>CM038669.1:84779056-85084507 GCA_021605145.1 Aegilops bicornis
CATGGATACACTCACCCAATCCACGTCTACTAGCATAGCATGGCATAATAAGCAAACGTAGAAGTAACTCCCAAGGGTTTGATAATAAAACAGGTAATAGGTAACTACCTCATCTACTTTCCCAAAACCCAAAATTTAATTAAATCCTAATCATGCAATGTTTGAGGATTGATCTAATGCATAAAAACTGGGTATGAAAAGGGATATGATCAAAGTGTGAACTTGCCTGCAATGTTGATGAAGATGATTCGCACTCAAAACTCTTGATAGTTCTACTCGTCACACTCCGGTCAATCTATCGTAAGCAAGCAATAGTAACCACACATAAGCAATCACTAAAAAGATCGGAAAGAACGAAGAAAACAATTCGGAAAACATCAAAAGTAAGCAAATAACTCTTGCAACATAAAACAATTTCTAACAGTATCAAAATTATGTGAATTTGGTCTTGTCAGAAAGTTTTAGGTCAAGAGCTTCGATTTGCAAAAAGAACCAACTAAATCGGAGTTACGGAACTCAAGTTATGATCAAACGAAGTTCAAATTCAAATCTGATCTAATTCAAATTTTAAACTTTTAAAACATGTTTGAGTTGGATTACTGGATAGAGGAGATCGTAACGAAAAAGTGGGCGTTGGTTTCATCTAATTTTGATGAACGGGTAAAAAGTTATGGCTATTTGAAAAATCAGGGCTAAGCTGTTTTATGGAAGAAAAAATAGCTACCGCTAAGGTATAAATACGTAGACTAATTACTAATCTAATTATTTTATCGTACTAGTCTAGAAAATAATAAACTACGGAAGTATAAAAAACAAAGAAATATACCTCTATAAGGTAGAGAAAAGATAACTTCGGAGAGAGAGACAATTTTCAGAAGTCGCACCGGAGAGGAGAAAAATATTTTTCTTAAATGAATCTAGTCAAACCAAATATTGATTTAACCCGAATCGGACGATTTTGAAAGCTCTATGGGTCTATATTTATAAGTGGAAAAGAGGCTTAAAAATCAGAGGTTAGGCAATGTGGGACTAAATATATACGTACGCAGATAAAATTTGAAAAGGATCATGGGCTAAAAGTTCGGCCCGGCCGCGCGCGTACACTGGTGCGGCAGTTTTTTTTTTCAAAGGAAGAAAGAAAAAAAATCTGGAAAGAAAAGGCCGGCTGGGCCTGGCCCACTTAGGAGAAAAAATAATAATAAGATGAGGCGCCCGCTACCACTATGCTATGCATGTGGGCGACAAGTAACTATGGCTGCACGCAGCTTTTTTTAAATAGAAACAGAAGGAAAAAGCGGATAAATAAAATAAAGTAAAATTTTATATAGGCACATTATATATCACAATTTGCAGAAAAAGATTTCCTACAAGATGAACATTTTTCTGAAATCATATAAAATACACACAAATTCAAATAAAACAAAGAGTGCTTCTGCTCTAGTAAAATCCAGTAAAAATCATTTTAAAAATACCAAAATTAATTTAAATTTATTTCTCTCCAATTTTCTGATGTAGGGAATCATGTTACCCTATTTTCCATATATTTTATTTTTGGAGAAAAATAATTTGAATAAAACTCAAATAACTCCAAATTGAAAATAAATTGAAAAGAACTTTGAATTTAATTCTTTGAAACTCCCAACTCATATTTCATATGTTTTGAAGAAGTCATTTTATCTTCACTCGTGAAAATCATTGAGTTGCATAAAGTTCCTGGGTTGGAAATATTTTCCAAGTGAAATTCAAATATTTTCAACACCCCTTGTCGTTTAAATAAATGGAAGAAGTCATGTCATCTTCTCTCCGTGGTTTTGTGGTGAAAAGAATTTGAATTCACGGAGATCACGAATGCAAAATGAAAGTTTGGGAAAGTCCTTTTATTCCCTCTCATTTAACTTTCAAAAAGTTTCGAATTTCACTCAATTTCACACAATCAATCAAACAATCAGTCAAATCTATCTATTTATTATAACATTCCAAAATTTAGAATTTTGGGATGTTACAAATCTACCACCCTTAAAATGAATCTCGTCCTCGAGATTCGGAGAGGCTAGAAAGAAATAGGTTAGGTTTGGGGTCTTCTCAAAAATCCATCGATCGTCTCCGGGGGTCTCGGGTGCTACCACCCTTAGAAGCATGGTAACGGTTCCATCAAAACTCATATACTTCATCCGTATTGTTGACAGTGTCGGTCTTCCCAGATCTCGGGAAATTCCATCTCTGGGCTCTTCCGGTAGCGGCATAACCTTTTCCTCAATTCTTTTGTCCTTTTTTCTTGGTAAGGTTATTCCGAGATTGGGTCTTCTTAGCTGACGGGTCTGGCGCCAATACTAAACAACTATGTATATCTCATGGTGGTCATCAATTTATGGTTTCTCCTGCAGAAAACGGGTCTGGGTTGAACCTCACCGTATATCCTACGATTGGCAACAACTGCCGTGTACAAGGGAAAATACTTATACCATTCTAAGGTTCAAACAAGGTTTTGATCGTCGTCTCTCTACTATAGGTAAGTCACTCAGATTTACCATCCCATATAGCAAGGCGAATAATAAGAGTAAGTCGGTATGGTGATCAATCCATCCCGCACCCAAATCATTAACTTGTACATGGTTTAGCGAATCTCGCATTCTAACACTCGCTCATCCTCACAAGCATTGCAGAATTTCTCTTGTCGACGAACCAAGTTCGGATAAATCCATTAATTCTGCAAGCCAAACAAACATCTATCGTTCCTTAACAACTCTCAGGTTTTGCGTAAACTCCTATAGAATCGTCGGTTGATAAAATGGTAACTTCTTCCAGGGTTTTTCCTTCAACAAGAATGTTCTTGCTTCTTGGTAGGTCCTGGGGCCTGTGGGTTATGGCCCATCTCATCACTTGTAGTCATTGAACTTATCCTCGGGCATCTGATCATTATTCCAACTTCCAACTTCCTAGTATTCTTAAATCCATCCAATTGTACTGTCTTCCTTCCTTCTATTGGCACCAAACTAGGACATGATTACTCAGACTCATCATGGAATTTCCATTGATCCATATTTCCAACATCATACCTCCTTTATATCCAATAGTAATTCATCTCTTCATCCTCGTGGGATATCCCACATACCGAGATAAAACTTATACTTATGAAGTCCATACTCCACTTCGTGGAACATCATTATCCTTTCCAGGGTCAAGCGTCCTTACTGGGGAATATTGACCATCTCTGCATGGCACTTCTTCAACTAGGAAACATGAAACACATCATGAACTCTTGACAGTCCTTCGGGTGACTCCAACTTGTTGGCCACTTCTCCCATACGCTCCAAAACTCGGTATGGTCCTACAAATCTCGGGGCTAACTTTCCCTTAACTCCAAATCGTTTAACTCCTCGTAGAGAGACACATGAAGACATGCTCTGTCTCCAATTTCATAGACTACCTCCTTGCTTTTTTAGTCTCGCATAACTCTTACCGCTCGGATCGAGCTACCTTGATCTATCTCGAATCAACTTAACATTCTCTTGACTCCTTGATCACATTTGGTCCAAACAACCGACGGTCTCCAACTTCATCCCACATCAACGGTGTGGCTCCTTCTCCCATACAAAGCTTAAAAAGGGTCATCTTCAAACCGGCCGGGTAGCTGTTGTTGTATGAGAACTCCGCGAAGGTAGATTATCCTCCGCTAGATCCATAATCTAGCGCACACGCTCTCAACATGTCCTCCGTAATCTGATTGACTCTCTCGGTCTATCCATCCGTCTGCGGATGAAAGGTTGTCTTGAACTCTAGCCTAGTACCCAAAGTGCAGTGCGGTGATTCCAAAACTTTGAGGTAAACTGTGTTCCTCTATCCTGCACGATGGTCCTCGGAACTCCATGCAGACATACGATCCTGGTCAAATATATCTTGGCCAACTTCGCACTTGTATAGGTGGTTTTCACTGGGATAAAGTGAGCCACTTTGGTCAAGCGAATCAACTACTACCCAGATAGAATCATGTCCAGTTCGGGTTCTGCGAAATCCGGTAATGAGATCCATGCCAAGCTTATCCCACTTCCATTCGGGTATCGGCATAGGCTGTAGTAATCCTGCTGGCTTCTGATGCTCTGCTCTTACTCTCTCTAGCATACATCACCTATGACTACATACTCCGCAATATCCTTCTTCATACCAGTCCACCAGAAATGCTCCTTCAAATCCAAATACATCTTGATGTTTCCAGGGCGAAGTGAGTATGGTGAGTCATGAGCCTCCTGAAGTATTAACTTCCTGATCTCTGCATTATTGGGTACATGTACACTATCCTCAAACCATAAGGTGTCGTTCTCATCCTTACGAAAACTTTTGGCCTTTCATTTGCTCATCCTCTCTTTTACCTCAGCAATCTCTGTGTCGTCCTTCTGAGCTTCACAGATCTTTCCCAACAATGTAGGCTGAACTTCCATTGCTGCAACAAAACCTTTGGGAACAATCTCCAACCGAAGTTCCCTGAGATCCTCTGCTAACTCTTTTGGTAATCCTCCGCTTATGAGGGTATTCGTCCTTGTTTTCTTTATGGTTGTGTCCTATTTCTCCACAAAGCTTGCATGCACAAGGTTTCTTCATATCCTTTCCATAAGGCCTCAACTTCTGGGACACAAGCCGAGACTTTGGCAAAGTCAACTTAAATTCTTTCCAAGTGGTTACTCCTTGCCATCCATTGATGGTTTGGTACATCCTCCACCAAGTAGCAGCACCTCTTTCAAAACTTTGAAGAGCATGCTGGGTTATATCCTTTCCGGCTATAGAGTTATTCTTCATGTGATCTTCCATGTTCTGAATCTATCGGTGTGTCTCCAATTGACTTATCGGTCCAAGAGACATGAGTTCATCTCCGTTCATCCTCTATTGGGTCCATGGGTTTGGGGTGGGATAAGAGAGATAGAGAGGGATGCACACAATACAAGCAATAGTTTTGAAAAGACAGATTTTATTTGTGGCTGTCGGAAAAACAACAAACAAATGACATCTCTCAATCGTCGCATCTAACGTAGGTATATAATAGGGCTTTGGTCTTCTAAAGGTCAATAAATCTTCAAGGTCATCAAACTCTTCCAGTCTTATCCATGCCTCCCATGGATTCTTCCGATCGTGCTTGTCCTTCTCAAGTTCTTTTGCCAGTTCATCTCTATTGACGCAAAGTCTCTCTTGGCGTCCTTCAATATTTCTGGAGTTACGTTCCAACTTCTGGATTTCATCAACCTCGACATGAACCATGATCCTACTGTCCTTCAGTTCCTGACGAATCTTTGATGTCTCAAGGTTTGGCTCCTCTAGCTTGGCTACTTTCACCACGGGTCCCGAAGTTCTTCACGAAACGCTTCCTTATCAAATATCGCTTCTTGTAGGTCCATCTTAACTTATTGATGTAACACTCCGGATCCTGGTGATACACGGCTAAGGTTAAAACTTCATCTTGCTGATAGGTGCTCCGTCAGCCTTCTACCATCCAATCCTTCCATGCATATGCATGCTTAGCTCAGCACGGTGACAATAGCATAAACGGGCGATAACTTCATGGATAGTCGTGTTTCTGCTCTTGTCATTTCCATGAGCTATCTCTCCATAGTTGATATCTCCTGCATTGGGGTTTCCTTGACAAAACTTTCAGTTCTGATGCTCCATGTTTTGGTCTTTCTCCGATACACCTTGATCTCGGGTATTGACAGCTTCCATAGTCTGCCAGGTTCCATAAGGGTAGCCTTCCTAGGTCACACAAAATCTAGAAATTCTACAAAGTCTTCAACCGTTGTAGTTTCCATCATTATAATGCTCGGAAAAATCCTCTTCATTCTGAATGGTCTTAGTTGTCCAATATCTTGTACTTCTTGGAGTGATCCCATCAGCTGAATCTTCGTGGTCAAAAGGGAAAGGAGTATGGTCTCACTAAAAGGGAATATTTGAATAAACTCAGAAGAGAAGTGAGATAAAAGATCTTTTTGAAACAGAAACTTTTGAGAAAATCCTTCCTATGGGCTTGCCAGTTTCTAGGGTCACATCCTACAGTCAACATGTGCTCTGATACCATCTTGTAGCGACCCGGCCCAAATGAATCAAGTCTCTGTGCTTAAGTGTCATCCCTGGATCGGAATGCTCACACACACAGTACTCGAGGATTTTTAACAGAGGTAAATCACATGTATAAAATAACGTCAATACTATTACCTCAACCAAAATAGCGGAAGTAACAAGGTTGTGGATTCCCATCAACACCAACGGCAAAGTTGAGTGTAGAAATCGTAACCCTAACGTATCACTTACTCGTCAGAAGATCCAAAGAACATGAGGCGTTGCGACCACAAGGGTCGATACATTGAATGTCTTGGCAAATTCACACCATAGAGCAATGATGAATAATGGCTATCTCTACATGCATATTTGGTGGTGGAGGCTCTATGGTTACAATGTTTTTGCGAAAAGCCAATTTTTCCCTACTACAAAGGAATAAATTTTATTTAACTATCATGGTGGTTGTTAAACATTGAGAATGGTTGACAGCATTCTCAATCCCAATTAAAAATATCATCATTAATCCAACAAAATTATTTATAAGTAACATGATGAGATTCACATGATAATCCAAGTACTAGATACTCAAGATGTCCATAACCGGGGACACGGCTAACCATGATTAGTTTATACACTCTGCAGAGGTTTGTGCACTTTTCCCCACAAGACTCGATCTCCTCCGTTGGGATTCTCGCACTACATGATGTTTGAGAAACGGATGACCGAGACATAGTCTTTCAGAAGCGCTAGCACCTTACGATCGGGTAGACAATACCAACCTACATCCCCTACATCTCGCTAGTCTACCACCGTAAGAGTTCGCACGACTTAATCAACTATGCTAGAGCCCATAGTAGCTTGTGGCTGCACACGAAAGTTTCTAGCATGAATAATCTCATGATCCCTTTGAGCACGGGTGGTGGTCCAAAAAAGCAGGCAATCCTGGAATACCCAGGTACCTCAATCCACCCAGATGTGTGTTTAAGTTGCCACCTTAAATGAACCATTAAATAACAATCTCACATCTGTCATGGATACACTCACCCAATCCACGTCTACTAGCATAGCATGGCATAATAAGCAAACGTAGAAGTAACTCCCAAGGGTTTGATAATAAAACAGGTCATAGGTAACTACCTCATCTACTTTCCCAAAACCCACAATTTAATTAAATCCTAATCATGCAATGTTTGATGATTGATCTAATGCATAAAAACTGGGTATGAAAAGGGATATGATCAAAGTATGAACTTGCCTGCAATGTTGATGAAGATGATTCGCACTCAAAACTCTTGATAGTTCTACTCGTCACACTCCGGTCAATCTATCGTAAGCAAGCAATAGTAACCACACATAAGCAATCACTCAAAAGATCGAAAAGAACGAAGAAAACAATTCGGAAAACATCAAAAGCAAGCAAATAACTGTTGCAACATAAAACAATTTCTAACAGTATCAAAATTATGTGAATTTGGCCTTATCAGAAAATTTTAGGTCAAGAGCTTCGATTTGCAAAAAGAACCAACTAAATCGGAGTTACGAAACTCAAGTTATGATCAAACGAAGTTCAAATTCAAATCTGATCTAATTCAAATTTTAAACTTTCAAAAACATGTTTGAGTTGGATTACTGGATAGAGGAGATCGTAACGAAAAAGTGGGCGTTTGTTTCATCTAATTTTGATGAACGAGTAAAAAGTTATGGCTATTTGAAAAATCAGGGCTAAGCTATTTTATGGAAGAAAAAATAGCTACGGCTAAGGTCTAATGTATAAATACGTAGACTAATTAGTAATCTAAATATTTTATGGTACTAGTCTAGAAAATAATAAACTATGGAAGTATAAAAAAATAAAGAAATATACCTTTATAAGGCAGAGAAAAGATAACTTCGGAGAGAGAGACAATTTCCAGAAGTCGCGCGGGAGAGGAGAAAAATATTTTTCTTAAATGAATCTAGTCAAACCAAATATTGATTTAACCCGAATCGGACGATTTTTGAAAGCTCTATGGGTCTATATTTATAAGTGGAGAAGAGGCTTAAAGATCAGAGGCTAGGCAATGTGGGACTAAATATATACGTACGCAGATGAAATTTGAAAAGGATCATGGGCTAAAAGTTCGGCCCGGCCACGCGCGTACACTGGTGCGGCAGTTTTTTCTCAAAGGAACAAAAAAAAAATCTGGAAGAAAAGGCTGGCTGGGCCTGGCCCACTTAGGAGAAAAAATAATAATAAGATGAGGCGCCTGCTACCACTATGCTACGCATGTGGGCGACAAGTAACTATGGCCGCACGCAGCTTTTTTTTAAATAGAAACAGAAGGAAAAAGCGGGTAAATAAAATAAACTAAAATTTTATATAGGCATATTATATATCAACATTTTTAGAAAAAGATTTCCTACAAGCTGAACATTTTTCTAGAATCAAATAAAATACACACAAATTCAAATAAAACAAAGAGTGCTTCTGCTCTAGTAAAATCCAGTAAGAATCATTTTAAAAATACCAAAATTAATTCAAACTTATTTCTCTCCAATTTTCTGATGTAGGGAATCATGTTACACTATTTTCCATATATCTTATTTTTGGAGAAAAACAATTTGAATAAAACTCAAATAACTCCAAAATGAAAATAAATTCAAAAGAACTTTGAATTTAATTCTTTGAAACTCCCAACTCATATTTCATATGTTTTGAAGAAGTCATTTCATCTTCACTCGTGAAAATCATTGAGTTTCATAAAGTTCCTGGGTTGGAAATATTTTCCAAGTGAAATTCAAATATTTTCAACACCCCTTGTCGTTTAAATAAATGGAAGAAGTCATGTCATCTTCTCTCCAGGGTTTTGTGGTGAAAAGAATTTGAATTCACGGAGATCACGAATGCAAAATAAAAGTTTGGGAAAGTCCTTTTATTCCCTCTCATTTAACTTTCAAAAAGTTTCGAATTTCACTCAATTTCACACAATCAATCAAACAATCAATCAAATCTATCTATTTATTATAACATTCCAAAATTTAGAATTTTGGGATGTTACAGCAAAGGTGTGCTTGTCGGCATTGCTGGAACGATTGCCATTTCCGACACTGACTCGACATTGTTTGTGGCATGATTGTTGGCTGGCTAGTGGAACGCTTCTTCCGTGCGCTCAGAGCTTCTCGTAGTAGATGTCCCCGTGCCGCTGTTGATTGTAGTTGAAGATCCTGCAATAAAAAAACAGGTACGAGCTTAAGCATTTGCTTGAATGGCATGTTTATCGTAACGGAATACATCAACTGCATGTGATTTGGCATGACATCATTCACACAGCAATCCGTGAATCTGCATATGGCCATGCATGGCAACTGTAGTTCTCCAGTCATGGCAGCTACAGCCAACAAACATGGCAAATACTGTTGCCAAGACATGGCAACCAACGTCTTTTAGCATCAAAACTTGGATTCTATAGTCATGGCAGCTACAGTCCAACATACATGGCAACTACTGCTGCCAATACATGGCAACCAGTATCTTCTAGCATCAAAACTTGTATTCTAGGTTCGAGCTCACTAGGCAAATGCGATCAATCATGAATGTTGCACACACTCTTATAGCAATTGGCAAATCTCGAAGACAATAGATGATTCTTTGCACACGACCACTTGGTAGCATTTTTTGTTTGTTTTTTCCACCACCACCGTTACAAATCTACTTTTTCTCACATGCTATTCCTACAAAAGCAAACGCAGTATTGTTTTATGGTTCATATTTTTTTACCTTGTTGTGCTGCATGTGCTGATCTTATCTGGTCTGTCATTCCAATTTGATGTGCTCTATCTACAATAGCGATGTCCTGCAACTGTGAAGCTTGCCATGAGACGTTTGCCGATGTGGTTCCACCGTAACAACCTGTGATCATGTTAGCAGTTGGTCAATGCATGGCAACTGTAGTTTGTTCAACATGGCACATGTAGCGGTGCATCCATGACACACATGTTTGTTCACATGTGTCGTCCACAGTTGTTTTAGACATTTGCAATCACATTTTATGACACATGGCAACTCCAATTGTCCAGGCATGGCAACTGCAGCTGTCCAGGCATGGCAACTGCAGCTGTCAGCTATGTACCTTCTCCTAATTCATTGTCCACAACTTCACTTCATGGACTCACATGTGTACGACGTTGATGGCAGGTACATGGTTGCCGCCTGATGCCACGTGCTGCATGAAGGTCCTACATTTTTCTGATATAACTCGTGAGTCTTTTGCCATCCTTTCAAGTTTAATTTCATGTCCACACCAGTATGTTTCTTTTTTGTATGCGTTACCTTGATTTGCCACATTAGCTACTTGAAGTTGGTTGCCCGTACATTTGTCAGTGTTAGCGCTCTGTGACTGAACTTGCCATGGTGCCCCCCTAAATGTGGTTTGGTCATAAGAACCTGCGAAAAATGACATTGTAGGACATAAATAGAATGACATCTTCATCGTCGTGAACATGGCAACTGTTCTTATTTTTATCATGCATCGTACCGATGCTCGCGTACTGCTCTAGTAGTGGTAGCAACGGCCCGGCAGAAATGAGTTGATTGTACTCTGCTGCATCCCAAGGGGGTGTTTCTGGCCTTTGAGAAAACCAAGGATCAGTGTCGTCTTCGTGATTCATTCTTCTGCTTTTTTTCTGCCACTGTGTTTTCAGTCACTACATGAACAAGAACGCATCAACAATTTGCAAAATGCATTCTTGTTGTTTGCACGTAGAAGATAACACGGCAATCTTATCACATTTCCTGCGTAGGCAACCAACACATCATGGCAAGCAGGACATGCACATTCATTCTCTTTTTTGAATTCTGGATGCCAGCTATCATTTTGAAGCGATGGAAACCGCCAATAAAATAGGATGGCAAGCAACAAAATAACATGGTGGCAGCTAACGACAATGATAGGTGGCAACTGATGTTAGATACAAGTGACAATTATTTTTCCTCCCTCCCTGTGCCAAATTTCTCCTTTCTTTCCCTTTTTTCGTGATTCCTACGCATCCTTCATTACCAACTACTCGCACCTAGCCAACCCAGAAGCTTAGCTCAACTCTAGCATAGTACATGGCAGATTTGGTGTATGTTGATGGGAAAATGCAAATACACATAAATCCGTGGGGTGTTTGCCCTGATAGCGTGGATCCAGTGGCCATCTTCGTGGGCAAATTTGCAATTTCAAATTTCTGGACAGAAGAAGGACGAGAAACAGAAGGAGATCGGAGATCCACCTGTTTTTAGCTCGTCGTCTTGGGAGGATGGGGTGGGGGGGGTGGGTGGTTAGCGGTGGGAAGGCGCTAGGGATCTGCCCTGGTTGCCATGGCAACCAGAGAAGGAAGGCGCTAGAGGTAGGGGATCGAGAGGTAGCAGACGACGGCGGCAGGTCGGTCTGGGGATCGAAAGGAGGCTGGGACGACTGGCGTGCTGTGTCGTGCGGGCAGCGCGGTCATTTGCCCGGACGTGTGGGCGATTTTGCCACACATCGGACGTGCGGGCTTTGGCTGCGCGCGCCCGGACGCGGTCGTGCGGACGGGTTCGTCTCCGTGCCACACAATACGTGCGGCACAACCACCCGATACACCACACGTGTAGCAGTTATCGGCGTCCTCGAACAAAGATGCATAACGAAACAGAAGAGGCGGGAAAATGAAGCAAGAAGAGACCGTTGGCGGCAACCAATGAACGAGTTCGGCTTGAGCCTGTGGAGGCGTCTTGATCATGCGCACACCACAACCATAATTCTAGAGCATTATTCACTATTTTTTTATGAAAGGGGTCATCCCACAATTTTCATTAAGAAAAGAGAAAAGTATATTTTCCGTCTCTTAATTCTTGGCTGAGTCTATGCTTGGTCCTTCAACTTTGAAACCGGACAACTTACACCCGTAACTATTGAAATCGGACAAGATTTGTCCCTGTTCTCGGTTTTGACCGACTCTGGTGCTGACTCGCCAGGTTTTGACCTGTGCTGACTCAAAGTCGTGTAACTTTTTAAAATCCGTCAATTTTTTGAAATGCATGTCTGTTTTTATATATATTTATTTTCCCAAATACACGTACTTTATTTAAAACCGCTTATTTTTCAGATCATAACTTTTTTAAATTCGCGTGCTTTTTTCAAGTTCGTGTAATTGTTTCAAATTCGCATAATTTTTTCAAATCAGCTTACTGTTTCAATCCCTGAATTCTTTTAAAATTTATGTACTTATTTATAATACGCGTACTTTTCCAAGTTCACGTACTGTTTCAAAGTTGATTAAGCGAGAGCAAAATAAATTTAGCCATGCTCTAGCCCAAATGGGTCGTTTACTACCCAAAACTGCCGTTTGGCTGCGAGCATTCCTGATGAGGTTCGATTTGTGCAAGAAAAAGAAGTTTGCATACCGTTTTCAAGTTAGCGTACTGTTTGACGAACCACGTACATTTATACTTTTATAATTCACATACTGTTCATGTAATTATTGCGTAATTTTGTAGTTCAAGTATTTTTTACAAAACCGTGTACATTTTCCAAGTTAGTTTATTTTTTTAAATCGATGTACTTTTATTCTAGTTTGCGTACTTATTTAAACTAGTGAAAGGGCCCGTGCGTCGTAACGAAAGTAAAAAAATCATAATCTTCAATAACCATGACCACATTTTGCTGCACCACCGAGATACACTATCACTCTCAGTTTCATGAAATCATGAACAGTTTTTGAAATCATGAACATATTTAAAAATTTGTGCACATATTTGAAATTGTGAACATTTTTCAAATTCGTGAACACTTTCTAAAAAATTGAAGAAGAATTAAAATAAAAAATATTTTTTGAACTCATGAACCTTTTATACTTTTTGCAAAAGAATTTAAAAAAATTGTGAACATTTTCTTAAACAATTTTCTCTCGCCGCCACCGGCAAGCGTCGCCAGGCAAAGCTCGCGTAACGCGGCATCGGCGGGGCCTTTTCCTCCTCCCGCTCAGGGTGCCGCGGCGCGGGACACCCACTCTAGAGGGCACCTGGGCTCGGCGCACGGAGGTTGCGCAGGGGGCGACGCTTGGAGGTGAGCCGCGGGTGCACATGGCCGCTCGGCCATCGCGGATTTTATGCGCACGGAGCACTTCGCACTGCATGCTGTTCTGTTCCATGGTGAAGTAGCGCGTGCATAGAAGGCGCAGGAGCCGGGGCTGTGTCGTCGGAGCACGTCTCCATCGTGATGTCGTCCTCGTCATCGGAGACCTCGGGCGAGCTAGCCGGCAAGCCGGCCTAAGCCCGCCTGGCACGACGGCTTTGCCAGGCGACGACAAGGGCGGCCACCTCGCGTTTCATCTCAGTGGAAAGGTTGTCCCACAGAGTTTCGTCGCCTGCAGTCATGGCGGATGCAGTGCAAGGAAGGAGGATGGGGAGCGGCTTGTGTTGTGGCGTGGAGTTAGCCGAGTGTGGCCATCTTTAAATAGTGGATTCCGGTCCGGTGCATCAAGGCGCGGCACCAGAGTGAATTTCTCGACCGACGAGCCAGCTTGATGGCGGCATAAAGACGGACAAGACACACAACGAGCGTGATAGATATCCGCCCCGTCCCGTCCAGTACCGCATCTCGGGCACTGAATGGACGCGGACACCGGAGACGCGTCGCTGGGGCGCGCTCGGCTGGTGCGTCGCTTCAATGACGGAGGCAATAAGAGGTCGCGTCTGCCTTGAGTTGTCTTCAATATGGAGCGCCGCGCTCTACAGCGGTATGAACGCGGGCACCTGACGCCGGACGGGGACACGCACTAGCGAGGGAGGAGGGGGTTTAGGTGGGTTAGGACGGTCAAAAGCGGACGTGGGTGGTGTCTGAACGTTTGTACAGCCCCTTAAAGTTTGTTTTCGGTTTGCAGGAGAAAGGACGTCTGGACCGTCTTACGAACCGATATACAAACCGATATAGATCCGTGTTTGGCCATCTTGTCGCAAGAAAACAAATCATCGACAAGTAGGGGTCCACCACGGGTGAAACGCTAAGCGGCGACTGAAGGGTGATTGCGAGGCGATCCCCCTGACGGTGCTAGGGTTAGGGTTTTGCCGCCGGGGGTGGTGAGTCTACGGTGGTGTCTGGGGCGGCGACTGCGTCTCCCTCGGCACGGATCGGTGTAGTCTTCCTCCTCCAAGGTGCGGAGTCATGGCGGAGAAGGCGACGGTGCAACATGCGGAGATCCCGGCGTCAAAGGCAAACCCGGCGGCGACAGCGACCCCGGGAAAACCTGCGAGTAGGGGTTCTTCCAGATCCCCGATCACATGCAAGACGCCGGATCCGACCGCAAGTCTCTCCGCTAGGATGGGAGGGATGCTTTTGCTGGACAAGGAAGCGGAGGGTTTTGTCTTCGAGGAACCAGAACAGATCTTGCCCAAGAACATGAAGTGGTCTGCGGTGGGTAAGGCTTTCTCCCCGCGACCGCTGAACAAGATGGTGCTGGAGAAAACGATGCAGAGGGCTTGGGGACTCCATCACGTGGCATGGTTCCGGGACATGGGCGACAACGTCTTCGTGGTGCACTTTGGGAGCGAAGGAGATTGGAGACATGCAATGAATAATGGACCTTGGCAATATGATTTCAGTGTCCTGGCCTTGAAGGAATATGAGAATAATGTCCGACCATCAGAGATGGTTTTTGATAGGATAGATGTATGGGTTAAGATATCTGATCTCCCACCTGGCAAGAGGACGGAGGCTTTCGGGAAGGCATTAGGCAACTGGCTTGGTGAAGTGGTCAAGGTGGATGTGGACAAGGATGGGATAGCTAGAGGGAGCCAACGGCGGGTCAGAGCAAGGATCATGTTGTTTGAGCCGTTGGTGCGAGGGTTTCTGCTCAAAAACTCTCAGGAGGACAAAGTGGGTACTTGGTACGATTTTCACTATGAAAAGATCCCTCACTTTTGCTTTGAGTGTGGGCGCTTGGTGCATGAACACGGTCGATGTGACCCTCCTGTTGATAAGGCTGCACAGTGAGGGGGCTGGCTTAGAGCATCACCGGGAAGGAGCACTGGCTCCAAGACCGATGTGAAAGGAGGGAAAAATAACAATGCCTCTGCAAGCAGCTTCATGAGTTCACAATCTAATGGAAACAATAGGGAGCAGGACAGCCATGCTCGCCATCGAGAAGTTCCAGTGAAACGTAATCTAAATGCTGAGTTCGATCGGCCGGGGGACGCCCGCACTGGTGGGCAGAACCGGTGAGAGAGAGGGACAGTCATCTCCCCAAACAAGGAGAAATATAGGGGGGACTGGCCAGAAGAGCGAGATCTGAGACATGAGATAGAGAGAAAGAAGGAGAGGGACCTTAGGGAACAACTCAAGGCTCAACAGTGGCAACGGGAGTATGAGAGGAAGCAATATGCAGAAAGGAGCCATTGGGAGAGAGAGTCGTCGAGCAGAGGGGGTGAGTACAGGCAGGGATATCAGTCAACTTACCCGCAGGAGAGGAAGATGGGGTACTACATACGCAAGCCCCGGCAAGAGGTGGATGATAGAAGAAGGAGAGGAGACAGCCCCCGTGACACTCCTGGATCAAGGAAACGAAGGCCGCGGCAGATGTGGGTACCAAAATTAGATGGTGACAAGAATGAGGGTGAGGAGTCTTTCATTCGTGACACTAGGCAGAAGACAACCTTGGTGTTTGAACGTATTGAGGAGATCGATAATAAAACGGCGGACCCTGCCACGGGGCAGGGCCGCCGAGAGCAATGATTATCCTTGCCTGGAACTGCCGAGGATTGGGGTTGGACTCGGCAGTCGGCGAGCTTCGAGACCTGATTAGGTCATACAACCCAGAGGTGGTGTTTTTATCAGAAACTAAAAAGAGAGCGGGAGCGATGGACAGGCTCAAGTGGAGTTTGGGATTCTCAAGAAGGGTGGCGGTGGACTGTAAAGGAAAGAGTGGTGGGTTGGCGCTATGGTGGAGAGACCATATTGATGTATCAGTCAAGCCGTGGTGCCAATACTACATAGATGCTACAATGGTATGTGACGGCGTCTCCTTTAGATTCACTGGAATCTATGGAGAACCATGTGTGGAGAAAAGAATGAGGACGTGGGATGCACTTCGCTATCTTCGTGCTCAAGACAACTTGCTGTGGCTGTGCGCAGGCGACTACAATGAGGCACGAAGCCATGAGGAGCAGCTAGGAGGTAATCCAAGGAACAGAAGGCAGATGGAACAGTTTGAGGAATGCTTAACCGACTACGGTTTGGCAGACCTCGGATTCTCGGGGTACCCGTTTACTTGGGATAACAAGAGGGAAGGTCTGGAAAACATACAGGTGCGGTAGGACCGGGCAACGTGCAACGGGAACTTTGCTCAACTCTTTCCGGCCATTGAAGTGATACATGTCATGACGGAAGAGTCGGACCACCAGGCGCTAGTAATAAAAGCAATGGAGATGTCAGACGACAGAGGCGAGAGGGGGCAGCGTCCATTTATGTACGAGGCGGCGTGGGTGCGGCATGAACAGTACGAGATGATGGTTGGCGCTGCATGGGAGGAGGCACATGCAGCCAATCAGGGGGGCGGACAGCTAGCAAAGACATGCAATAGGCTGAGGGCTACCACGCGATCCATGCAGGACTGGAGCCGAAAGGTTTTTGGCTCGATCAGGAAGCAGATTGGGCATCTCAAAGTACAACTTGTTGATGCAAAAGAGAGGGCTGCGAGGACGGGTTACAGAACGGAGATCAAGGAGATTGAGGATCAGCTACATGAGCTGTATGAGAGAGAGGAGGTGTTCTACAAACAACGATCACGTGTGGATTGGTTGCAGGAGGGCGATCAAAACACGAAGTATTTCCAAAACCGTGCCTCACACCGAAAACGGAAAAATACGGTCAAAGCGTTACGGCGTGAGGACGGAACGAAGTGTTCGGATGACGAAGGGATGAGGAGGATGGCAGCTCAATTTTATGCGCACTTGTTTGCTTCCGAGGGATCTAGGGATGGCGAGAACGTATTGCAACATATTCAGCATTCCGTAACAGAGGCCATGAACGCAAAACTCGATGCTCCATTTACGGATGCAGAGATTGAACTCGCTCTCTTCCAGATGGGACTGACGAAGGCGCCAGGGCCGGACGGTCTCCCAGCCATGTTCTACCAACGCCACTGGGCACTGGTAAAGGACGATGTGTGTGCTGCGGTCCGTAGTTTTTGGCCGGATCTGCGGCCCCCGATGGTTTCAACGACACTATTCTCGTTATGATCCCGAAAGTTAAATCACCTGAGTTGATGGCGCAGTTTCGCCCAATCAGCTTGTGTAACGTGCTGTATAAGATAGCGGCGAAGGCACTGGCCAATCGCTTGAAAGTTGTTCTCCCTTTCATGATCTCTGAGGAACAGAGTGCTTTCATGCCAGGGAGGTTGATCACAGATAATGTGCTGGTTGCTTACGAATGTGTCCATGCTATTAGGAAGAGAAAAAGGAGAAAACCTATTTGTGCATTCAAGCTGGACATGATGAAGGCTTATGACAGAGTTGAATGGGATTTCCTTGAACGGATGTTGGTGAAATTTGGCTTCTCGAATCACTGGATCGAGATGGTCATGAGATGCGTGAAGTCTGCAAGTTTCTCGGTAAAACTTAACGGTGGGCTCTCTGAGAGGTTTGATCCTACCAGAGGGCTTCGAAAAGGCGATCCGCTCTCCCCATATCTCTTCTTGTTTTGTGTGGAGGGATTCTCTGCATTACTTAAGGAGGCCCAGAGGGAAGGAAACATAAAGGGGGTGTCTTTTGGAGGGGGGGGGGCAACTGTCACTCACCTGCTGTTTGCAGACGATAGTATTGTTTTTGTGGAGGGATCAAGAGAAAATTTTGAGTCGCTACATTCTATTTTGCATGCATATGAAGCTGCTTCGGGCCAGAAAGTTAACCTCAATAAGTCATCGATTTTCTTTGGCAAGGACACCCCGGATGATGAGAAGAATGAGCTCGAGCAGGTGTTGGACATAGCGGAGGAAGCTTTGAGTGAAAGATACTTGGGCCTCCCTACGGTGGTGGGGAGAGCTAAGGACGGTACTTTTAAGTATGTCAAAGATAGTGCAAAGGGCAAAGTATCGGGATGGAAGGGCCAAGGTTTATCAAAAATGGCAAGGGAGGTCTTAGTCAAATCCGGGCTGCAATCCACACCTACTTTTACCATGAGCTGTTTTCAACTCACGAAGAAAATGTGCGGGAACCTGTCATCAATTGCTTCGAACTTATGGTGGGGTGAAAAAGATGGTATTAAGAGTGCACTGGATTGGGTGGGAGAAAATGTGTACGCGGAAACATGAAGGGGGCTTGGGCTTTAGGGACCCGGAAGCCTTCAACCAAGCCATGCTCGCAAAAGCAGCCTGGCGCTTGCTGCAAGTGCCAAGTTCGCTGTGTGCCCGTGTTCTTAAAGCACGGTATTACCCCGCGGGATCGATTATGAATGCAACGTGTGAAAGATCGTGGATGTCGCCTAGAGGGGGGGGTGAATAGGCGCTTTAAAATAATTACGGTTGAGGCTTGAACAAATGCGGAATAAACCTAGCGGTTAATTTGTCAAGCACAAAACCTACAACAACTAGGCTCACCTATGTGCACCAACAACTTATGCTAAGCAAGATAAGCAACTATGTGATAGCAAGATATATGACAAGAACAAAATGGCTATCACAAAGTAAAGTGCATAAGTAAAGGGCTCGGGTAAGAGATAACCGAGGCACGCGGAGACGACGATGTATCCCGAAGTTCACACCCTTGCGGATGCTAGTCTCCGTTTGGAGGCGGTGTGGAGGCACAATGCTCCCCAAGAAGCCACTAGGGCCAACGTAATCTCCTCACGCCCTCGCACAATGCAAGATGCCGTGATTCCACTAAGGAACCCTTGAGGGCGGTCACCGAACCCGTACAAATGGCAACCCTTGGGGGCGGTCACCGAACCCGTACACTTTGGCAACCCTTGGGGCGGTCACGGAACCCGTCAAATTGCTCGGGCGATCTCCACAACCTAATTGGAGACCCCGACGCTTGCCTGAGCTTTACACCACAATGATTGAGCTCGAACACTACCAACCGTCTAGGGCGCCCAAGCACCCAAGAGGAACAAGCTCAAGGGCACCAAGCACCCAAGAGTAATAAGCTTCTCAACTTGTAACTTCCACGTATCACCGTGGAGAACTCAAACCGATGCACCAAATGCAATGGCAAGGGCACACGGAGTGCCCAAGTCCTTCTCTCTCAAATCCCACCAAAGCAACTAATGCTAGGGAGGAAAATGAGAGGAAGAACAAGGAGGAGAACACCAAGAACTCCAAGAACTAGATCCAAGGGGTTCCCCTCACATAGAGGAGAAAGTGATTGGTGGAAATGTGGATCTAGATCTCCTCTCTCTTTTCCCCCAAAACTAGCAAGAAACCATGGAGGGATTGAGAGATAGCAAGCTCGGAGAAGGTCAACAATGGGGGAAGAACACGAGCTCAAAGGATAAGGTTCAATGGGAAGAAGACCCCCTTTTATAGGAGGGGGAAAATCCAACCGTTACCCCACTGAAAATCCCCGCACAGAGCGGTACTACCGCTAGGGAAGGGCGGTACTATCACGCTGAGGGCGGTACCGCTTCCCTATCCAAATGGGTACTACCGCGTTAAAGAGAAGGTCAAGGCCCTGGCCCCAGAGCGGTACTACCGCTAGGGAAGAGCGGTACTACCGCTCAGAGCGGTACTACCGCTTCTACTGCCGCTACTAGTGCCGCAAAACCCGACACGAAAAACTTCGTTCGAGAATCGATGAAGTAGCCCAGACAAGACAATGGTAGTACGGCCGAAACTCCCAAGCGGTACTACTGCTCGGAGAGCGGTACTACCGCTGGGAGCTCAGCGGTACTACCGCCGAGGGTCACGGTACATCACTGGCACCAGCCTTAAGCCACAACCACGAAAGCAAAGAATACTCCAAGAAAACCAGAATCGCCATAACTTCTTCATATGAGCTCCGAATTGAGCAAACTCAAGCTTGTTTGAAACAAGACAACGAGTAGCATCAAAACAGCGACTGGTTATAGTAAGAAGAGGCAGGGAAGGTATGCTTAGCAAACAAAGGAGTGAAACCTCCAACCGAGAAGAACCGGCATACCCTCCAACATCGAAAACATCATAGAAGATGCATGAGAACTCCGTTTTCGATGAACTCGAGCTTGTCATAAAAATGACCATAAGCTCCAAATCTCACAAGGAGAAGAACCAAACAAGAACCAATAAAGATGATGCAAGGATGCAATGGTTTGAGCTCTCTCTGAACGATACGATCAAGAAACTCATCGAGAGCCCCCCTTGATAGTACGGGCAAGCGATCCTATAACCCGGTCTTCCACATGAGACCGGTAAAATAGAAAACCTATCAAGGGCAAACCTTTGCCTTGCACATGGTCCACTTGAGCTAGATGATGACGATCTTGACTCCCTCAAGTTGGACCACCTTTCTTGATTGCATTGGCGGGATGAAGACTAGTTGATTGCTCCCCATACTCTCTTGTGGGTGAGCCTCTCTTCCGCTCATCTTCACAAGTCCATTGTCACCACAATGGACGGCAAGCTTCAAGCACTTGATCTCTTCGTGATGCATCACTTGAACTTGCACACCGCAACCTAACCCCACAAAGAACTCTCACGAAGACATGGGTTAGCACACAAAGCGTAATGAACAACTCGGCCATGGCTTTCACGCCCGAAGGAGGAAGAGGACAGCTCGTCCTCGTCGGCCGGTGCTGCCGCAACCGCATCGGACGGTGGTGGGATGAGCACCAGAGTAGAAGGCGGCTTTGGGCCCTGGCCTTGGCGGCTGCAAGGGCTTATCTTGCGCCCTTGCTGCCGCCTTTGTCTTTGCGCAACCGCCGCTTGGTTGCTCCATTGGAGGACGGGTCGCGCCAGGCTCGCGCCTCCGCCGCCGCTTGCTCACTGGGAGGGCAGGGTCGCGCCAGCTGCGCCTTGCCGCCGCTTGCTCCTCTGGGAGGGCGGGGTCGCGCGAGGTGCGCCGCTTACTTGCTCCTGGGAAGCGGGGCAGCGCCCGGCGGCAGCGCACTTGCTCCAGCGAAGCAGCCATCTCCCGCTGCTCCGGGCTGGCCTGCACCAGCGCCTTCGCCCTGCTCCACGAGATGCGCGCCGGGGCCACCACGCCGGCAAGTACACCCTCCGCCCGCCCTCAACTCCGCCGCGCTCCTCCGGCTCCCAGCCGACGCTCCACTTGCCTCTCCTCCTCCGCTGGCCTCGCGCACCTCCACATCGCCAACGGCGCTCGCCGACGCCCTCGCCAAGCTGTCCCGCCACGGTGCCGCGGCCGTGTTCGTAAATGCCGCGCCGTGGCGTGGTCACTGGACCGTCCTCCTCACGGGCGCACTTTGTTCATTGGGAGGGCAGGGCCTGAAGCTGGCGCCGCCGCCGCTTGCTCCGCTTTGCGGCCGAGCTGCCGCCGGCCACCGCGTGCTCACTGACGAGGGAGGACGTTTTTTGGGGGAAAAACTTTCAGGGAGGGGAGGAGATTTTGGCAAAAAGAGCGTTACGCCATGTCAGCAAAGGGTGGGCTCCATCTGTCTTAATCGAGGTTAAAATGCCCAAAACGATCGATCAGTGTTTTTTGCAAATGATTAGGACAAAAATCAGTGTTTTCTGGCACAAATTCGTAGAAGAGTCTTTTCTGCAATCATATGCTTCAATGTGGTGGTTTTCTGCAATTCACTCCTTCTTTTCTCCTATAATGCAAAGACAGAGCTCCTGCTGTTCACGTAAAAAAAAACAATTCATAATCATAAAAGGAAAAGAATGCAATGTCAAAGATCCAAGGATCGTAAACAGGTTGTCATTCAGGAACACTCCCCCTTAACCTTGCAAATCACAAAGTCGTTTCATATCAACTCCATTAACATATTTCTAGAAATAAGGAACTTGGCTAGGATTTTGTAAACAGATCAGCGAGATACGCATGACTTCGTTTGCAGAATATCTTTATTCTAGAATACTTCGTTTGCAGAATATCAATCTCCTCATTTTTCTGCAACTCGTGAGCATAAGATAATCTTTGTTTGTAAACTAATCTAGGGGTTTCAGAAGTTATGTCGATATGCAGCAAAGAGCCAGAGAGCTTGCAGTATTGAATTCAGCCTTTGTGCTGGCTTGAGTACTGTCCTTGGTATACTAGGTGAACAATCTTTGATCTTTCATTAGCTCACTCAACAAACACCCAATGACAAACAATAGTCGCACATTGAGTTATAATCACATCATATACAGCACGAGCACGCGCACCGACGAACAAAAAATTCCAATCTTTTTACACACACCACCATCGCCAGGATCAACAGGGAAACGCCCGCGAGGACGACCCTTTACGAGAACTCGAAGCGCATCAGGAGCTTGACCGAGCGCAGCGCCTCGCCATCGCGGGCATAGAGCCTGACGGAGCGTATCCCAGACCGGAGCTCCCACACTGGCAGGCAGGTCTGGCCAGCAAAGTCGTCCTTCTGGTGGTTATCGGACTCGTGCACCTCGATGCGCAGCAGGGCGAGCTCCGGCACGGACAACGGGAATTCGAACTCGTGGTCCCACGTCGGTATCCAGTTGTCCATGATCACCTTGGTCTCCTTCATCATTGTGTCTGCAACCACTCCTGCTATACCCACCTGCACTTATTTTTCAGACGTTAGACATACATTTCTTCAGTAAGTAACTAGTACATCACATTTCATCTCACTGATTAATTGTTGGAAGCACGAGGAAAGGACTGACCCTTGCATAGAAGTCTGGTGGCGAGCACTTGTCGAAATGCGTCTTACGGAAGTCGAATCGCCATCCGTCTCCCATGTAGACAGTCACCTTCAGATGGTAACATCATTGAGAAGAAAACAAGTTACACACTAAAGTTACTGTAGCAAATCCGGCAGATGGAAAATGTTGCGTACTAGGAGCAATTTAGCATGGTGTGAGTGGTAATTTTTGTTCCTGTGGTTTGTCATAAAGGAAAAAGGAAAACTTCGCTTCACCTTGAGCCTTGTCTTCACTGGTAGTTTGGATCTAGGGTCAAACATTTTATCCGTGTTCATAAGAAAATCAGGCTTTTTCACATAACCACAACCGCCATTTGCTCGGAACATCCCTTGAGTCAGCCATAGTTTCCTTCCATGGCCCTGCCGAATGCCAGAAAATTTCAAAGTCAAATTGGGAAACACTTAGTTTCCGTAACCTCAGTTTTGTGAACAAATAAGATCAATACTGCACAAGCCTGAAGAAAATGATAGATGCTACCTGCATGTTTGCTGCAACCATCTGAGCTCCATATCTCCATCCCATCAGTGGATTGTAATTGGATGATGTAATGCGCGTTGTCTTTGGGAAAATCCGTAGCAAGTTCCTCTGTGTAAACCTGAAAGAAAATTACAGAAGATTCGTTAATCCACCGTATTAACTTAAATTTTATTCAGCGAGCGCTGAAGAAACAAAATGTCATACAAAAAGATATTTAAATTCATCTCACTTTATAATTTCAGATCCATGAGTAATGGTGGCCTTCTCGTATGCCGCCTCCCCCAAGCTCATCCGAGACACTTTCTCAGGATCAACCTTGAGATCCTGATCCATGTCGTGCTTTCTCCGGGTGAGGCTGATTGAGATGAGACTTTTATACTCCCCGTTAGCCCCCAGTTGTACCTTCTTCTCCATCTCTTCATCCTCTTCCACATACCGCTCGGTGTCCTTCTCTGAAACCTGCACATCGGATTCACAGCTGTTACATCATAGACCTGAATATATTTAGGCTGTTCTAGTGCAAAACTTGTGACATTTCATCACTGTATTTTAGGCTTCCAATAATTTTTAGATCAATGTAATAATTTAAGTAAATTTCACTTTTTACCCCTGGGTTGCGACTTTCTGAGAGATTTTACACTATTAAAGAATAGTCTTGCTACATTTTTTATCTTACGCAGATTTTACCTAATTTTATTTGTTTTCACCAAACTGAAAAACTGGATCTGTCTGTCTAGTCAGTTGTCATATCTTCCTGACACATGCATCTGTCTTGTTAGTTTGCAAAATATTAATGAAATAGGGCTATAGTCATCACAAAGTCGCAACTAAATGTAAAATGTGGCAATAAGAAACTAAACAGGGTAAATTTTGTCACAAGATTGCAACTAGAAGGTAAAACCTTAAATCTTGTTTAATGGTTTAGGTATATATTTTGTCAAAACTATATCATTACTTATATATTTCATATTTTCCACACATAGAAAGATAATAAAGGGCAAGTACGGCAGACTGGAGAATACCTGGCAAGAAGTAGCCACCTGAGCTTTGTTGTCGGGGATCTCGTCCCCCCACACGCTCTCCTCCTCTGTGCTACCGTTTTGGGCCTCCTCCTTGCTGCTCTTGGTTTCAAGGTACTCTTTTGGCGGTTTGGTTGATATGATGATCTTGCCCCTGAGGTCCTCGGGGGAAGGGAACACGGGCATTGTCTCGGACTCCGAGAGGTGGAGCAAGTCCCCGAATGTCTCCTTGATCATCTGCGATATGATCAAGCAAGCATGGTCATCATTCGATCCTCCAAAATTTGCAGGGAAATCCAATGCTCTTCAAGTACTGTTTTAAACCTTTTTCTCCCATAAAATAAAACATTAAAAAAACGCTCCATCTTAATCTGGCCTTTGATAAGGCATCACATTTTATCGAAGGCCAACTAATATTTGGCTTTTTTTAATATTATTATCAAGTCTCCCCATGGATTTCGGAGTTGAAGAGTGCGGATGAGGAAAAGGCCAGTATGCTATTGGGGAATCCGGGGAACGTACCTTTGCTACTTTGGCTTGAAGATGCGGAGTGAGGTGATCTTCGAGGGTGAGGATAACGGGGTATGGGGAGGAGACGAAGGCGTGCTCCTTGACGGTCTCCAGGCATTTCATCAGGTCCACCGGCGACGTCCATGTCCTGCAAAACGCAAATCCACGTCACGTCGCTGGTCAAAGGTTTGCCACAGCGGCCATCGCCGTCGGTCGCCATTGCGGCGTCACCGGCCGTTCGTGGTGACCGTGCACTCTCTCTCCGATCTCGTCGACGGAGAATCCCCTAAAATATTCGGTAACTTGGGCCTGTAATTGGATCGATTCTATGGTAACTTTGGGCCTGTAATTGGATTGATTCTATGGTAACTTGGGCCTACGTCAACATTGATCTCTGGCCCATTTCAACATGATCCTGTAATATATAGTTCCCTGAACGGTGTTGTTGATCAATAATAAAGTACATCAAAGTTCTCTATAAAAAAAATCGTCTTCACTTACTTGTCAAAAAATAAAAAACTTCGTTTTCACTTGTTCTCAGCAAATAAAACACTTCATTGTCAATTGTTCTCAAGAAAAAGAAACTTCACTTTCACCTTTTAAGAGGTTCACACCATTAGGCTTAAGCTGGCCCTGGTGTCATTCAGAACACCAAAACGTGCCAAAAAACATGCTATCGTCTTTGATCACGTTTTCTCTGGATGAAGGAGACGTTGTCTTCAGCCTCATCATCATCGATCGACGTCTAATCCTGTGGTTGTTCTAGTTTCGTTTTCCTTCGGATTGCGAACGATTGAATGACCCATCAATTTTTTCAGGTGTGTATGTCGAGCACTTGTGTCGTCAGGTAGCCAATTTTACCAACAAGAAGAGAAACCGGCCATGCATTCGTGTACCTGCCGTGGAGGACCTCGACGTCGTCCTTGGCGGCATTGGGCCAGAGGTCGAGCTCGATGACCCTGACGCCGTCGCGAAGCGCCTTGGCGATGGGCGCCTCGCTGCACCCGCTGCTCAGCTGGTTCCCGGTCAGGTACGAGTTGTGGCCCGTGTAGATGAAGTAGTGCGACAGCGGCAGCCCCATGTCATGGTGAACCTGCACGGACGTACGCACCAAATTTGGTAAATATAATCCAAAGATATGTATGTAGGAACAAAAACGCAAGAACGGCTGGAGAAAGCTCCCCGGTACCAACTGTGAGATATATACGTACATACGGCCAAATGGAAAGTACGGTTGCAGCTACCAAATACGTCCAATTATACGCAATCATACGTCCACGTCGGACAGGTCAGAGTCGGGCCGAAGGATCCACGCACACAACCGTCCAAACATTCTATATGGGCCACCTAAATACTTAATAATTCATATATGATTTGTTTTCTGTACTATACTGAACAAGTCATGATATTTTCCAACAAATTAATTCTCTCCGGGACTTGAATAAATCAGCGGCTGAGCGAAGAATGTTTGGGAGGAAGTTAATGTTAACCAAGCCAATAATTTAGGGCCACACCGAAGGATCTACATATATAAGTGGGGTATCCAAACATCGCTATTAGAGAATTGATTCATTCCGCAAAAAGCAAGAACAATTAATTCATACGATACGAGTACTAAAATTAGCCATTTCCAACATTTTTGTACCAGACTTGTTTTAGCTCACCGGCCATGGTTCACTAGCTATATGATACTAGTTCGGACCATCAAGTGTATCCTGTAAAAAGGAAAACTATATACCGAGTTCGACAAAGTTGAAGGGTCATGTTTTCTAGTATTCAAGTTGGTCGACGAATGCTATTTTGGTCCGTAGCTAACGGAACACTAATGATATCATAATTTTTTTCTTTTTTATATTACTATGGTCCAAGGACAGTTGAAGCTGGATCATGTCCAATAACAAACCCACCCATACTTCAAGACCAGACCATGTGAGACTCACAAAATTCTGCACAGATGACGAGCTTGGCATCCAAACATGTCCATTGAACCATTCATGTTGCGGCGGTGTTGACTGAACATGTCGTTGCGTTCTTATTTTGATGCTTTTATATATAAATGTTTTTTCTAGACGAAAATAGATTTACTTGTTTAAGGACGTTCTAATAATGTGATCAACATCCCATTTCATCAGGGTACTTTTTGATAAACAAATAATCACTAGACATGGTGAGTTAGGCAGCCAATAACACTAATCAAAGAGTGGGGGCAGGTGACTTAGTTCACTAAGTACCTGTACCTAGTGTCCTTTAGTTGTTTAACCTCCCACATGTTGCATGCATGATCGTATTAGCGATGCTTTTTAGGAAAAAAAGTTTGAAGCTATATATACATCTAAATGCTTGCGGAAACGTGGGAAGTGGTCCAATTTGATAGCTTTACGCACTGGCAGCAGGCCAAAACTGCTCCAAAGTGTAAAGTGCTTGCTTGTTTATAAGCGGAACCTTATCTCCCTCACACACGTCCAACAGAAGCAGATAAGCTTAGGAACTCCTCTGCTGATCCTTATTCGACTATAAAGTAGTTTTAGCTCTGAATTGATAGAGCTACATGCATATCATGAAATTTAAAGTTGCGCAAAACCGCGTGTAGTTTCAAGAATTAGAAATGTAGTCACGCAGTTCTTGCAATACCACACGTACCCAATAACTAAGATTTGACAGATTCTCTCTCAAGTTTACACAGGAGATCCCCTTCAATCAATCAATCAATCGCATAATTTTCCCGCAAAAAGACAAATTATCATGGGTATTAAACAACTTCATCATCTTATGGTGATGATTGCTAAATGTTCTAGCTAGGTCTCTCTGCCAAATAACCGAGAGAAGCAGAAACAAAAGACAGAAATCCTTGTGAGCTAGTACGTGGAAAGATCCTAATTTTGGTGTCACTCTCTAGCATGGGGGACACAGCACAAGCGCAACACTGCTGCATGATCCATACATCAGGGACATTGCACATGTGCCTAACCTGTTTACCAACAGTACTCGTGACTCCATTTATGACTGTTCCGTGTTGACATAAATGGAGGAGCCAAATCACGTTTGCAGAAACCACCCTATTTGTTTATAAAATATTTTCTAGTACTCGACTTTGTTACTGTCCTAGCCACGACCAAGAATCAATCAATCAGCAGAAATGATTTCAGAAAGAGAAGTTAATTAATCAGCCCACTATTAATCAGTATGGTTAGAACATTCTATTGCACTGCTGAGAACCAAGTTTATGTATTTACTAGTAGAAAAATATTTCAGGATCTTTGTGCAATTCAAACCATGGAAAATCGTAGAAGCTGTTGTATTGGAAAAGTTCTTTCTGATATTTTTTAAGGAAGAAGATAACAGTTTTGATTAGTACACGGGCGGATGGATGGAGGTGTAGGCAGGTGGCGAGCTTACGTACCCCTCGGCGAGGATGGAGGGCGGCGTTGGCGTCGCTGCACAGCCACCGGTGGAAGCCCTCGACGGTGAGCCCGCCGCCCTTCTTGAGCAGCCGGTGCTCCGCCGCGAAGGCCAGGACCTCCCTCGCCGCCGCCTCGACGTCGTCGTCGCCGGCCTCCCCCTGCACCTCCCGGAGGAACCTCCTGAGCGCCTCCTCCCCGAGCGCGCTGCCGCCGCCGTCGGCGCCGGCGTACGCCTGGAACACGTCCCCGATGGCCTCCGACGGCTCGTTGGACGCCGGCCGGAACCGCCGGAGGAAGCAGCATACCCTGTACGTCGTCATGGGCCGCCTCGCTCCACGCCACGGATGTATTCGCCTTCTATGTACAGGTAGCTAGCTAGAGTGAACTGATTATGGTTTGGCGCGTCTGTGAGTGCTAGCTAGCTGGTGCACATCTGACATCTCTGTGTATATGGTGTGTGTGCTCGCAAAGTTCTTGCTATGTATCCGGTGTCTCGTTGGTTGGCGACGATATTAAAAAGCAGCTCGCCACCAAAAACAAGTACAGGTGTGACAGGTAACAAAAATAATCCCAGCGTATCATTGACACGTGGCTCTAACGTCACATGTCATCTCATGCATGCTGGATGAGACTGTAATTAAAAGGGAGTCGCTACGCGTCGGCTGACGGATCATTTTAAAAGATCCCGGCTCGGCCGCGTTAGATCTATATCCATCCACTATCTAGCACTATCCTCATTTTTGCAACAAGGATGATGTTGCAGTGCAGAATACTTTGCAACAAAATTTATGTTGCAGAAACCTTTTGCAATATAGGTGATGTTGTGAAAAAAATTATATTAATTTTGCAACATGGGTGTTGTTGCGGAAAAAAAATTACAACACAGATGATATTGAAGAAAGTATTTGTATTTTTTTCATCTCCATCGTTTTTGCAACATGTATGTTGTTGTGGGATGCAATCTGCAACATGCATGATGTTGCAGAAAAAAGACATGCAAAGAAGACATGCTTAACGCACAGCAGCGGGCGGATCGTTTTTGTGCAATCCGCTGGCTGAACGCAAGCGTTTTCCTAATTAAAAACGCCTTAGTAGAAAGAACAAACAATTGGAATGTCATGTTGATTTGGATCCTATAAAAAACTTGAATTTATTTGATTGCATCATAGAGAAAACAAAATATTTTTTCTTAGATCTTTAAGTGAATGCTAGATTTTTTATGAAATGTAGTACAAATGGTTCCTTAGAGAAAAATTGTACTCCCTCCGTTCGAAAATACTTGTCACCAAAATGGATAAAAAGAATGTATCTGAAGCTAATATACATCTAGATACATCCCTTTTTATTCATTTTGATGACAAGTATTTCCGGACGGAGAGAGTATATGATTCAATGCTATGAATGAAAGATCAATGCAGAAATAAAAATCATAGGACTCTAGTCCTCCAAAAATTCCATGAAAAATCCTTTGAGCCAAAAGGGCCCAGAAATGTTGCATAGAAACATAAGCCGCCTGTAGTCAAAGTTTTAAAACTTTGACAACTAATAGTATGTATGAAAGTATAGAAATTTATCATGTAAGATATTTTACTTGTGATTGCAAAATAATCTGCGCCAAATATTTCTCTACTAATCTTGCAAGCATTTTCTAAGTAAAGAAAATGTATACTAAAAGTCGTACCTTGAAGCTTGTGAAAAATATAACTTGCCATAGGGCATCTCCAATATGAACCCTTAAACCACCCGCATTCGTCCAGACTATACGGTCCGGACGCATTTTGTTATTCAATGAGGTCTTGTATCCGTCCGCGGGACGGTTTGGATATCCTTTTTTCCACAAACTCTAAGCAAAGTAGGGGGCGGGAGGGGGGCTTTGTGGGCATTCAAACCACTTCCACGCACGCGTCAGGCAACCTTACCCCACCCAAAATCCTCTCCCGCGCTTTCTTTCCAACGGACGCGCCGCTTCCCGCGCCGCATTCAAGCCAGCCAAGAGCACCGGGGGCGTCGTCGTCATTGGCCGCGGCGGCCCTCCGCACCACACTGGAGGTAGCGGACCGGCTACTCCACGAGCGCCAGACAGCGGCCGAACAAGGCTTCCACGGAGGGCCCATGTCCTTCCACCGCTGGAGGGACGACAATGGCACGAACGACGATGCAGTGTGGCCGGGCAGGGCGCCGCCAAGCATATGAGGTCGTCGTCCGCTACAAGTTAGCCTCCTAGGGTTTTTTCTTCTTCTAGTTCTTAGTTAAACGGTCGGAATATCTTAGCCGTTTTACGTACATTATGTTCGAACTGTAATGAAATTTGTATTATTTGATATAATTTGTCTAGTTTATGCAAATTTGATTTGAAACATATAAGGTCAGCTTTGGATGGCCGGATTTCATATCGGTGTCCGTGAGCTGGTCCCCATCCGTCCGCGGACAGATACGGTGTTCGTTCGGTTGGAGATTTCAGCAGCGTAGATGCCCTGATTTCTTAAAACCGATTGTCTCTACTCTCTATACTCCTCTAGCAGATCTCTCTCCCATATCAGCCAGCCTAGGCAACCGGTCACCCGGAGAGTGCAGGCGTTGTCATCGGCCGCTCTCCGACGCGTCATATCAAATATTTTAACGCGTGCTTTTTGTCGTGGTACCTAGATGACTTTCCGCCAAAAGAAGTAAAAAAAAAAAAGCTGTTATATGCGAGTGGAGCGGATAAGGCATGTTAGTCACGTTCTAGTGCTGGGCGTGGCTAGCTGCATATATATATTCGATCACGAGATTGTGTGCGCATCAGTGCATGGGGCCATGCAAGATTATAATGAGTATGCGTTTGACGGCAACGCTAGCTAGTGATACATAGCAATCAATCTATTACGGCCATCATCAAGCTTCATTCCGGCTGGTTAGCGGTGAGTGCACGATGCCTACGATATATGGCGGCCCCGGCCGGTCGGCCACACACTCAGGCGATCGACGACGATCACACGGTGACACTGGCATGCATGTGGGCCCTCGTGGCCTTACTCTATTTTTTGGGTAGAAGCAAAGCTAATGATACACATTGGGGGCACAAAGGACATATTAGAGACGGATCGCCTGCCCCACGCAGCTCGATCGTGCATGCATGTACGCCAATTCCGCGCCCATCGTTATCGTCAGCATATGTGGATCGGGCAAGGGAGCTGGGTCCGAATGTGGGGTGGAACATATGGGCACATGGCGTGGAGCTCTTTCTCGTGGCCTTTCCATATCGCTTACCAACCAAATAGCCACAATTAGCACTCGGGGTCACTACTGTCCCCTTCGTGGGTCACTGCCTTGATCCTCTTTTTGCACCACACGCTACCTCCTCAGGTACAATGTATGAAAGGTCAGGAGTACCTTTGGTGGTACTGTTAATCGTGACGTACAGTCGAGAGGTTACAAGCTAACCTAGCTACCGTTATGTTGACCAACCTCGGTGAGCCGGAGCGCATAGGTTCGCTCTATCGGACATATCGTTTCTCTTTGGTACCGTTGAGTGTCGTCAATATGCTTGTGGCAGCCTGGATAATGCAACGGTTTTTTAGTTTGTACTCTGGTAGTGGCGAAGGTGCTCGAGTGCCTGGTCAGGTGAGCTAGAGCGGCATAAGTTCGCTTTGTCGGACATATCGTCCCTCTTTGGTAAGTTGAGTGTCGTTAATATGCTTGTGGCGGCCTAGATAATGCAACGGTTTTTCAGTTTGTACTCTGGTAGCGGTGAAGGTGCTCGAGTGCCCGGCCAGGTGAACCAGAGTGGCATAAGTTTGCTCTATCGGACATATCGTTCCTCTTAGGTGCCGTTGAGTGTCGCCAATATGCTTGTCGCAGCCTGGATAAATGCAATGGTTTTTTGGTGTGTACTCTGGTAGCGGCGAAGGTGCTCGAGTGCCCGGCCGGGTGTCTTGTGAGGTGTTGGCCTTCCCGTGTCTTGTATGTACAGTAATGCTTTAGTACTAGGCTAACTAGGCGCTGTTTAGGTTTTTGTCCGGTTTTCCTCAAATAAACCGTGCAGTCTGTTTTCCTTTCTTCTTTATTGACACCCGCCTTTATGGGGCGCATTCCTCCTCTTGGGGTGTTCTTATAATACCTCCTTCTAATCAACGAATTTGGCAATTCTCCTGTCAACATTCTAAAAAACACCCTGTCCTAACTAAATGACAAGGGATGGCATGTTACCTGAAACCAACTTTGATGACGATGGCCAAAGGGGGGTCAATGATGTAAGTTTCAATTCAGTTTTTTTTCTAAAAAAATATAGGCGCAGACGCTCATATACACACACGTACTCTCACATGTATGAACACGCACGCACACACACATCTTACTTCTATAAGCACCTTTCGAAGACCGAACTGACAAATCTTGAGATTCACAAAGTCGTCACAAACACCTCAAAGCCGATGGTATCGTCATGTCCCATTGAATGTACAGTGTTGCTCTCCCCTTGCTTTCACCGGTGGTGGTGGAGCTTTTCCTCCTTTGGACGTGCGAGCTATGGATCACTATTTTTCGTATCTAGTCTTTATGCGTCAACGCTACAATGTCACAAACCATTGTTGCGTGCATGCAAATGGTTCCCACGAGAGAAGCTGGATTAGCGGATTGTAGTGGTTGTTTATTGTGTTACCATCACCCCATGCTGACAAGTGGAGGCATACTGTAGGAGGTAGAGGAATAATGATTCAGTCTGATTGGTGATGATCTTTGTCGAGTCGATTCGGCAAAATAAGATTCCGTGGTGGTCTTGGCGGACATCTCCGAAGAACATCATGGTTGATTCACTCATAGTACTAAGTGGAACAATTGTTAGAAGATCTACCATCAAGATCGTGACTGGAACACAATTTGATATCCAGGATGTGAAAACCTACATTCTAGCCTGCACTAATTGGACCTGTCGACAAGAACTTGTTTCGTCTCCTTATTGAAGGCATTTTCTTTGTGTTGATGCTTTAGCCTCAATTGGTTGGACCCAACACCCGGGGCGAAAATCCTTGTGGGCTAGGATGGGGAAGGAGGGGGCGCATTGGGTAATCCTCTTAACTTCTATTCCCAAAAGGAAAGGTAAATCTCCTAGCTAGATCATTAAGATCAACATTGGAACTTAAATCCTATAAGAATGCTCACATCGCTTAGTTGCATGAACTTGTAAAAATTATGAGCATGTTTGGGAAGATCAACTATTGAAGTGAAGATGAATATATCAAAAGTTATCCCACAAGAAAAGAAAGGTCGGAGGGGGTACTACCTATAGTGCAAGGTAGCCTAACCTTGGGACAGAACTGAACGGAATCTTGCGTACCTATACATGCAATATATCACTCTCCTAGGTACATACGTGTCCAGATATCCACGACATGATGTTGATTAATTGGAAGACCCATTACTAAACAGTATAACTGAGCCAGCTACGAGCCACCACAGCGATTCAACACTTTCAGCCGTCCGATGGCATCATTGGATGTCTTAGATCTTCTAATTTTCCCACCCAGCGTTTCTGATCAGTTTCACCGCGCCCTAGCCTGCGTGACGGCCTGCCCAACCTAAAAGGACTGCTGCTCCGGGGAGCAACTTAGGCGGCCTGTTGTCAATTGGGCCAAGAAACAGCCCAGTTAGTGTTGCACATAGCCCCACACTCCGTTCCCCTTCCACCTCCTCAAAAAAAACAGACAAAAAAAAGATCAATCTGTACTCTCCTTCGTCATTGTTCGTCTTCCTGGCGGCGAGATATTAGGGAGCGTTTGGATCGCTCGCCAGCTTACCTCGCTAGGCAAGGCAATCCTTGCCGACGCAGGCGAGCCGATTTGGCTAGCTCAGTCAACCGAAGAAAAAGCTGGAAACCACAGGATACGAGGCGTGCTCGCCGGGAACCAAATCCTCGCTTCCTTGCTGAGCCAGGCTAAGCCAGCTTGTTGGATAACCAAACACACCTCGCGCATGGCTCTCGCCTTCTATGTTCACTCGTTAGGGTTGGGGATGGTTTAGGTACACCTCTCTCCCGCTGGGCACCGATCCATGGGTCCTCGCCTCCTTTCAGACGTGCTTGTTTCACGAAGTTGATCCGGGTTGACCTATTGGGAGTTTGAGACAGGCAGCTGCCGTGGTTTAATCTGTTCGGGACACACATGCCTGACTTGAGGCTCGTGCATGCCATAGAACAGATTGGCATATAGCGTCTGTACTTTTTGGTCTCCTGCTATCACCCGTCTTTTTTTGGTGAGTTGTTAATTTTTCTGACTGGTTGTAGTTTTCTGCTGCCCGTTTAACACATTATTCATTTTTTTAGGGTTCACATTATCCATTGTTGATGTCTGCTTTAGGGTGTGATCCGGGTTGCCTCCAGCCGGCAACACTTCCAAGTATCGGCACCACTTGTTGATCAAAGACGCTGGGCATCCTGTGAATACTGACTTAGATTACGTGCAACATCTTGGTGGAGACGCCCCTATGAAAAGAGATGCTAACCTGGCCTTACAAGATTTACATTATCGCCCAAATCAAGTTAGGGCTTTTCTGGAATTCTCAATTTTAGGGGTGGCAGCTACAAGCCATACCTGATGTGAAATCAACATGAGCTCAAAGTACGTGCTTTCTGAATCTCTCTTAAACGTATTTTAATCACAGCAAAGGATAGAAGATAGTGTGCTCTTTCTGCAGAACATTCTATTGTATACGCGGCGGGAAAATGCTTCTTGCACAACAAGGGAAATAAATATTCCCCACAGAAAAAACAAGGAAATAAATTTGACAATGACCGCATGTAATTTTATTTTTATGATAACATGTTTAGGCCACCCGGATTTCATCAATCACTAAATTATGGTTACATCTCTGCTCTTTATGAACTGTTTTGTACTCCTTCCATTCCTTTATATAAGGTGTATAATTTTCGGCATGGTGACCAAGGCACATAATTATAGATAATTTCGGACGAAATTACCCTTGTCTAATTCATTGTTTATTGACAAGTAAATCATTTAGGCTAGGAAGAAAGAGATGCATGCAATCGGAAGAGATATAATTTCCTTTATTTTCTCTACAAGAGGAGATACATGCAATCAGGTGAGATACTTTCCTTTTTCTAGAGGGCCAAGAACGGAATTATGAGAAATTAGAACAAATGCACCTTTACATTGCGGAATTTTATCAAAAAACAAATACACCTAATATAAAGGAACGGAGGTAGTAGTTTACACAAGTATTTCTAGCTATTGCAGGCTGTCTTAAGAGTAAGTTGTTCTTCTATTTTATCTATGTTTTTACACATTTTAAATTCCTATAGCATGAGCGGGCGCGGCAACGCGTGCATCTCCGGTCTAGTTGATTTGACAATTCGTACACACTAAGTTAATTAGTAGGTAGAGATGCGCTAGTTTACTAACAAGGACTGTGTCAAGTCATCTTGTCGGGAATATTAGTTAATTAGGTGATAACATAGTAAACTAGGTAGGCGGGAATATATTGGGCGTGCACATGTCTTAGCCGTCCAAGTGTCCCATGCTCCTGTGCATTGCTCAAATTAAGGATCAAGCTGCGAGATTCGATTTGGCCTAATTGTCATCTTGATTGATTTTGTTCATTGTGTGTACGTATTGTTTACCAGCTGATCGATGCCAACTTGATTAGTTAGCATCAGCTTAGGCTAAAAATGATAGTATCCAGTTGTTTTCCATGAAACTGAGTGGTCATGCCTCGCTGGCTAGTAGACTAGCTTACTTCGATCATGAACGATATGATGCTTTTGTACATTTGACATTGTCAGCTATGGGTGTTATGCCAATTGGTTAGTTTATTTGTGAACTTAAGTCACCATTATTTGTTTGATTGTGAGAATGATGTTTCGTAATTAAGCTATATTATATATATTTTACCAAGTGCGGCCACTGACACTCTGTACGCTCCAAGATACATGATGCTTTAGTTATAGACCCAATACGTGCTGAAGATGCAACTTTAACTGATATTACATATTTATAGTTAGTTAATACTCTCTCCGGTCCTTTTTAGTCCGCATATAAGTTTTGTCCAAAGTCAAAGTATCTCAACTTTGACCAAACTTATAGAAAATGGTATTAACATTTACAATGCCAAATCAACATTGTTAGATTCATTATGAAATGTAGTTTCATAGCATATATATTTGGTATTGTAAATGTTGGTATTTTTTCATATAAATTTGGTCAAACTTTGCAAAGTTTGACTTGACACAAATCTAATATGCAGAGTAAAAAGGACCGAACGGAGTATTTTATAGTTTTTTGATATAGCTCACCATTCATGCTGAATGATATTTATAGTTCACATAAAAAAGGGAAACAATACTTATCAACTGATTAATCCAGCAACAGATTTGGCTGCTTCATGAGAATTCAATAGCACAGCCCTTACTAAAAATTGGAACAAAATCCAATATTTTCCATGCAAAATCTAATAATTTCTCCAAGTAGTTTTATAATAATTAGCAAAACTATGGAAACTTTTGGCTGCACAATTTCTGATTTATTACTGTCTACCCATATTTTTGTGCACCCAACATACTATTATCAGACTTTTCTTCAAAAAGGAAGTTGACGCCGCTTTCAAAATCATGCTCAACACTGTACAGGTGTACATCAAGCTCTTTTCGTGTCAGCGGCAGCGGGGAAGCATGCACGATTTACTCATGCAGCAACACTTCTTCCATCTCTTATGATTCTTCTTTACTTTACGGCATTGAGTAATCAGAGTGCCTAGTTTGAATCGAACAAATTGCACACTAGCTTGCAGCCTAGATGTTCTCTGCTATAACTAGTTAGGCGCATCTCACGACTCAAACGACGAAGAATTGATTCGACCAGAACCAATCCATGCCTGTATGCATATAAACAGCAGATATACACCGAGGAGTACATACTCCTTTGACGGAAAAAAGAGAGGAGTATATATTCACATCATTACTGCCATAGTGCCATTAATTAACCTCTGTGATTATACATTCATTAGTAGCTGAGATTAGACATACGGAGTTCCCGCATAAATGAAAAGATATTAGACATATGGACCGCATTGCCACCTCCGATTCGCCCTGCACGGATTCGATTCCTGTCATCTTGGCCTACACATTTCGGATGCAATCAATGGTGGGTGCAATGGGAGAGTTGCTATATATGCCGCCTGCACTGAGATCCAGTGATATGCCATGGGCATGTCACGCCGTAACATGCCGTTGGGTCAAAAATGGACTGCCCGGATTAGGTTTTTTTTCTTTGCGGATGCAGATTAGGTGTTGTGGCAGAAAATAATGTACACATGCCCTGTGTATTCTCCCTGTAGCACCATGTATTGTAGACACACGGTGTTTTTTTTAGAAAAGGAGGATGACTCCCGGCCTCTGCATCTGGACGACGCATACGGCCACTTTATTAATTATTCTCACAAGACCTTACAAAGTAATACAACAGTAAGACTAAAGCCGCCGTCTAAGCCACTTTATCCAGTTGATGAAGGGGCGCAGATAGCCTGGGCCTAATACCAAACAGGCATCGCAGCCATACCTAACATCTAAGACACGAGATCCCATCCAGACGCTGCCGGCATGGGTCTCACCGGTCCGGCGTGCACTCGAGGCCGCCGCCACCAACTTCCACTCCTCCATCTTCGTGAATCGTATTAATGCATCAACCTTGCTCGGTCCAGCTATCATCGACCCCACCACGGCGCCTAACGGTACCTCCTCCGCGCCAAGAACATCCGAGGACGCCGCGTCGCCATCGATACACCTCAGCACCATGTCGCCAAGTACCACCAGCCGACACGGCTTGAAGTCTTTGGAAGATCTGTCATGCGTAGCACCTGCCGACCGTGCATGACAAAGCGTAGCACTGTCGGTCGAGCATGACTTGACATCTCCACCAAGCTCCGTGTAAGATGAAGCCGCTCCACCTCCAGCCTCTACGAACGGGACGGAGCACCCTGTGAAGACACGGCGAAGAGTTGGGCACCACAATCACCATGAGAGTCGGACCACCGACCGCCATGGCGAAACGACACCACTAAAGAGAACCGCCGCCATCGTGAACGCCAAGAACGTGCCGTACCGTCCCCACCTCCCCGCTGACCCAAAGCGGGCGCCTTCAAGAAGGTGACGGGCCGGCACCGCCGCCGCCAACCAAAGTTGTGGGTTTTCACCGATGCGAGGGGAGGACGAGGGGGAGGGAGCTGGATCTCGAAGTCGCCTTCAAGAAGGAAACAGCACCTGGGGCGCCGCCGGCGTCGTGGCCGCCGCAGCCGGCCAAGAAATTACTCCGATCCAGAGATCCCAACCCCACATCCGCGCAGTCCGCCACCGGATCCGGCCGGATTGACGAGGAGGAAGCAGCAGCACGGGGGCGCCGTCTTCAAATCTGGCGAAGGAGAGCAGTAGGGATCCTCCACATGGCGCCCGCATCCACCGCCAACTTCGCCGCCAGCTGCCGAGAAGACGCGATCCACAACTCGGCGAGCACCGCCGCCTCCCGGACGACGCCGCTTTCACCAGCAGAGGTCCGCCGCCTCAAACCCGAGGTTCGGGCGGACGGATCCGGCAGATCCGATCCATGTGCCCGCCCGAAGGCGAGAAGCTCCTCGCCGCCACCGTCCCTGGCTTGCGCCCGTGGTTCGCCTGCCCGGCGCTAGCCTCTGGCAGCGGCGAGGACAGGAAGAACGTGTGACGACGAGGGGCGGCGGCGCGAGATCGCCCCCGTGTCGCCCTAGCGGGGTGCGTGCTCAGTTTTTTCTTGTGAGGGACTCACTCATAGGCATCCATCTCCAATCTTCTTTATGCTGATCTGGCCTGTTGATTTCCAATTGAACGGTCGAAAGAGGGGGTCATGTTACCATTATTGTCACTGGTGACATGCCCATGCCATGCCACTGGATCTCAATCCACGCCGGCTACAGCGAGAGGGTGCCACGTCAAGCAGCAAGACCATAGAAATACAACCCATTGAGGTGTTCACTGCTTTGTCCGCGTCTTCTTCTCCTTTGAGATCACTAGTTAAGAGGCACCTCTTACAAAGGTTCCCCCCCCCCCCCCCTAAATTTCTTTTAAACCGCGCGTCCAAATTCCAAACCATTTTTATCGTTGGATTTCTTGTGGCGAGATATTTGAAACTAGATCCCGTTTCAATAGGTTTCGATGAACTTTTTTATCACGAAAAACATTGGAACCCAAAAAACGAAAACATAAAAATAAAATCTGGTAAAAAATGAAAACTGGAAAACATTGACAACCGAAAAATCCGAATAACAAAAAAATGAAAGGGTTAGAAAAACGAAAAAAAAGAAAAAAAACAAAGCCAGAAGCATGGTTGCAGTTTTTTACTATTTTCCATTTCTAAGAAGCACAATAATGCTTCTTGTGGAAGCAAATCTGTGCTTCTTAGAGAAGCACATTTTTTTTGCTTCCACGAGAAACAAGTCCGTGCTTCCAGAAGCACGGATTTTATTTTCTTTTCTAGAAACACAACTGTGCTTCTTATGGAAGTAAATTTGTGCTTTCACGTGACTGAAATATGTGCTTTTCATGGAAACATATTTTCATTTCTTTTCTGAGAAGCACAGTTGTGCTTCGCAAAAGAAAACATATTTTGTTTGCTCTAAAACGCAGGGAATACTAGGCGAAAAACAAAAAGCCAAAACATTCATCGAAGACCCAAAAACGCGTAGGAAAAATGAAATGTAGATGAAATGGCGGCTGTTCGGTGCACCGCTTGACGCACACTCATGCAAGAAAGTGACCCCCTATGGGAGCCTCGTATGGGGTAACCCTTAGACAGTTGCTCCCCTTCTCCTAGAGAGCTCCTAATCGCGTCAATTGGAGAAGCAATGCTCGTGCGGAGCCTTTGTGGGCCATGACCCAGTAAGTTGGCTCTATTGCTCGTTCGACGCTCCCTCGTTCGCTTCGAAACTGCTATCTCGGAAGTGCTCGCTTGGTCACCTTGAACCGCTCGCTCAGCCCTGCTCCTGTTTTTTTCGCTCATTTGCTATCTAACACAAAAAATCGCAGACTTAAACAGTTGTTAGTTTGTGAAAATGCTCACAGATTTGAAAAATAGTTCATGAATTTAAAAACTGCTCACGAATCCAATAAAATTAGCAAATACAAATAAAATTTTGTAAATTTCAAAAGATATTGAGCATCTTTTTTTTCATGGAATTAAAAAATGTTCGCGCATCTAAGAAACGTCTGTGAAATTGAAAAAGATCACGTATCTGAAAAAATTGCGGATATAAATTGTTTTGCAATTTGAAAAACTTTCATTGATTTAAAAATGTTCTTGAATTTGCAAAAGAACTCTCGCATCTGAAAAAGTTTGCGAGTTTAAAAAAGTAAGCACATTTGAGAAAATTTGGTGGATTGAAAAAATGTTCATGGATTTAAAAAAAGTTCTTGAAACTGAAATTTTTATGGATTTAAAAAATAATTTCACGGATATGAAACAAAAAATAATTTTTTTGATAAAAAGCTCATGGATTTTGAAAAAAAAACAATCATCGATTTGGATTAAAAGTTCAAGAATTTGGAAAAGGTGCACATATCTGATTTTTTTTATCGAATATGAATAAAGTTTCACGATTTCTAAAACTTAGGTTCATATATTTTATGAAAAAAATATAAGTTCAAAAAGGAAAAATAAAAATAGAAAGAAATATGAAACTGAAAAAGGAAGGAAAAAAATTAAAAGAACCAAAACTAAACCTGGTAAAAGCACCAGGAAAAAAAGGGCAGAAGCTTTGAGAAGTTTCCTAAAACCAGGCCTGAAAACTTCTAGAAGCTTCACAAGATCACACGGTAAGCTGCCAACTAGATCGAGACCTCCTATAGGAGACATTCTGCGCTATTTTTTTGAGACAATCCATGAAGCTTTTTATTCAACCGTCACAACGTTTACATGGATGAACTGAAGTTCACCAGGGTTGCCCAACCAAACATGGCGGCCAGTCCCCAGTTTTAAAACATGCTTCGCTAGATTGTGAGCCTCAACATTTGAGCTCCTAAACTTATGCACAAAATTGCATAACTGAAAAACGAGAGTATTCAACGATCTCATGTATAATAGCCCCATAGCTAGGGCTATTCTTTTGCTTGATATCCTCCACAACGCCTTTGTAGTCAGTTGCAACGTGTATCGCTGGTAGATGGAGATCCTCTGCTAGTGCCATTGCTTCCCGAACTGCCAACACCTCGAGAGTAGCTGGATCAGATATACCATTGAACACGATAGCCGACGCTCCAAGATACAGACCCTCCTCATTCCTGCATATTGCAGCGATCGCACCAAATTTCGATCTCCTCATAGTGGCCGCATCAACATTCACTTTCATCATGCCCGAGGGAGGTTTAATCCAGCATGTTGGCCTCACCTGCACTGAATGCGCAGCTGTTCTCTCCGGTTTCTTGACAATTTGGATGTCATTCAGAAAGGAATTGACAAAACAATGAGTGGAGTAGGGGCTCTGAAATATGTCTTCATAAATTGCCTTTCTTCTTGCTGCCCAAGTAGCCCATAAGGTGGTCGTCATACAGACAAAAAGATCACTTGGCAAGGCTCTCTTCATGGCAAAGAGCCAGTCCTTAACGCTATCGGTGTCGAAACGACTCATCTGATCCAAGATCGCCTCATCTGCAAGTGCCCAAACACTGCGAGACATCGAGCAGTTCAATAAGGCATGTCTCCACGAGTCCCTCGCGCCACGTAAAGCACATGCCGATGACGTTGACATATTTCTATGCTCCAGGACATCGGCTGTCGGAATTGAGCTCCGAGCTAGTTGCTAGAGAAAAAGCTTGATTTTTGCAGGTACGTCGGTCTTCCATAGATCAATCCATTCCGTTTTTGCATTTTCGTCGTCGAAGAACTATCTCGTTCCTCGATCCAGTTCTCCCTTGTGATCTTGGTTTGCATAATAATTCTATAAGCAGATTTGACAGAGAAAGAACCTCTCTGCCCTCCGCTCCAGGCCTAGAAATCCTCTACGTTCCTTGTACATAAAGGGATAGCTAGCACTGTTTCTGCATCAATGGGCAAGAAAACCGATCAGACAAGATGCTCATTCCAGCTCGCTGTCACCGTGTACACCAATTCTGAGACCAACTGTGGAGGGTTCGGAATAAGCAGTGTGATGGGCCTCATCATCCCCGGTCGTGGTAACCAGTTCTGTGTCCATATATGTGTAGTTTGCCCATTACCAATCCTCCTGATAAGGCCTAGCCTAAGCATATCTCTTCCATCTAGGATTGCTCGCCAAATTTGTGATGGTCTATTGCCAAGCTCCGCCTCCATTAAAGATGAGTGAGGAAAATAAGCTGATCCAGAGGGGGCATACAAACTGGGCTGACCCACAGATGCGAGGTGGAAAAATAAGGAAAAAGAAAAAGGAAGCTGGCGAGATTCAAGCCTGCAACCGCCAACATGACCTACTAGCCAGCTTGTCTGTCAAGGTCTACTTAACGAAGTACAACGAAATGCTAAAAGGCCTAAATACAGACAGAAAATTTACATGAAATCTTAAAAGTGCATGCGCGTTTATTGGAGAGAACAAGCGCCCACTCTATCACTCACATGCATGTGTACTTTTTTTCTGCTAGTGCGTGTGGTAACACTGGTCACATTGGAACAGATCTTTGTGCAATTATTTTGGATTTTCTAAATTTTAAAAAACCATATCTTTGAAACTGCGCATCGAAATTTAGATCCATTTTCTCCGTTGGATTCCTCACGACGAAATCTTCCAAACTAGATCCCGCATGGATGTGTTTCGACGAAATGTTTTTATGACAACTTTGATGCTATATGGTGCAACTTTTAGTACTGCATTGTGCAACTTTAGTACTGTATGGTGCAAAGTTTTTTTAAACCAAATTTTGGAGCTGTATGAGCCAAATTCCTCTGTGTTTGCAACCTAGCAACCATGACAACCTGATGTGCAACTAGTCTACTGCCCCAACCAACTACGTAGTAGTTGATGTGCAACCCTCCTCCCAACTCGTGGATGTGTAGTTTTTCAATATTTGCACACCCTGTCCCACCTCCACTACCAATGATATGTGCAATTTAGTCAATTGTTAAAGCCAACTATCTATTTAGTCGATTGTGCAACTCCTTACCCCTTCCTACTTGTGAATACAAAGTTTTAGTTGGCGAGGGCAACAAACAAAGTTGGACATAGTCTTCTACGCAGCTGGCCGGGGAAACATACGAGGTTGCACATGTCACAGGCAGGGGTAGTTTGGATGGTGAAAATTCCACATTCATGAGGGTAGTGAAAAGTTGCATATAGGTAGGGCGCGGAAGTTGCACATATCACTAGCAGGGGTGGTTTGGACTAGGTGCTAGCAGGAAAACCACACATTTAGGAAAAGTTACACCTCACTGTTAGACAATTGGCCGTGATAGTACCCGAAGTTGCACATCCACTACTAGGCAGCTGGCCGATGCAGCAAATAGTGAAAGCACAACCACGGGCATAAGGATCGTTGCACATCATCTACTAGGTAGTTAGCCTGGACAACAGACGAAATTGCCCATCTCACTAGAAGTAAATAGTTTTGGGATGGAGGTGACATAAGGAAAAGTTGCATGTTCACGGGTAGACGGGAAGTTGCACAACCACTGTCAGCTAGTTGCACATCGACTCCTAAGCAGTTGCACAAAACGAGGGACTATTACACAAAAAAATCATCGAAACATGCCCATGCGGATCTAGTTTCGAAGAGCACGTCACGGGGTTCCTAAAGTGAAAACGGATATTAATTTCGACATGCGGTTTGAAAGTTATAGTTTTTTTAAATTTATAAATCATGAATTAAATGATAGGAAGCCATCCACGCATATGGAGTAAAAGAGGACACAGTCGGATGCATATAGACCATTTAGTACGCATGTTGGTGGGCTATTTTCTGTTTAAGTAGTTGGGACTAGGGAATCTTTCCTAATCAAAGACACGAGGACAAACACTTACCAAAAATTACCGGCTACCACAGAGCGTTAGTGAGCCAACGGCTGCTCGTTCGACGCGTTCCAAAATTTAACACTTGAAAACAAATCACGAACAGATTTTCAAAATCTGAAGCAAAAATTGAACTTGCGACCAATTTTGACAAAACAGAATGAAATTTTGGTAAAATTCTGAAATATTTTTTAATTTTCAACAAAATATGACGCATGCGAACAAAAATATGAAATACTGAACATTTTTTGAAAAAATGTGAACATTTTTTTAATTTAGAGAAAACAAATCGAGAAAAAAAACTTGAACATGTGAACAAATATTTGAAGACCCAAACTTTGTTTGAAGTTAGAGAACCAAATTTTGAAATGAGGAACAAAATTTGAAAATGGGAACAAAGAATATTTGAAATCCCGAACATTGGTTTGAAACTCTGAACATTTTCTAATTTAGATAAAAAATCAAAATAAAATCGAGAAAAAAATTGAATGATCTAAATATTTTTTAAGTTACAGAACAAAAAAGCTCAAATTAAGAACAATTTGAAAATCCTATTTTTTAAAATTTCGAACAGTTTTTATTAGATAAAAATAGAAAAATGTAATCATTCTCAAAAATTTGGAAATTCTAAACATTTTCAAGTTTTAGAACATTTTTAAAATGAAGTAAACAATCTTTGAACATCTGAACATTTATTGAAATTTGTGAACAAAATTTGAAAAACATAATTTTGTATTTCTAAATATTTGTTAAAAAATAAAAATAAAAAAAGGCAAGAAAAAATAACAAAGAAAATAAAAAACGAAAAAGGGAAGAAAAATGAACAAAGTATAGAAAAAAAAGGAAAATAACAAAAAAGAAACAAAAAGACATAAAACCGGTTCAGGAACCTTCGCTTACCTTCTAGAAGGTTCCTAAACTGAGAAAAAACCGATTGGAACCTCCTAGAACCTTCCCAAAACAGTCTGACGCTGTAGCACTTACTTTGCTGATTATTGGGCCCGCCCATGTCGATCGCTGGTCGCTCCCTGTGTGCGAAGTGACGACCATCGTCCGTAGAATGCGGCAGATAGGATTTTCCAACTAGATCTACAGAATCGCACGCTAAGCTATGCTAGATGAGCCGGCTGTTAACAAACAAAGCAATCGAGGGGTGTGCGATAGGTAAGGAAATGCAATATATTCGGCGCTATAAGCGCCTAATAGGATTTCCTAGTCCCTGCTTAGCTCGTTATTTAGTGACTAGATGCTCACTATTGGGCTGGCACAAGAGTGGCAAAGTATTTCTGTTTTCCTCTCTGGTCTTGGGATAATTCTATAACATGTAGATTTATTTTTTTCTCTCTACTAGTTTATTGGTTTTTCTTTGACTTTCTTTTTCTTCTTTGCCTCTCTGGTTGAACCTTTTCAATTCATGAACATTTTTAAATTCATAGATATGTATAAACTTCACGAATAATTCTATTTTTGTGAATAATTTTGTGATCTGCCAGCATTTCTTTAAAATTCGTGATCATTTTCAATTTCTTGATTTTTATAAAAAACAATTAATGATTATTATTTAATGTGAAGATTCATAAAATTTAGAACATATTTTTGGATCCACAAACCTTTTTTAATGTCGGGAATATTTTCATAAATCATGAATATTAAAAAAATAGAATATTTTTTAATTTATACAACTGTTTGTTTTGGAAAACAAACCCAACTCTAAACTACGCAGCCTCATGTTCCTATAGTAATAGTAGCTAAGACAAAGAAAAAAAATCCTAAGTGGGTCGGGCTACTATGCAGACGACATGTGTGTTTGCTTGCTGCGACACGCATTGCGTGTGGAACATGACCTCCCACCTTCTATCATGTGTCTTAAGCTATGTGCAGTATGTGCCTCGGCAATTTTGTTTTGTCGCTTTTCAAGCGTATTTTTTTCATTTCGATTGATTTTGCTATTAATATACTTCTGAATTGGAAAGGGGAATGTTCAAGATTTTAAAAAGTTCACAACAAATATAATAAAGACTTTTGTCTCAAGCTAGTTTGGATAGGTTAGATATGAAATCAAACAATAGCTCGTGAGAACCCAAAGAAGATAGAGTACAAGTAAACATAGTACAAAAAAGTAAATTAAGCTTCTAATACATGGATTGTTGATTTCTATGCAATCCTAGGAAAAACCAAATGACTGGGTACATCTCAATCCTTCAAGTCCTTTACCACCTCCTACAATGTCAATATTTGTCGCGCTACCCCTCATAGTATTTCTGCCACTGTTTAGACTAATGTTATTCACTAGTGCTTCTACATGCCACAGTTGGATATGTCCAAACCATCTAAGTCGGTGTTGGATTGGTCCTTATCTTCAATCGGTGCCACCCTACCTTATCACATATCCACTCATTATGAATCTACTCCTTTATTGTATGACCACACATCCACCTTAGCATGCGTGTCACGGTGACACATTTCTTGGATTTGTTTTACCTTAGTAGCCCAACACTTTACTCCATATAGCATTACATGTTTGATGGCCGCCCAAAGAACTCGCCTTTTGATCTTTTGTGGGCCCTTCTTGTCACAAAGTTACGCTTAGGATCCACCTTATTTTTATTATGTTGCTAATATCCTCATTGGTACAACCGTTGCTTTTCTTGCTAGCATTGATCCCAAGTATCGAAAGGTGTTCCTTTTATGAACTATATGTCCCTCTAAACCAACCTCTCATTCCTCGCATCTAACATCGCTAAATTGACACCACACATGTTGAAAAAGTTTACAAATTTAATATGATGTTAAATTAAAAATTTATTCATGAATATGAAAAACTATTTATGACTTCAAAAAAGTTGACAACTATAAAATGTTCACAAAATTTTAAAATGTTAATGAATAAAAAAACTACTCAGGAATTTCACAAATATATTATCGAATTTAAATATATTCTTGAATTTTAAAATGCTCATGAATTTTAGAATATCTTCAAAAAATTATAACATTCAAGCATTTGGAATAATATTATTTTTGCAATAAAAAGAAAATATATAAGAAAAGTATGAAAAGAAAAACAAAAAAAGATAAAATCATTCATGTAAATTTAAAACTATTCACCTATTTCGAACAAAAAATCTAATCCAAAAAATATGATCATGATTTTTTATCTTTTTCATGTAATCTGAAAAGTTGTTTAGCCATTTTTAAGATTGTTCCCATGTATTTAGTTGTTCAAATTAGTAGAATTCTTTAACATAATTTTGAAAAATCTTTATTTTTTGACAAAAACCATGCAATTAAAAAATATGTAAGTATATATTTTAAAAAGTGTTCTCATAATTTTTTAATGTGTTTATGTCGAGGGGAAGTAGGTTCCACCACTTCACCGTGCCACCCTCGTTGTATTTGGGCCATAGTTACCCATTAGAACAGGGCACAACGGGACTATGTTGAATCCAGCAACTTCCACTATCAGGCTAGTCCTGGTTTCATAAAAGGAGGCAAATGCTTTCCATATGCTAAGGACTCCTTGACAGATGGAAGAAAAAGACTAATGACGATGGATAGAATGCACCCGATCAAGGCTAGAACAAAAGGCGTCCACCTGATGAGGGGAGGCTTCTTCAACTTCGCAAAGATTCCCAAAATACGCAATTATAGCCGATTTAGCATTATATGAGGCCCGATCTAGAATAAACCATCTACGTTGTCCATCCACAACTCGACGAGCTCACTCTCAACTCGCCAGGTGCATATCATTTTAGCTTTTTCTGGATCAACAAACATTTTTTTAAATTTGGGAATATTTTTAAATTTCTAAACTTTTTGTTTCGGAAAACAAACCCAACTCTGGACTGTGGAGCCTCATGTTCCTATAGTAATAGTAGCCAAGACGAAGAAAAACAAGCCTAAGTGTGTCAGGCTACTATGCAACCGACATGCGTGTTTGCTTGCTGCGACATGCATTGCGTGTGGAACAGGACCTCCCACCTTCTATCATGTGTCTTAAGCTATGTGCAGTACGTGCCTCGGGAATTTTGTTTTGAAGGTTTTCAAGCATATTTTTTCAATTTGATTGGGTTTGCTATTAATATATTTCTGAATTGGAAAAGGGAATGTTCAAGATTTTAAAAGGTTCACAACAAATATAATAAAGCCTTTTGTCTCAAGCTAGTTTGGATAGGCTAGATATGAAACCAAACAATAAGCCGTGCGAACCCAAAGAAGATAGAGTACAAGTAAACATAGTACAAAAAAGTAAATTAAGCTTCTAGTACATGGATTGTTGAGTTCTATGCAATCCTAGGAAAAACCAAATCACTGGGTACATCTCAATCCCTCAAGTCTTTTTACCACCTCCTACAATGTCAATCTTTGTCGCGCTACCCCTCATAGTATTTCTGCCACTCATTATAATAATGTTATTCACTGGTGCTTCTACATTCCACCGTTGGATATGTCCAAACCATCTAAGTCGGTGTTGGATTGGTCCTTATCTTCAATCGGTGCCACCCTACCTTATCACATATCACTCATTATGAATCTACTCCTTTATTGTATGACCACACATCCACCTTAGAATGCGTGTCACGGTGACACATTTCTTGGATTTGTTTTACCTTAGTAGGCCATTACTTTACTCCATATAGCATGACATGTTTGATGGCCGGCCAAAGAACTCGCCTTTTGATCTTTTGTGCCCTTCTTGTCGCAGAGATATGCTTCGGATCCACCCTGTTTTGATTATGTTGCTAATATCCTCATTGGTACAACCGTTGCTTTTCTTTCTAGCATTGATCCCAAGTATCGGAAGGTGTTCCTTTTATGCACTATATGTCCTTCTAAACCAATCTCTCATTCCTCGCATCTAACATCGCTAAAGTGACACCACACGTGTTGAAAAAATTTACAAATTTAATACGATGTTAAATTAAAAATTTATTCATGAATACGAAAAACTATTTATGACTTTAAAAAACTTCACAATTTTAAAACGTTCACAAAATTTTAAAATGCCAATGAATAAAAAACTATTCAGGAATTTCTCAAATAAATTATCGAATTTAAATAGATTCATGAATTTTAAAATGTTCATGAATTTTAGAAAATCTTCAAAAAATTATAATATTGAAGAATTTGAAATAATATTATTTTTGCACTAAAATGGAAAATATATAATAATAAGTATGAAAAGGAAGACAAAAAAGATAAAATCATTCATGTAAGTTTAAAATTATTCACCTATTTTGAACAAAAAATCAAATCCAAAAAATATGTTCATGATTTTTTATCTTTTTCATGTAATCTGAAAAGTTGTTTAGCCATTTTTAAAATTGTTCGCATTTATTTAGTTGTTCAAATTAGTAGAATTCTTCAACATAATTTTGAAAAATCTTTGCATATTTGACAAAAAACATGCAATTAAAAAATATGTAAGTATACATTTTAAAAAGTGCTCTCATAATTTTTTAATGTGTTTATGTCGAGGGGAAGTAGGTTCCACCACTTCACCGTGCCACCCTTGTTGTATTTGGGCCATAGTTACCCATTAGAACAGGGCACAACGGGACTATGTTGAATCCAACAACTTCCACTATCATGCCAGTCCTGGTTTTATAAAAGGAGGTAAAGGCTTTCAATATGCTAAGGACTCCTTGACAGATGGAAGAAAAAGACTAAAGACGGTGGATAGAATGCACCCGATCAAGGCTAGTACAAAAGGCCTCCACCTGATGAGGGGAGGCTTCTTCAACTTCGCGAAGATTCCCAAAATACACAATTTTAGCCGATTTAGCATTATATGAGGCCTGATCTATAATACACCATCTAGGTTGTCCATCCACAACTCGACGAACTCACTCTCAACTCGCTAGGTGCATATCATTTTAGCTTTTTATGGATCAACAAACATTTTTTTAAATTTGGGATTATTTTCAAATCGTGAATATTTTTTAATTTCTAAACTTTTTGTTTCGGAAAACAAACCCATTTCTGGACTGTGGAGCCTGATGTTCCTATAGTAATAGTAGCCAAGACGAAGAAAAACAAGCCTAAGTGGGTCGGGCTACTATAACACCGACATGCGTGTTTGCTTGCTGCGACATGCATTGCGTGTGGAACATGACCTCCCACCTTATATCATGTGTCTTAAGATATGTGCAGTACGTGCCTCGGGAATTTTGTTTTGTCGCTTTTCAAGCATATTTTTTCATTTTGATTGGGTTTGCTATTAATATAATTCTGAATTGGAAAAGGGAATGTTCAAGATTTTAAAAAGTTCACAACGAATATAATAAAGCCTTTTGTCTCAAGCTAGTTTGGATAGGCTAGATATGAAACCAAACAATAAGCCGTGCGAACCCAAAGAAGATAGAGTACAAGTAAACATAGTACAAAAAAGTAAATTAAGCTTCTAGTACATGGATTGTTGATTTCTATGCAATCCTAGGAAAAACCAAATCACTGGGTACATCTCAATCCTCAAGTCTTTTTACCACCTCCTACAATGTCAATCTTTGTTGCGCTACCCCTCAAAGTATTTCTGCCACTCTTTAGAATAATGTTATTCACTGGTGCTTCCATATGCCACCGTTGGATATGTCCAAACCATCTAAGTCGGTGTTGGATTGGTCCTTATCTTCAATCGGTGCCGCCCTACCTTATCACATATCACTCATTATGAATCTACTCCTTTGTTGTTTGACCACACATCCACCTTAGCATGCGTGTCACAGTGACACATTTCTTGGATTTGTTTTACCTTAGTAGGCCAACACTTTACTCCATATAGCATGACATGTTTGATGGCCGCCCAAAGAACTCGCATTTTGATCTTTTCTGGGCCCTTCATGTCGCAGAGATATGCTTCGGATCCACCCTGTTTTGATTATGTTGCTAATATCCTCATTGGTACAACCGTTGCTTTTCTTTCTAGCGTTGATCCCAAGTATCGGAAGGTGTTCCTTTTATGCACTATATGTCCCTCTAAACCAACCTCTCATTCCTCGCATCTAACATCGCTAAAGTGACACCACACATGTTGAAAAAGTTTACAAATTTAATACGATGTTAAATTAAAAATTTATTCATGAATATGAAAAACTATTTATGACTTCAAAAAACTTCACAACTTTAAAATGTTCACAAATTTTTAAAATGTTAACGAATAAAAAACTATTCAGGAATTTCACAAATACATTATCAAATTCAGAAAAACAAGCCTAAGTGGGTCGGGCTACTATACAACCGACATGCGTGTTTGCTTGCTGCGACATGCATTGCGTGTGGAACATGACCTCCCACCTTCTATCATGTGTCTTTAGCTATGTGCAGTACGTGCCTCGAGAATTTTGTTTTATTGCTTTTTAAGCATATTTTTTCATTTTTATTGGGTTTGCTATTAATATACTTCTGAATTGGAAAAAGGGAATGTTCAAGATTTTAAAAAGTTCACAACGAATATAATAAAGCCTTTTGTCTCAAGCTAGTTTGGATAGGCTAGATATGAAACCAAACAATAACCCGTGAGAACCCAAAGAAGATAGAGTACAAGTAAACATAGTACAAAAAAGTAAATTAAGCTTCTAGTACATGGATTGTTGAGTTCTATGCAATCCTAGCAAAAATCACAATCATTGGGTACATCTCAATCCTTCAAGTCTTTTTACCACCTCCTCCAATGTCAATTTTTGTCTCTAGTATTTCTGCCACTCTTTAGAATAATGTTATTCACCGGTGCTTCTCCATGCCTAAGTTGGATATGTCCAAACCATCTAAGTCCGTGTTGGATTGGTCCTTATCGTCAATTGGTGCCACCCTACCTAATCACGTATCCCCTCATTGCTAATGTAGTCGTTTATTGTATGACCACACATGCGTGTCATGATGAGACATTTGTTGGATTTGTTGTCACTTAGTAGGCCAACACTTTACTCCACATAGTATCACATGTCTGATGGCCTCCCAAAGAACTTGCCTTTTGAGCTTTTGTGGGTCCTTCTTGTCATAGAGATATGCTTGCGATCCACCCCATTTTGATTATGTGGCTGATATCCTCATCGGTACCACCGCTGCTTTGCTTTCTAGCATTGATCCCAAGTATCGGAGGGTGTCCCTTTTATGCACTACAATGTCCCTCTAAACAAAACCTCTCATTTCTCGCATCTAACATCGCTAAAGTGACACCACACATGTTTTTTACAAATTTAAAACAATATTAAATTCAAAATTTATAAATGAATTTTAAAAACTATGTACGACTTAAAAAAATCATAACTTTAAAATGTTCATTAAATTTTAAAATGTTAACGGATAACAAAATGTTTAGGAATTTCACCAAAATATTAGCGAATTTTAAAAGTTTTCCGAGTTGAAATATGTTCATGGATTTTAGAAAATATTCACAATGTTTTAATATTCAAGCATGTAAATTAATATTATTTTTGAGCTAAAAACTAACAAAGATAATAAAAAAATTAAAAGGAAGAGAAATAAGAAAAAATTGATCATGTAAATTTAAAAGTATTCACCTATTTTCAAAAAATTTCTAATCTAAGAAATATGTTCATGCCTTTTATCTTTTTCATGTAATTCAAAAAGTTATTTAGCCATTTTTAAGATTGGTAGCATGTGTTTAGTTATTCATATTATTAGAATTGTTCAAAATAATTTTAAAAATTATATGCATTTTTGACAAAAACCATGCAATTAACAAACATGTTATTTATATAATTTTAAAAAATTGTCATAATTTTTTAATGTTTTTATGTCGTGGGGAAGTAGGTTCCACACTTCACAGTGCCACCCTCGTCGTATTTGGGTCATACATACCCATTAGAATAGGGCACAACGGGCATGTGTTGAATCCAGCAACTTCCACTATCACGCCAATCCTTGTTTCCTAAGTGGAGGCAAATGCCTTCCATATGCTAAGGATTCCTTGACAAATTGAACAAAAAGACTAAAGACGGTGTATAAAATGCACCTGATCAAGGCTAGTACGGAAGGCGTCCACCTGACAAGGGAGGCTTCCTCAACTTCGTGAAGATTCCTGAAATACGTAATTTTAGCTGATTTAGCATTACTAGCAAACGTGCCCGAGCGTTGCAACGGGAGAGAAAAAATTTGCACTCTAGCCAAATAAGTTTGACTCAATACCCTGACATATGAGCGTTCTCTATTTTAACACAGTGACTCGCGATGTTGCGAACATGTTTTATAATTTGCGAACAGTTTTGTAAAATCTAATATTTATTGAAACTGCGAAAATTTTATGATTTCCCACATTTCTGAATTCACAAACATTTTATGATTTCTCAAACATGTTTTTCAAAATTTGCAATGTTTTGAAATTTGGAAATATCGAATTAATTTAAAGACGGAAAAAACAAAAAAAAAAGAAATGAGAAAATAAAAGAAAAAGACAAAAGATGAAATGAAAAAATAGGGGAGTCACGCCCTGCATGCCGGCCCATGAACATGCACTGAGGGAGGGGAGGTGCATCAAAAAGAGGGGAAAATCTGCAGAACCTGAGGATAAAGAATTACACTCTAGCCAAATATGTATGACTCAATACCCTGACATATGAGCGTCCTCTATTTTGACACAGTGACTCGCCATGTTGCAACTTATCTTTCTTCCAACCCTCGCTGATGATAGATGCGATATCCACGTGATCGCAATGTAGTCGACATGGTAAATCCCAAGGCAATGAGCTTGCCATTGCACGACACACTTTTAAACTTTTAAAACAAATCTCATCGACCACAGACTTGCAATTTTTTTTGAGTTTTTCAATATTTTCTAAAATTCCGTGGACATTTTTTTATATTCACGAATTTGTTTTGAATAGACGATTATTTTTCAAAATCATGAACATAATTTTTTTTCATGTCATTTTTTTCCAAATTTTGATTTTTTTAATAATCTGTGAACACTCTTCTAAGTCACTAATATTTTTAAAACTGTGAATTTTTTATGATGTTCCACACATTTTTGAAATCACAAATATTTTTTGATTTCTCGAACATGATTTAAAAAATTTGCAATGTTTTGAAATTTGGAAATATCAAATTATTTTAAAGAAGGAAAAACAGAAAAAAAGAAATGAGAAAAAAAGACAAAAGACGGAATGCAAAAAAAAATACCCAAAAAAACATAGGCGTCACGCCCTGCGGGCCGGCCCATGAACGCGCACTGGGTGGGGAGGGGAGGTGCATGACAAAAATGGCAGGGAAAATTAGTAGAACCCTGGTGTCCGCGGTGGGACAGAAAGGCTTGAGCCACTGCGCCATCTTTGAGTTTCTGTTATATGTGCAGTATCACCATTATATAACAACTGAGTACGACGACGAATTTGGAAAAAAACGAAGCGTTTTTTAATTTAACTTACGGGTGGCATTGGTGGGTAATTCTTGCCAACTGCGAGGGTATTAGGTAGAGATAGAGATATCAGGCTTGATCTAGAAAACAACGTCTAGGTTGTCCATCCACAACTCGACGACCTGACTCTCAACTTGCCAGGTACATATTGTTTATCACCATTGTAATCCATTGTACATATAACCTATAAAATTAGGGATTGGGTTGTTAGTCGCATAGTGGAGGTCCGAACTAGGGTAAAATTAATACTCCATGTCTACCTAGTAACCGAAGGAGACGTTCCACTATCGTACAAACTACATACGACTAATTTACTATTGGTATATACATCACGGTAAACACCAAGGCAGTCGTGTAACTTCAAAAGTTTCACATATTTAAAAACATTCTTTGTGTACTTTTAAATATACCCATGAAATTTTCATAAAAATATTCATGCACTTGAAAACATGTTGGTGTAATGGAAAAATAATAAAATTGTCGTCTAATATAAAAGTATTCATATATTTTACAAAAAAAAAGTCATACTTCATAATTTTTCCCATACTTGGAAAAATTAGTCGTGCAATTTTAGAAATTGTACAAAATTTTAAAAAATGTCATATAGCTTTTAAAATATTCAATATTTTCAATAAAAACAAATGTTCAAACTTGTAAGGAGAATTTCCATATTTCTTAAACAAAGGAAAAGTAAAATATGGTGAACAAATAAATTAAAAAATTGTACATAAAATAAAAATAAAAACTAAAAAACAAAGATAAACCAGAGATAATGAAAAGTAAGGTAAAATGAAACAATAAATAGAGTAGAATGAAAGGAAACAAAAAAGGGAAATGAAATAGAAAGGTAGAAGAAAATTTGAAAACAAAAATAAAACTGAATACCAAAAATACGGAAACAGGAAAACTGCGGTGAAAGAAATAGCCAGAAATAAAGGCATCGGCCTATTTATTGATGCCTGTGGGTGGATGCTTGCTATATGCGGCATATAGCTGTTGCAGGGTGCATAGTATGTGGATAGACATGCACCACATTTTTTTTAACATATATTCTTTTACTCATAGATAACCATCAGTTTTGTACTAAAAAGGGAACCAACTAACAGTCCATCATCTGGATATCTAATTTGGCCTAGTCAGTTTAAGCCATGTTCAGCAAGTGGTTTACTCTCTGATTAAGAAAATAGTGACTTAAAAAAATAGTTCAGTCAATTTTGAGTAGAAGGAACAAATAGAAGAAGAAACAAGCCCAAGTAATAACGTTCATGTTGGTCTAGTCTAACACAACTATGTTAACCCAGTGCAGCCGAAGCCTAGAGAATATTGTCCATGTTGACCAATGAGATTAGATGCATACGTGCCACATTGTTGTCACCTTAAAGAGTAAATGAATAAAAAGTAAAAAAAAAAACTTTCTAAGAAAGAAAGAATTAGTGACGTTTCTATTACCCTTAAAGAAGAAAGAAAGTGAAAAAACAAAACAGTGATTATATATTCCCAAATTCATTTAGAAATTGATCTTTTAATAATATGCAAGGATTAGCCTAAAACAGTGAAATTTTCACAAAAAAAGAATATTTCTAAGAAGAAATGAATTAGTAAAAAGTAAATAAATAATCAACAAATAAACTCTTCTAAGAAATAATGAATTAGTGGCAGCGGTATCACCCTTAAAGAAGGAAAAAAAATTGAAAAAACATAAAATATATTACGCACAAATTTCACTGAAACGACACCTTTTCTGATATGAAAATAATAATCATATAATAGTGCAATTTTCGTAGTCTAGTAGTATAATATTCAGACATGCTTTATAGTAGTTGCGCGTATACTTACACACACAAGAATTAAAAAAATGATATTTCCTAAGAAATACTAAATTCATGGCATTTGTGTTATGCTTGAAGAAGAAATAAAGTGAAAAACCCTTAAAACAAAAACGTGCACACAATTTGTGCCGAAATTGCAGTTTTAATAATATGTTAGAATAAACATATAGATTTCGAGTCTTTTGCACTCTAGTACTATTTACAGTTATAAACATATTTTATATTACTTCTGGGTATAATTACAAACGCGAAAAAGTCAGATATTTTCTAAGAAAGAATAAATGGTGGCATTGGTACAAATAAAAAATGAAACCAACGCCTTGCACAAAATTTGCTTATAAATTGTACTTTTTCAATATGAATGAATAAACATATAATAATGAAATCTTCACACTCTAGTAGAATTTAACCACATACCAGGACGTTCTGTCAACCGGGGAAGGTTTTTGGTTATTAGAAGCATGCCAAAACCGTCCCGATTAAAATATGGCTTTCAAAAAATTAAGTTCCAAATTAATAGATGTTGCTAAGGCCTTGTACAATGCAAGGTGCTTAGAGAAATAAATCAGGCTTTCCTCAAGCACCACATGCTTATTTGTACATGGTAGACGCTTAACTAGGCGTCTCTTCTTTAGAAATAGACATTGGTGCCTCAGAAAAATTAGGTTTATTTTCCTAAACACCTAGAATTGGATATGTCCACTAGTGCTTCTGCCACTCTTTAGACTAATGTTATTCACTAGTTCTTCTACATGCCACAATTGGATATGTCCAAACCATCTAAGTCGGTGTTGGATTTGTCCTTATCTTCAATCGGTGCCACCCTACCTTATCACATATCCACTCATTATGAATCTACTCCTTTATTGTATGACCACACATCCACCTTAGCATGCGTGTCACGGTGACACATTTCTTGGATTTGTTTTACCTTAGTAGGCCAACACTTTACTCCATATAGCATTACATGTTTGATGGCCGCCCAAAGAACTCCCCTTTTGATCTTTTGTGGGCCCTTCTTGTCACAGAGTTACGCTTAGGATCCACCTTATTTTTATTATGTTGCTAATATGCTCATTGGTACAACCGTTGCTTTTCTTGCTAGCATTGATCCCAAGTATCGGAAGGTGCTCCTTTTATGCACTATATGTCCCTCTAAACCAACCTCTCATTCCTCGCATCTAACATCGCTAAATTGACACCACACATGTTGAAAAAGTTTACAAATTTAATATGATGTTAAATTAAAAATTTATTCATGAATATGAAAAACTATTTATGACTTCAAAAAAGTTCACAACTATAAAATGTTGACAAAATTTTAAAATGTTAATGAATAAAACACTACTCAGGAATTTCACAAATATATTCTCGAATTTAAATAGATTCATGAATTTTAAAATGCTCATGGATTTTAGAATATCTTCAAAAAATTATAAAATTCAAGCATTTGAAGTAATATTATTTTTGCAATAAAAAGGAAAATATATAAGAAAAAGTATGAAAACAAAAACAAAAAAAGATAAAATCATTCATGTAAATTTAAAACTATTCACCTATTTTGAACAAAACATCTAATCCAAAAAATATGATCATGATTTTTATCTTTTTATGTAATCTGAAAAGTTGTTTAGCCATTTTTAAGATTGTTCCCATGTATTTAGTTGTTCAAATTAGTAGAATTCTTTAACATAATTTTGAAAAATCTTTATTTTTTAACAAAAACCATGCAATTAAAAAAATATGTAAGTATATATTTTAAAAAGTGTTCTCATAATTTTTTAATGTGTTTATGTCGAGGGGAAGTAGGTTCCACCACTTCACAGTGCCACCCTCGTTGTATTTGGGCCATAGTTACCCATTAGAACAGGGCACAACGGGACTATGTTGAATCCAGCAACTTCCACTATCAGGCTAGTCCTGGTTTCACAAAAGGAGGCAAATGCTTTCCATATGCTAAGGACTCCTTGACAGATGGAAGAAAAAGACTAACGACGATGGATAGAATGCACCCGATCAAGGCTAGAACAAAAGGCGTCCACCTGATGAGGGGAGCCTTCTTCAACTTCGCAAAGATTCCCAAAATATGCAATTTTAGCCAATTTAGCATTATATGAGGCCCGATCTAGAATAAACCATCTACGTTGTCCATCCACAACTCGACGAGCTCACTCTCAACTCGCCAGGTGCATATCATTTTAGCTTTTTCTGGATCAACAAACATTTTTTTAAATTTGGGAATATTTTCAAATCGTGAATATTTTTAAATTTCTAAACTTTTTGTTTCCGAAAACAAACCCAACTCTGGACTGTGGAGCCTCATGTTCCTATAGTAATAGTAGCCAAGACGAGGAAAAACAAGCGTAAGTGGGTCAGGCTACTATGAAACCGACATGCGTGTTTGCTTGCTGCGACATGCATTGCGTGTGGAACATGACCTCCCACCTTCTATCACGTGTCTTAAGCTATGTGCAGTACGTGCCTCGGGAATTTTGTTTTGAAGGTTTTCAAGCATATTTTTTCATTTTGATTGGGTTTGCTATTAATATACTTCTGAATTGGAAAAGGGAATGTTCAAGATTTTAAAAAGTTCACAACGAATGTAATAAAGCCTTTTGTCTCAAGGTAGTTTGTATAGGCTAGATATGAAACCAAACAATAACCCGTGAGAACCCAAAGAAGATAGAGTACAAGTAAACATAGTACAAAAAAGTAAATTAAGCTTCTAGTACATGGATTGTTGATTTCTATTCAATCCTAGGAAAAACCAAATCACTGGGTACATCCCAATCCTTCAAGTCTTTTTACCACCTCCTACAATGTCAATCTTTGTCGCGCTACCCCTCAAAGTATTTCTGCCACTCTTTAGAATAATGTTATTCACTGGTGCTTCCATATGTCACCGTTGGATATGTCCAAATCATCTAAGTCGGTGTTGGATTGGTCCTTATCTCCAATCGGTGCCACCCTACCTTATCACATATCACTCATTATGAATCTACTCCTTTATTGTATGACTACACATCCACCTTAGCATGCTTGTCACGGTGACACAATTTTTGGATTTGTTTTACCTTAGTAGGCCAACACTTTACTCCATATAGCATGACATGTTTAATGGCCGCCCAAAGAACTCGCCTTTTGATCTTTTGTGGGCCCTTCTTGTCGTAGGGATATGCTCCACCCTGTTTTGATTATGTTGCTAATATCCTCATCGGTACAACCGTTCCTTTTCTTTCTAGCATTGATCCCAAGTATCGGAAGGTGTTCCTTTTATGCACTATATGTCCCTCTAAACCAATCTCTCATTCCTCGCATCTAACATCGCTAAAGTGACACCACACATGTTGAAAAAGTTTACAAATTTAATACGATCTTAAATTAAAAATTTATTCATGAATATGAAAAACTATTTATGACTTTAAAAAACTTCACAATTTTAAAATGTTCACAAAATTTTAAAATGTCAATGAATAAAAAACTATTCAAGAATTTCACAAATACATTATTGAATTTAAATAGATTCATGAATTTTAAAATGTTCATGAATTTTAGAAAATCTTCATAAAAAATTATAATATTCAAGAATTTGAAATAATATTATTTTTGCACTAAAATGGAAAATATATAATAAGAAGTATGAAAAGGAAGACAAAAAAGATAAAATCATTCATGTAAGTTTAAAATTATTCACCTTTTTTGAACGAAAAATCAAATCCAAAAATATGTTCATGATTTTTTATCTTTTTCATGTAATCTGAAAAGTTGTTTAGCCATTTTTAAGATTGTTCGCATGTATTTAGTTGTTCAAATTAGTAGAATTCTTCAACATAATTTTGAAAAATCTTTGCATATTTGACAAAAACCATGCAATTAAAAAATATGTAAGTATATATTTTAAAAAGTGTTCTCATAATTTTTTAACGTGTTTATGTCGAGGGGAAGTAGGTTCCACCACTTCACCGTGCCACCCTCGTTGTATTTGGGCCATAGTTACCCATTAGAACAGGGCACAACGGGACTATGTTGAATCCAACAACTTCCACTATCATGCCAGTCTTGGTTTCATAAAAGGAGGCAAATGCTTTCAATATGCTAAGGACTCCTTGACAGATGGAAGAAAAAGACTAAAGACGATGGATACAATGCACCCGATCAAGGCTAGTACAAAACGCGTCCACCTGATGAGGGGAGGCTTCTTCAACTTCGCGAAGATTCCCAAAATACGCAATTTTAGCCGATTTAGCATTATATGAGGCATGATCTAGAATACACCATCTAGGTTGTCCATCCACAACTCGACGAGCTCACTCTCAACTCGCTAGGTGCATATCATTTTAGATTTTTATGGATCAACAAACATTTTTTTTAAATTTGGGATTATTTTCAAATCGTGAATATTTTTTAATTTCTAAACTTTTTGTTTCGGAAAACAAACCCATCTCTGGACTGTGGAGCCTCATGTTCCTATAGTAATAGTAGCCAAGATGAAGAAAAACAAGCCTAAGTGGGTCGGGCTACTATGCAACCGATATGCGTGTTTGCTTGCTGCGACAGGCATTGCGTGTGGAACATGACCTCCCACCTTCTTTCATGTGTCTTCAGCTATGTGCAGTACGTGCCTCGGGAATTTTGTTTTGTCGCTTTTCAAGCATATTTTTTCATTTTGATTGAGTTTGCTACTAATATACTTCTGAATTGGAAAAGGGAATGTTCAAGATTTTAAAAAGTTCACAACAAATATAATAAAGTCTTTTGTCTGAAGCTAGTTTTGATAGGCTAGATATGAAACCAAACAATAACCCGTGAGAACCCAAGAAGATAGAGTACAAGTAAACATAGTACAAAAAAGTAAATTAAGCTTCTAGTACATGGATTACTGAGTTCTATGCAATCCTAGGAAAAACCAAATCACTTGGTACATCTCAATCCTTCAAGTCTTTTTACCACCTGCTACATTGTCAATCTTTGTCGCGCTACCCCTCATAGTATTTCTGCCATTATTTAGAATAATGTTATTCACTGGTGCTTCTACATGCCACAGTTGGATATGTCCAAACCATCTAAGTCGGTGTTGGATTGGTCCTTATCTTCAATCGGTGCCACCCTACCTTATCACATATCACTCATTATGAATCTACTCCTTTATTGTATGACCACACATCCACCTTAGCATGCGTGTCACGGTGACACATTTCTTGGATTTGTTTTACCTTAGTAGGCCAACACTTTACTCCATATAGCATGACATGTTTGATGGCCGGCCAAAGAACTCGCCTTTTGATCTTTTGTGGGCCCTTCTTATCGCGGAGATACGCTTCGGATCCATCCTGTTTTGATTATGTTGCTAATATCCTCATTGGTACAACCGTTGCTTTTCTTTCTAGTATTGATTCCAAGTATCGGAAGGTGTTCCTTTTATGCACTATATGTCCCTCTAAACCAACCTCTCATTCCTTGCATTCAACATCGCTAAAGTGACACAACACATGTTGAAAAAGTTTACAAATTTAATACGATGTTAAATTAAAATTTTATTCATGAATATGAAAAACTATTTATGACTTTAAAACAGTTGACAACTTTAAAATGTTCACAAAATTTTAAAATGTTAATGAATAAATAACTATTCAGGAATTTCACAAATATATTATCAAATTTAAATAGATTCATGAATTTTAAAATGTGCATGAATTTTAGAAAATCTTCAAAAAATATAATATTCAAGAATTTGAAATAATATTATTTTTTCACTAAAAAGGAAAATATATAATAAAAAGTATGAAAAGGAAGATCAAAAAGATAAAATCATTCATGTAAATTTAAAATTATTCATCTATTTTGAACAAAAAATCAAATCCAAAAAATATGTTCATGATTTTTTTTCTTTTTCATGTAATCTGAAAAGTTGTTTAGCCATTTTTAAGATTGTTCGCATTTATTTAGTTGTTCAAATTAGTAGAATTCTTAAACATAATTTTGAAAAATATTTGCATATTTTACAAAAACCATGCAATTAAAAAATATGTAAGCATATATTTCAAAAAGTGTTCTCATAATTTTTTAGTGTGTTTATGTCTAGGGCAAGTAGGTTCCACCACTTCACCGTGCCACCCTCGTTGTATTTGGGCCATAGTTACCTATTAGAACAGGGCACAACGGGACTATGTTGAATCCAGCAACTTCCACCATCATGCTAGTCCTGGTTTCATAAAAGGAGGCAAATGCTTTCCATATGCTAAGGACTCCTTGACAGATGGAAGAAAAGGACTAAAGACGATGGATAGAATGCACCCGATCAAGGCTAGAACAAAAGGCGTCCACCTGATGAGGGGAGGCTTCTTCAACTTCGCAAAGATTCCCAAAATACGCAATTTTAGCCGATTTAGTATTATATGAGGCCCGATCTAGAATAAACCATCTACGTTGTCCATCCACAACTCGATGAGCTCACTCTCAACTGGCCAGGTGCATATCATTTTAGCTTTTTCTGGATCAACAAACATTTTTTTAAATTTGGGAATATTTCAAAATCATGAATATTTTTAAATTTCTGAACTTTTTGTTCAGGAAAACAAACCCAACTCTGGACCGTGGAGCCTGATGTTCCTATAGTAATAGTAGCCAAGACGAAGAAAAACAAGCCTAAGTGGGTCGGGCTACTATAACATCGACATGCGTGTTTGCTTGCTGCGACATGCATTGCGTGTGGAACATGACCTCCCACCTTATATCATGTGTCTTAAGCTATGTGCAGTCGTGCCTCGGGAATTTTGTTTTGTCGCTTTTCAAGCATATTTTTTTATTTTGATTGGGTTTGCTATTAATATAATTCTGAATTGGAAAAGGGAATGTTTAAGATTTTAAAAAGTTCACAACGAATATAATAAAGCCTTTTGTCTCAAGCTAGTTTGGATAGGCTAGATATGAAACCAAACAATAACCCGTGAGAACCCAAAGAAGATAGAGTACAAGTAAACATAGTACAAAAAAGTAAATTAAGCTTCTAGTACATGGATTGTTGATTTCTATGCAATCCTAGGAAAAACCAAATCATTGGGTACATCTCAATCCTTCAAGTCTTTTTACCACCTCCTACAATGTCAATCTTTGTCGAGCTACCCCTCAAAGTATTTCTGCAACTCTTTAGAATAATGTTATTCACTGGTGCTTCCATATGCCACCGTTGGATATGTCCAAACCATCTAAGTCGGTGTTGGATTGGTCCTTATCTTCAATCGGTGCCGACCTACCTTATCACATATCACTCATTATGAATCTACTCCTTTATTGTATGACCACACATCCACCTTAGCATGCGTGTCACAGTGACACATTTCTTGGATTTGTTTTACCTTAGTAGGCCAACACTTTACTCCATATAGCATGACATGTTCGATGGCCGCCCAAAGAACTCGCCTTTTGATCTTTTGTGGGCCCTTCTTGTCGCAGAGATATGCTTCGGATCCACCCTGTTTTGATTATGTTGCTAATATCCTCATTGCTACAACCGTTGCTCTTCTTTCTAGCACTGATCCCAAGTATCGGAAGGTGTTCCTTTTATGCACTATATGTCCCTCTAAACCAACCTCTCATTCCTCGCATCTAACATCGCTAAAGTGACACCACGCATGTTGAAAAAGTTTACAAATTTAATACGATGTTAAATTAAAAATTTAGTCATGAATATGAAAAACTATTTATGACTTCAAAAAACTTCACAACTTTTAAATGTTCACAAAATTTGAAAATGCTAACGAATAAAAAACTATTCAGGAATTTCACAAATACATTATCGAATTCAGAAAAACAAGTCTAAGTGGGTCGGGCTACTATACAACCGACATGCGTGTTTGCTTGCTGCGACAAGCATTGCGTGTGGAACATGACCTCCCACCTTCTATCATGTGTCTTCAGCTATGTGCAGTACGTGCCTCGAGAATTTTGTTTTATTGCTTTTTAAGCATATTTTTTCATTTTGATTGGGTTTGCTATTAATATACTTCTGAATTGGAAAAAGGGAATGTTCAAGATTTTAAAAAGTTCACAACAAATATAATAAAGCCTTTTGTCTCAAGCTAGTTTGGATAGGCTAGATATGAAACCAAACAATAACCCGTGAGAACCCAAAGAAGATAGAGTACAAGTAAACATAGTACAAAAAGTAAATTAAGCTTCTAGTACATGGATTGTTGAGTTCTATGCAATCCTAGCAAAAATCACAATCATTGGGTACATCTCAATCCTTCAAGTCTTTTTACCACCTCCTCCAATGTCAATTTTTGTCTCTAGTATTTCTGCCACTCTTTAGAATAATGTTATTCACTGGTGCTTCTCCATGCCTCAGTTGGATATGTCCAAACCATCTAAGTCCGTGTTGGATTGGTCCTTATCGTCAATTGGTGCCACCCTACCTAATCACGTATCCCCTCATTGCTAATGTAGTCGTTTATTGTATGACCACACATGCGTGTCACGATGAGACATTTGTTGGATTTGTTGTCACTTAGTAGGCCAACACTTTACTCCACATAGTATCACATGTCTGATGGCCTCCCAAAGAACTTGCCTTTTGAGCTTTTGTGGGTCCTTGTCATAGTGATATGCTTGCGATCCACCCCATTTTGATTATGTGGCTGATATCCTCATCGGTACCACCGCTGCTTTGCTTTCTAGCATTGATCCCAAGTATCGGAGGGTGTCCCTTTTATGCACTACAATGTCCCTCTAAATAAACCTCTCATTTCTCGCATCTAACATCGCTAAAGTGACACCACACATGTTTTTTTTACAAATTTAAAACAATATTAAATTCAAAATTTATTCATGAATTTTAAAAACTATGTACGACTTAAAAAATCACAACTTTAAAATGTTCACTAAATTTAAAAATGTTAACGGATAACAAAATGTTTAGGAATTTCACCAAAATATTAGCGAATTTTAAAAGTTTTCTGAGTTGAAATATGTTCATGGATTTTAGAAAATATTCACAATGTTTTAATATTCAAGCATGTAAATTAATATTATTTTTGAGCTAAAAACTAACAAAGATAATAAAAAAATGAAAAGGAGGAGAAAATGGAAAAAATTGATCATGTAAATTTAAAAGTATTCACCTATTTTCAAAAAATTTCTAATCTAGGATATATGTTCATGCTTTTTATCTTTTTCATGTAATTCAAAAAGTTATTTAGCCATTTTTAAGATTGGTAGCATGTGTTTAGTTATTCATATTATTAGAATTGTTCAAAATAATTTTAAAAATTCTATGCATTTTGGACAAAAACCATGCAATTAACAAACATGTTATTTATATAATTTTAAAAAATTGTCATAATTTTTTAATGTTTTTATGTCGTGGGGAAGTAGGTTCCACACTTCACCGTGCCACCCTCGTCGTATTTGGGCCATACATACCCATTAGAATAGGGCACAACGGGCATGTGTTGAATCCAGCAACGTCCACTATCACGCCAATCCTTGTTTCCTAAGTGGAGGCAAATGCCTTCCATATGCTAAGGATTCCTTGACAAATTGAACAAAAAGACTAAAGACGGTGTATAAAATGCACCTGATCAAGGCTAGTACGGAACGCGTCCACCTGGCAAGGGAGGCTTCCTCAACTTTGTGAAGATTCCCGAAATACGTAATTTTAGCTGATTTAGCATTACTAGCAAACATGCCCGTGCGTTGCAACGGGAGAGAAAAATTTGCACGCTAGCCAAATAAGTTTGACTCAATACCCTGACATATGAGCGTTCTCTATTTTAACACAGTGACTCGCGATGTTGCGAACATGTTTTATAATTTGCGAACTGTTTTGTAAAATCTAATATTTATTGAAACTGCGAAAATTTTATGATTTCCCACACATTTCTGAATTCACAAACATTTTATGATTTCTCAAACATGTTTTTCAAAATTTGCAATGTTTTGAAATTTGGAAATATCGAATTAATTTAAAGACGGAAAAAACAAAAAAAAAAGAAATGAGAAAATAAAAGAAAAAGACAAAAGATGAAATGAAAAAATAGGGGAGTCACGCCCTGCATGCCGGCCCATGAACACGCACTGAGGGAGGGGAGGTGCGTCAAAAAGAGGGGAAAATCTGCAGTACCTGAGGATAAAGAATTACACTCTAGCCAAATATGTATGACTCAATACCCTGACATATGAGCATCCTCTATTTTGACACAGTGACTCGCCATGTTGCAACTTATCTTTCTTCCAACCCTCGCTGATGATAGATGCGATATCCACGTGATCGCAATGTAGTCGACATGGTAAATCCCAAGGCAATGAGCTTGCCATTGCACGACACACTTTTAAACTTTTAAAACAAATCTCATCGACCACAAACTTGCAATTTTTTTGAGTTTTTCAATATTTTCTAAAATTTCATGGACATTTTTTTATATTCACGAATTTGTTTTGAATAGACGATTATTTTTCAAAATCATGAACATAATTTTATTTCCTGTCATTTTTTTCCAAATTTTGATATTTTTAATAATTTGTGAACACTCTTCTAAAGTCACTAATATTTTTAAAACTGTGAATTTTTTATGATGTCCCACACATTTTTGAAATCACAAATATTTTTTGATTTCTCGAACATGATTTAAATTTTTTGCAATGTTTTGAAATTTGGAAATATCAAATTAATTTAAAGAAGGAAAAACAGAAAAAAAAAGAAATTAGAAAAAAGACAAAAGACGGAATGAAAAAAAAAACCAAAAAAACATAGGCATCACGCCCTGCGGGCCGGCCCATGAACGCGCAGTGGGTGGGGAGGGGAGGTGCGTGACAAAAATGGCAGGGAAAATTAGTGGAACCCTGGTGTCCGCGGTAGGACAGAAAGGGTTGAGCCACTGCGCCATCTCTGAGTTTCTGTTATATGTGCAGTATCACCATTATATAACAACTGAGTACGACGATGAATTTGGAAAAACGAAGCGTTTTTTAATTTAACTTACAGGTGGTATTGGTGGGTAATTCTTGCCAACTGTGAGGGTATTAGGTAGAGATAGAGATATCAGGCTTGATCTAGAAAACAACGTCTAGGTTGTCCATCCACAACTCGACGATCTGACTCTCAACTTGCCAGGTATATATTGTTTATCACCATTGTAATCCATTGTACATATAACCTATAAAAGTAGGGATTGGGTTGTTAGTCGCATAGTGGAGGTCCGAACTAGGGTAAAATTAATACTCCATGTCTACCTAGTAACTGAAGGAGACGTTCCACTATCGTACAAACTACATACGACTAATTTACTATTGGTACATACATCACGGTAAACACCAAGGCAGTCGTGTAACTTCAAAAGTTTCACATATTTAAAAACATTCTTTGTGTACTTTTAAATATACCCATGAAATTTTCATAAAAATATTCATGCACTTGAAAACATGTTGGTGTAATGGAAAAATAATAAAATTGTCGTCTAATATAAAAGTATTCATATATTTTACAAAAAAAAGTCATACTTCATAATTTTTCCCATACTTGGTAAAATTAGTCGTGCAATTTTAGAAAGTGTACAAAATTTTAAAAAATGTCATATAGCTTTTAAAATATTCAATATTTTCAATAAAAACAAATGTTCAAACTTGTAAGGAAAATTTCCATATTTCTTAAACAATGGAAAAGTAAAATATGGTGAACAAATAAATTAAAAAATTGTACATAAAATAAAAATAAAAACTAAAAAAACAAAGATAAACCAGAGATAATGAAAAGTAAGGTAAAATGAAACAATAAATAGAGTAGAATGAAAGGAAACAAAAAAGGGAAATGAAATAGAAAGGTAGAAGAAAATTTGAAAATAAAAATAAAACTGAATAACAAAAATACGGAAACAGGAAAACTGCGGTGAAAGAAATAGCCAGAAATAAAGGCATCAGCCTATTTATTGATGCCTGTGGGTGGATGCTTGCTATATGTGGCATATAGCTGTTGCAGGGTGCATAGTATGTGGATAGACATGCACCACATTTTTTTTAAAATATATTCTTTTACTCATAGATAACCATCAATTTTGTACTAAAAAGGGAACCAACTAACAGTCCATCATCTGGATATCTAATTTGGCCTAGTCAGTTTAAGCCATGTTCAGCAAGTGGTTTACTCTTTGATTTAGAAAAAAGTGGCTTAAAAAATAATTCAGTCAATTTTGAGTAGAAGGAACAAATAGAAGAAGAAACAAGCCCAAGTAATAACGTTCATGTTGGTCTAGTCTAACACAACTATGTTAACCCAGTGCAGCCGAAGCCTAGAGAATATTGTCCATGTTGACCAATGAGATTAGATGCATACGTGCCACATTGCTGTCACCTTAAAGAGTAAATGAATAAAAAGTAGAAAATAAAAACAAAAAAAACTTTCTAAGAAAGAAAGAATTAGTGACGTTTCTATTACCCTTAAAGAAGAAAGAAAGTGAAAAAACAAAACAGTAATTATATATTCCCAAATTCATTTAGAAATTGATCTTTTAATAATATGCAAGGATTAGCCTAAAACAATGAAATTTTCGCAAAAAAAAGAATATTTCTAAGAAAAAATGAATTAGTAAAAAAAAATTCAACAAATAAACTCTTCTAAGAAATAACGAATTAGTGGCAGCGGTATCACCCTTAAAGAAGGAAAAAAAATGAAAAAACATAAAATATATTACGCACAAATTTCACTGAAACGACACCTTTTCTGATATGAAAATAATAATCATATAATAGTGCAATTTTCGTAGTCTAGTAGTATAATATTCAGACATGCTTTATAGTAGTTGCGCCAGATACTTACACACACAAGAATTAAAAAATGATATTTCCTAAGAAATACTAAATTCATGGCATTTGTGTTATGCTTGAAGAAGAAATAAAGTGAAAAACCCTTAAAACAAAAACGTGCACACAATTTGTGCGAAATTGCAGTTTTAATAATATGTTAGAATAAACATATAGATTTCGAGTCTTTTGCACTCTAGTACTATTTATAGTTATAAACATATTTTATATTACTTCTGGGTATAATTACAAACGCGAAAAAGTCAGATATTTTCTAAGAAAGAATAAATAGTGGCATTGGTACAAATAAAAAATGAAACCAACGTCTTGCACAAAATTTGCTTATAAATTGAACTTTTTCAATATGAATGAATAAACATATAATAATGAAATCTTCACACTCTAGTAGAATTTAACCACATACCAGGACGTTCTGTCAACCGGGGAAGGTTTTTGGTTATTAGAAGCATGCCAAAACCGTCCCGGTCGAAATATGGCTTTCAAAAAATTAAGTTCCAAATTAATAGATGTTGCTAAGGCCTTGTACAATGCAAGGTGCTTAGAGAAATAAATCAGGCTTTCCTCAAGCACCACATGCTTATTTGTATATGGTAGACGCTTAACTAGGCGTCTCTTCTTTAAAAATAGACATTGGTGCCTCAGAAAAATTTGGTTTATTTTCCTAAACACCTAGAATTGTACAAGGCCTAAAGGAGTGAGAGTGCCACACGGAAAAGGAAGCGACTCATAGAATGGCTGAGGCAAATAGAGCTCTTGAGCACTCTAGAGGGTGGTTGGTGGGTGTGTGAGCCCAAATAACATAAAATTTGGGTACTAGCAACCATTGTTCATATGTTCAGTCAAAATAGAAAAACATCTATTTCTAATATGATTTTAACCAAAACTTTTCTGTTAACGGTTTCCATGTAGATTTAATTTTCATGGATATATTACAATTTAAAGTGGGCCGATGTTTTTCTTCATAATTTAATTACATATTGGTTTTTTAATGAATCATAATTAGACCATCACAGTCTTTTGAATGTGAATCTTGGAACTTGAAAAGAGTTACACGTATAACCATATACTTAATGTTTAGTAGATAGTTATGCTTGTTAGTATCTGATACCATAACAGGGCATATAAGTAATGGTTTGCCCCTTTTGAATTTGCAAGAGCGTTGGTGGCTGATACGTCTCCAACGTATCTATAATTTTTTATTGCTTCATGCTGTTATATTATCATTCTTGGATGTTTTAAAATCATTTTATATCATTTTTTGGTACTAACCTATTGACATAGTGCCCAGTGCCAGTTGTTGTTTTTGCTTGTTTTTTACATCGCATGAAATCAATACCAAACGGAGTCCAAACGCAGCGAAACTTTTTATGGATTTTTTCTGGACTAGAAGACAACTGTTGGGCCAAAGAAGTACCAGAGGAGTGCTCCGAGGGGGGCACAACCCAGCCCAGGTGGGTTGTGCCCACCTCGGTGACCTCCCACATCGCCTCTTTGCTCTACAAATAACCCCATATTCCAGAAACCCTAGGGGAGTCAACGAAAATCAATTCCAGCCGCCGCAAGTTCTAGAACCACCAGATCCAATCTAGACACCGTCACAGAGGGGTTCATCATCCCCATTGGTGCCTCTCCAATGATGCGTGAGTAGTTCATTGTAGACCTACGGGTCCGTAGTTAGTAGTTAAATGGCTTCCTCTCTCTCTCTCTCTCTCTCTCTCTCTCTCTCTCTTTTGATTCTCAATACAATGGTCTCTTGGAGATCTATTTGATGTAACTCTTTTTGCGGTGTGTTTGTTGGGATCCGATGAACTTTGAGTTTATGATCAGATCTATATGCATGATTACTTATAGCCTCGTATTTCTTCTCCGATATTTGGGTTTTGTTTGGCCAACTTGATCTATTTATCTTGCAATGGGAAGAGGTGCTTTGTGATGGGTTCGATCTTACGGTGCTTGATCCCAGTGACAGAAGGGGAACCGACACGTATGTATCATTACTATTAAGGATAACAAGATGGGGTCTATTTCTACATAAATAGATCTTGTCTACATCATGTCATCGTTCTTATTGCATTACTCCGTTTCTTCATGAACTTAATACACTAGATGCATGCTGGATAGCGGTCGATGTGTGGAGTAATAGTAGTAGATGTAGGCATGAGTCGGTCTTTTGTGTTTTTTGTGTTTTAATTAGTGTTTGTGCCAATCAAAGCCTTTGGGATCATGTTGGGTGATAGTTGATTTGATCTTGCTGAAAAACAGAAACTTTTGCGCTCAATAATTTTCATTTTTAACAGAAGCGTGATAAAATACCAATTATTTTTGAAGAATATTTATATACAAATTGCTCACATTGTCCTAATTTTACATAATTTTTGGAGTTACAGAAGTATTCGAAATATCCATATTGCTATAGGCTGTTCTATTTTTGATAGATTCTGTTTTCTTTGCGTTGTGTGCTTATTTTGATGATTATATGGTTTTCTTTGAAGGGTTTTTTCCATAAAAAAGTTGGAATACAGTAGATATAATGCAAAAATAAAATATGAATGGGTTTGCAACAATACTTAGTAGTTATTTGCTTTCTTATACTAATGGATGTCACGAAGGTTTTGTTAAGTTTTGTGTGATTGAAGTTTTCAAGTTTTGGGTGATTTTATGATGGATGAAGGAGTAAGGATTAGCAAAAGGCTAAGCTTGGGGATGCCCATGGCACACCAAGATAATATTCAAGAAGTATTTGTTCTAACTAATTAACGGTATTTTACTTGGAGCTATATTTTTATTCGTCACATATTATGAGTTTTGCTTGGAGCGTCTTGTATGATATGAGTCTTTGCTTGTTTTGCTTTTTTATTTTGAGTCATGAATCCTTGCTGGACACACCTATTTGAGAGAGCCAAAATTATTCCATGACTTGTTAGAATTGCTCTCTATGCTTCACTTAAATCTTTATGAGCTATGGAATTGCTCTAGTGCTTCACTTATATCTTTTTGAGCACGGTGTGCTTTATTAGTTTTGAAGAAATTCTCTCTTGCTTCACTTAGATTATTTTGAGAGAAAAAAAACTTTTATGCTCATGATCTTCACTTATATTTGTTTGAGCTATCAAAAGCAACATATGTAGTCCCAAAGTGATAGATATTCAAGAGGGATATAATAAAAACTTTCATCAAGATCATTGGACAAAATAAACTTGATTCTTTGTAATAGTTTTGAGATATGATGATATGATATGTGAGTCATGTTGATGAGTAATTGTGCTTTAGTAAGAATATTGGTGTTAAGGTTTGTGATTCCCTGTGCAAGCACGACAGTCAATAGGTATGCAATGAAATTACATCCTAGTTTGTGGTGCATTATTCGGTGTTAGTTATGCTTAATGCTCGCTTATGAGATTTTTCGTTTCTTGGTTGGATGCTTCTCAATCTTTTACTAGCCTTCATTTGCATTAAGTATGACCACTACTTGTGCATCCAATATCCTTTAAACCAATTTTGCCACATGAGTCCACTATATCTACCTATATGCGGTATTCTTTTGCTGTTCTAGGCAAATTTGTATGTGCCATATCTAATTTTCAAAATAAATTTCTCTTTTGTGTGCTCGTACTGCTCATGAAACGGTAGGGGTGGCTAATATATTTCCATGCTAGATGTGTTATTCTCAAGATGAGTATTTATTCACTTGTCATTGCATGGGAGTAAGACAAAGGTATTAGGGATGCCCAGTCCTGAAATGAAAAATGAATTTACTTTATGTTGTCAAATAATAAATTACTTGGAAAGTGTTGGTATGGAAGGCACCCATGGATACGGCTAGCCATGGAAAATGAAAGTATTGTGAAAAAAGGAATAAACTTTATTTTCTGTTTGGGAACCGCCTATGATATATCTAGCATGGAAAGTATTGGGAGCTACTCGATCATTTTCGTTGACAGGAAAAGCATGCCTCCCAAAATGTTTTATCTCTATCTTTTTTGCTTTGAGCTCTGACACCTCTACAAATCCCTACTTCCCTCCGCGAAGGGCCTTTCTATTTACTTTATGCAATTTTTATTTTTATTTGAGTCTCCATCTTCTCTTATAAAGCACCAACTAAGGGGCACTATGACCGCACTTGAGCATTAGGTGTAGCTAATATGCGAGTGTGTTTCATGAATGGATCAATGATTGAGCATAATGGGCTAGGGATAACTTGCTTTAGTGTTGATATTTTGAAAGACATGGTTGCTTGCTGATATGCTTGAGTATTAAATTCCTCATGTCAAAACTAGACTATTGCTTTAAACCATATAAAAGTACAAATGTCCATGCTACAAATAAAAGAATATGTGATGAACATGTTAGGCGCATTCCACATCAAAAATTCTATTTTTATCATTTACCTACTCGAGGACGAGCATGAATTAAGCTCGGGGATGCTGATACGTCTCCAACGTATCTATAATTTTGATTGTTCCATGCTGTTATATTATCATTCTTGGATGTTTTACAATCATTTTATACCATTTTTGGCACTAACCTATTGACATAGTGCCCAATGCCAGTTGCTGTTTTCTGCTTGTTTTTTACATCGCAGGAAATCAATACCAATCGGAGTCCAAACGCAGTGAAACTTTTTGTGGATTTTTTCTGGACCAGAAGACGCCTGTTGGGCCAAAGAAGTACCATAGGAGTGCTCCGAGGGGAGCACAACCCACCAGGGCGCGCCTGGGGGCCCAAGCGCGCCCAGGTGGGTTGTGCCCACCTCGGTGGCCTCCCGCACCGCCTCTTTGCTCTATAAATACCCAAATATTCCAGAAACCCTAGGGGAGTAGATGAAATCAATTCTAGCCACCGCAACTTCCAGAACCACCATATCCAATCTAGACACCATCACGGAGGGGTTCATCATCCCCATTGGTGCCTCTTCGATGATGGGTGAGTAGTTCATTGTAGACCTACCACTACTAGGGAAAAGGCTAGCAACAGCGCGGGTTTTAGGTGTATCAGTAGCGCAGGGTCCGACGCTAATAATAAGGCGCTACAGCTAACACGTAGCAGTAGCGCGTGCTCACCAGCCATCGCTACATATAAGTGTAGCAAGAGCGCCGCTTTAATGGAAGCTCGCCATCGCTAATAGCTCTAGCGGCGCTTTGCTCGGACGCTGCCATCGCTATCGTGGCGCTGTTGCTAACTTTTCTCCACTCGCTACTGCTAATGTTAGTAGTTTTTTGTTTTTTTTCGGCATATTTGTTTTGTATTTGAACAGGCTTTATAGAAGAATCTTTAGCACATACAAATGTCATCATGATACACATACAAATGCCCGCGAGACCACAAATGTAATCATAGCATATACATACAAATAGTCTCATCATAATCATCATCCAACACAAAGTGGTATCTTGTCATCATCTCGAAAATAGCGATACATGCAAGTCTCGAATACTTGCAACTACAATGTCATCCATCTAAACAAAGGTATACGCGAGAAGAGCTATCACTATGAGTGAGAGCGGAACTATGCAAAGACATGAGGTGGCGATTACGAGTCGTCTCTCGCTTAGCGTGAACCTCAAGTAACTAGCTTCTCCTTCTTGTCTGCTTTTGAAGCCTTTTATGGCTGGCGCCCAAGAACCCATTCACTTGCGCCGACACTCATGCCACTCGTTGTACACCCCGAAACCTTCCCTTTGTACCACGACATATAACTTCCATCTCGCCATCAAGAAACTAGGTACCTGTTAGAGATGCATGTTCATGAAGAGGATGTACAATCATATATATGCAAAAAAATATACTAGAGCAACACCGAAAAAGAAAGGATTAGCAACTAGATGCAACATACAATACGCAAACTAATTAACTAGAGGTACGCATGTCATCATACGCAAACTAACAAAGTAGCGTTACGCAAGTTTGGCAGGGACCGTGGACATCACAAAGTTTCATCGCTACAAAAAGTATACAAGTTCAACCGACACATATCATCATCATCGGCATCATAAATCACTAGAAGTTCCATCCTTCCATATCATCGAGGATGGACCCTAGCTTCTTGAACGGCGTGAGGTCTAGACGTTGCATGCCTATGCGAGTTCGGACGTCAGCTCGTGATATAGGGCCGTGGTGGAACATCCCATTCTCATCGACAACTTCTTTCATGATGATCGTCGCAATGTCCCTTTGGATGCGAAAGAAGTCATCTCTAAGTTTATAATCCGCTTCTCCATGAGATTCTAGCCACTTGTGGATATGATCATCATTTCTGCTTCTCATGCGAAGCTTTTGGTGATCCGTGTTGATTTGAATCATGAGATGGACGATGTAGAATCCATCCTTCTTGCTTGGTTTTGGGACATGGATGTAGGAGAAGTTAGTTTTATGCGCGAAACCCATCTTCTTGTTCCTTTGTTTCCTGATCTGTATGTGGCCACCTCTAATGCTGAAGCCTTGGAGAGCATCATCTAGAATATTCATTATGTGGGTGTAGTCTTTTTTCTTGTAGTCTCTGGAAGGGTCAAAATACATGGCGTGGGAGACTTGCGGGTAAAGAACGATAAGGAATGTCAAAACCGGCAGATCTCGGGTAGGGGGTCCCGAACTGTGCGTCTAGGCGGATGGTAACAGGAGACAAGGGACACGATGTTTTTACCCAGGTTCGGGCCCTCTCGATGGAGGTAAAACCCTACTCCTGCTTGATATATATTGATGATATGGGTAGTACAAGAGTAGATCTACCACGAGATCAGAGAGGCTAAACCCTAGGAGCTAGCCTATGGTATGATTGTTGTATATCTATCGACTAGCCTGGCCTCGGTTTATATAATGCACCAGAGGCCTAGGATAACAAGAGTCCTAGCCGAATACGCCGGTGGGGGAGGAGCCCTTGTCTTGATCGCCAAGTCTTGTGGAATCTTCCTTGTATGCGGCAACCGTCCGGATCGCCCATGAGTATACGACCATGGGGATCCTCGCCCAATCCAACCGATCGGGAGACGACGTGGTGAGTACCCCTAGTCCAGGACACCGTCAGTAGCCCCCTGAACCGGTCTTCAAGTTGGGGACGCTCCTCGATTCTTCCAAACTGTTCTCATCTTCGGTCGTCGGTCTTGAAGACTGGTTCAACAAATCTTCTCATCTTCGATTTTGAGGATCGCCTAAGTGCATACGAAGAGTTTACACGTTGGGTATCCGAGGAGCCCCTTTAAGTTTACGGCCTTTATCAATGCCTTGTTATTTTTATGCCACTCCTCGGGTTTGAAGTTGTTCCCGGGAGGCAGCGTCCTCTTGCGTCCGGGCTCCAACGCCGGACTGCATTCGAGGTATCTTTTGCAGCCGAGCACCAATGCCGGACTGCTTCCCAGCTCTAACGCCGGACTATGTATCCGAGCCCCAACGCAGGACGATATCCGAGCTCCAACGCCGGACTATGTATCCGAGCTCCAATGACGGACTGTATCCGAGGTGTCGTAAATCACCTTGGTTCAAAGAAGTTTGAAGGAGTTTAGCCGAGCTTAATGCCGGAAATGCCCTCTATGGAGCCAGCCACTAGCGTCCGAGCTTTATGCCGGACTGCTTCCGAGGTGGTGCACCACCCCGAATGTGGGCCGATTTTTGTCAATATTTTTGATTGGTGCAATTTATTCTCTGCCGAGATACATAGCCAGTAGCCGACAAGGTGTGTATCGGTCTAAAACCCGAGATGCACATGAAGGATGACATAAGACCGCTGATCCCCGTAGCTGCTGAGACTCAGGTTGATTTGCAAAATCGGTCTAAGGATCAAGTCCTAGCTCGGCAGAATACCGGACACAAAAGCGGCGTGTTTCGATCCTCGAGACTCGGGTTGGGTGCGGCCGACCAACCCGAGGATCAAAATCTCCTCGAAATCAGTATTGCACTTAAAATTTTCTGCATAGAACAGGCAATGCAAGAGCCCCGAGACACCGGGTCGGGTGGCAACACCAGATCGTGGGATTGATGTGCCCTTTAATATTTGTAAATAATAAGCCCGAAGCCCAAGAGCCCCGAGCCTTAATGCGGCACGGGTGGCCGAATTAAGGATCGATATCCATAGTAAACTCACAAATTATGTGTAATGACTCAATGTATCCAAGTACTTTATGTCATTAATGCCCGGATCCGCATTGTACAAAACTTTATTGACCGACCATCGACTTCAACCTCCTCGGCCAGTAGCCGAGGAGTGTTTGTCCTACTTTATAATGCCTTTATGAGGGCGAAGATTTACGACAAACAAGGCAATCTGGCCATACGGTTTTATAAACAAAGGTACGCAGAGAGATATGTTATATTACTGTTTAATAGAAGAAATGTCTTCCAAAGAAAATAGTCCCGCTATTGGTTCCTTTCTTTGGGTTGTCATGCTAAGCATGATCATGAAACCTCAGCTCCAATGTAAGAGCAAAAAATTGAGGATTTAGTTTGGGAGGCCAGTTACTAGCCCCCAGTAGTGTTCGGCGACAGTCGAGGTCAAGCCGGAAACACTTCGGCCAATGTTATGAATGGCCCGTCATTTAATATAGTCATCGGATTGCTGACCAGTTTACACCTATTGTGACAGTCAGTTTTCGGCTTTCTCCTCTGAGGTGCTTGACCATGCGAGCTGGAAGCACAATCGCAGTGGTTCTCCCTTTGCACACCTAGCCGAACAAAGTGGAACGTAGGAGGCAAGCGGGAGCCGGCAACCCAACTATTGATCAAGACACAATTCAAACTAATGCATATATAGCAATATCCGAGAATGTTTTGCCGAATCTCTAAAGGTGTCCGGCGTTGCATGCGAGACTTGTGCTGAAAACACACAAATAGTTTAAAAGTGCCAAAAGCTTGGAAAACCAAAAACGCCAAGAAAACATGATGTCCGAACAAGATCAAGTGTTCGATGCCAATCCGAAAATTGGACTTTAGAAGAAAAAAAATGCTTCTGCCGTGCTTTAACATGACACATCCTATCTCAAGATTCAAGCGGGCCAGCCTACGGCTTCAGTCTCCCATCCCGAAGGCGGAGTACTTCTCATTAGGCAAGTTTAGAAAACTAAACTCTAGTGGTTTTGAGAGAGAAATTAGGCTCCCCGGCTAGTGACCGCACACTCGTGTCGAGAAAAGGAGTGATAAATAATAATAAAAACTCTGCAATGACTAAGAAGAAAAACACTTATTATAAAACGGCTCAAATAAACATAAGAGCCCCCAAGTGACTTGGGTAAAAGAATGATTGTATGTGCCGAAGTACTTATATCATATCTATGTTCAACTGAACTTTAAACGCGTCTTAACCGACCGTCGGCTTCTCCCTCTTCGGTCAAGGACCAAAAAGTGTTATGTACTCCATTTGTCGAGAATATCGACGGTGTTTCCAATAACCAGGCAATCAGGTCATAAGGCTGTAATAGACAAAGTGCGCTCAGGGAACTTATGCTATATTACTGATAAAGTGTAAGAAGCATCTTCGAAGACAATAGTACCCCCACCGATACCTTTCTTCGGTGCTCATTGTTAATATGAGACTTGTGCAATAGATTTTTTGTACTCATGAGTTCCGTTGTGTGCCGACCATTATTGAAAACAAGAAGAGCGCTTAGCTTCGGCTTCACCCAAAGATGAGGTCCGGCTCGGGTGACCCGATCATGACAATCGCAGAGGTGCTCCCTTTACTCCCTAGCCGAACAGTCGGGAACGTAGGGGTAAACACAGGAGCAAGGCAACCCATCTTGCAAATCACTTAAGTCAATATGGTGCATATTGTGGCGTAATACACGAACAAGGAACGAAGCCATACAAGTATAATCATGTGCAAGAGGAAAAAACTTCATGAAGGAAGCCCCCAAGTAAACGGGGTATTTGAATTTATGCGTCACAAACAAAGTTTGGACAAGGAAAATTTTACAAGCAACTTTTCCCAAAAAGTATAACGCTTGGTCGAGCCGAACACAAGTTAAAAATTTAATACTTTGAGCATGAAGGCAACTTAGCTGGTTAATGTGTTCGGTATTGACGACGCGGTCCGAGCTTGATGCGGGACAAGGTTCCATCCCCCAAGCCGATCACGAGGTGGCGTAGCAAAGAGCTCGGCACTCCGAAGTGGTGACATAGTGTGGCGACCGGTTTTTCGGGAAATAAATTCCAGAAAATGGCCGTCGTGCTCACTAGCCCCAGGATTACTGTTAGCTGATGAGGTACCAACTTGATACAGAAATACCAAGAAAAATACAAAATATGTGGTACAAGACCCTTCTGGTCTGTGAGTACAACGAATGGTTTCTAATGGTTGATGGCGGAAGCGGTTTGTGGATCATCAGCGTCTATTGGACTCCATTTCCCACAGGAACAGCTGACCAGGATAACTCCTATCTTCGCGAGGCTGCTATCTCCATTGCTTAGGTTCCGGCTGTCATCGCAACGCTCCTCTCCAAGCAAGAAATCTGGCCAAGACAATAGCCGAGGACAATCCAGTGAGTACTTTGAATGTACTCGCAAACATTATGAACACAGGTATAATATAACAACTGTTAATCATGCTTTGAAAATATTCTATGATCACAACGTCAGTCATATGTTGAAAGCCTTGATACATGCAAGCAGATTATTAATATGTACCAATGAATATGAAAAGAAAGAGTAGGAAATAAAATGCACCATTCGGATGTCTGAAGCAACGTCTCAGAATGATGGTAAATAACAAGCATGCCTCAGTCTGGCGTCTGAGCGACACCACATAAAGGGCTTATAAGGTAAAATAAATATCAAGCATGCCACAGTCGGGCGTCTCAGCGACACCACATAAAGGGCTTATAAATGAAATAAATAACAAGCAATGCCACAGTCGGGCGTCTTAGCGACACCACATAAAGGGCTTATAAGGTAAAATAAATATCAAGCATGCCACAGTCGGGCGTCTCAGCGACATCGCATAAAGGGCTTATAAATAATCACAGTGAATATCCAGGAGATAGAACCATCCCAGGGATATTTGACAATTCAAATAATATAACGGGTTAGTCCATAAAAAAATAATAATCATAATCATTTCCAGTCTCAAGTTGCGATCCCATTTCGGTTTAACAAAGATCTCCTCCGAAGACCGACACTAAGACCGACACATGACTCCATCCCAAGCCGTAGTCCCAACCAAGGACACGGCTATTCAATAGGTTTAATCTCTGCAGAGGGTGTACTCTTTACCCACGAGTAACGGATTCCTTTAGTCCATCGGGACTAATTCCGCTTCACGGCCTTTTAGTTGAAAACACACCTAACTTGCACACACCAGCTTAACTTTCTGGTGTCTGGAATCACCCACGACACTTGTTAAGCAAAACTCTAAGTGGGGAGGCTACAACCTCGCATAGCATGGGATCAAATTTATATCAGCGCTCTAAGGGGTGGCCTCCTCTCGGTCTCAACCGCAAACACCCATGCCCCGGACCAGGTGGCACGCCTACCAGCTACAACCGGTATCTTCCACCATGGCCTCTTTGTATGGTGTGTCTTTGGAAAGGGGTTGACGACCATCGAACTGCACCCTACTTGTTGTAGAGCCAAGTGGTAGCACGAAACAAGTATGGGGTTATCGAACAAGACTCGATCTATGGTCCACTCAGGAGGTTTAAGTATTCCTGCATGATATGTATCACAAAAATATTTCAACCAACAAAATCAACACTCATTATACCTTACTATGCCATACCGGACATAACTGCTCCGGACGGAGACGGCGACAACCTCATGCCTACCCAAGGCAGAGGTTTTCCTGGATTCCTTTCCGGCATGCATGCAGGGCACATGAGGGTGATTACCATCACAAGTATATTCGTTTCCAACAGCAAGGAAATCACTAATATGCATCCATGCAATTGATCATATCACATGAAATAACAAGTTCTCCGAAATAAGGTGGTGTTATAAACGTGTCGACTAACACGCCAAAATATTATACCGGGGTTCAGAATGCTTGCCTTCAAGTTGTGAAGGGTGAGGTGCTTTCCAAAACTATTGAAAGTTTCCTTCTCTCTCTCCAAAAATCCTATTTTCAAAAATATTCAAACAACACATACTTTAAAAACAGCACAAAAAATTTGTCTGGATTTTTTTCAAATAAATCTTAAAATAAACTAGACAATATTTGAGAGATGTAGGAAAAAGAATCAACTCATTTGAAGTTATGATTAAAAAGATATAGACAGTCAAAATTTTGGTCAAAATCTGTTATTTAAAAATAAAACAGAAAAGAAAACGGTTCGAATATATACGTACACGTCGAAAGCGTATTCTGGAAATACGTTTCCACTTATCCAGCGTGGACCGTGCGTGGGTCCTGACGGTGGGTCCACGTGGCCCACTAGTCGTTTGTTGGTCTTCCCTCCCTCTTCTTTCTACGCTTGAGCGGGCGGGGGCTCGGTGAGGCTCGGCCGTGACAGTGGTTCCTTGCGGGAGCCGAGGCGGGATGGATCTGCGGATCTAGGGCGATCCTTTCGGTGGTTGTAGGGTCGTTGGAGGTGGAGGGAATCGCCGTCGGCGAGCTTCACGGCGGCCGGTGGCTTCGGGGGCAAAGTGAGTTTGGGGCTACGGTGGCTCTCTGTCGCAGTTGGGGGTCTGGGCGGCTCCGCAAGACGAAGTGGAGCCGTTTGGTGGTGTTGGGAGGGGCGGGGAGGTTTGGGTTGTGACGAACGGAGCCGGGAGGCGGCGGTGGCCGAACTGGCCGGAGTCGGGGAAGACGGCCTTCCCGATTTGATTGCTGGCCAAGGGGGTCCTAGGGAGACGGCTTGAGACTGCCTGCGTGCGGGGACGAGCTTGGGGCTTCTTAAATAGGCGATCGGGGTCGGTTCCGATGGTGGCCGCGGATAAGGTTGCCGGCGACCGCCATTCTGTAGCTAGGGCGTCGTGGCGGCGACGAGCGCTAGGGGACACGCTTGTGGATGAGCTCGCGCAGCTCCAGGAGGCAGGTGGCGAGCGGGAGAGGCTCGGGCGGTGCCGACCTGTGCAGGGGCTGTCAGGCGGCCGTGGCGGCTAGCTCCTGGCCTGCCGAAGACGTGGCGAGGGCTGCTTGGCGTGTTGCGATGAGTAGGGGAGTGTGTGGCGCGGCTCTGAAGTGAGGGAAAAACCAGGGGCGCGACGCGTCGGCTCGGGCGCGGCACGTGCAAAACGCGTGCTCTGCTCGCGCCCAGAGCACGCACGGAACGTGCTCGACAAAATGCCGGGGCAGGCTAGAGGTCTTGGGTGAGGTTAGTAAGCAACAGTACTAGGTTAGTGATAGAGGGGAGATCAAGGGACAAGGTGGTTTGGCCTGGAGACCAAGTTCATAGTGCGAACAAAAACTCATGCCAAATCTGTCCATGCTCTCAAGGTGTTTGATAAAATGCGACAGGCACCTAGGCATTTCTTGGAGTGGCCAAATTTTCCACATTGGGGTCTCTTTAGATGCATAAGAAGGTGGTGAGGTTAGTTCGTCCAAAGCACAAACTTGCTAGTGCAAGTTTTGCAAAACTTCAATTCTGGACAGGAGATAAATGGTATCACTTCATGAACCAAAAATGATCCAATGGGTGCATGCTCCTGGACTTAGGGGTTTATCAGGGAGGACTACAAGTAGGAAAAGAAATCAAGGATAAAGGAGCAATTAAACATGTGGTTGCTGTACAAATCCTCAAGTTGGACCAGAATAGAAAAGAGGCTGATTCACTCAATTACTCCAAATAACATCACTAGGTTTTTGCATAATGTTGAATTGCATGCTACCACTGATGTCCCATAATTTTGGTGAAGGCTTTAAAGAAATATTTAAATAGGCTGTAGTGCAAATCTGCCCACTGAACCAGATTTGAAAAACTGGTGTAGAGCTCAAAATATTTCATGAACAAAGGATAAATCTGCATAAAAGTGATTTAAAAGTATCACATGACATCTCCAAATTTTGGTGGAATTTTTGAATGAATTTAAGAAAGGGTTGCAGTACAAATAGGACCATAAAATTAAGGGAAACCACTTTTCAAGAAAATAAAGATTATGAAAAATTAATTCCTCTGATGAAAAGAAAAGATTTTCTTGAGAGGATAAACAGGTCCAATAACATATTTGAAAAGTTTTTCACTGAAAGAAATAATTCCATGATAATAAGGAAATATTTCATAAAAAACAAAAGGGAGCCCAGAAAATAAAAGTTTTAATTCCTGGCAAAAATTTTAATTTAACAAAACAAGGTTAAAATTTTGGGGTGTTACAACACTACCCCCCTTAAGAAAAATCTCGTCCTCGAGATTTGCTAAGAGCTATCTTTATAGCAAAATTGCATTAAAACAGAAGCGACTACAGTGAGAGGGCAATAAGTGGTGCAAAACCACAGTGTGGAACACTGGCGCGGCGTGGAAAAATTCACGGTTTTGGGGAAAAACGAGCGATTTCTACGCTGGATATAAATTTAGAATAAATTCTAAATTTAAAAAGAAATTATGCTGGTCATACCCGAGACCACAGTGCTCTCTCTGGCTGACAGGTGGACCCGGGCCCACTGTCGACCTCTTCTTCTTCCTCTGGCTCTTTCTTCTTCCTCTCTCCCGTGCGCTTTCCTGCGCTTTTTCATCGGCGACGCCTAGCGCGTAGGGCATCTAGGCCGTACCGTGGTAGTGCGCGGCGTGCTAGCTGCCGGTGCAGCGTGCACTCACCTCGCGGGCAGTCTTGTCGGCCTTTGCTCGTGGATTCGCCTCGAACACGGTGATCGGGCGGCAGGTGGCCAGGTGGACCTCGCTCACCGTACACCGAGCTCGAGCTATAAAACGGCCGAGGTGTTCTTCTCTTCTTCCTCCCACCTTACCTCGCTTCTCCTCCTCCTTTCTCCTATGTCTCCGTTTGCCGGAGCTCGAGGCGAGGCTCTAATGGCGGCGGTGGTGCCGGACTGGTACGTGATCCTGTTGTGCGGAGGGCTGGCAGCGGTGCTGGGGCTCTCCGTGCTCCTGTGCACAATGATCCTCGATGCTCGTCGTGATGCTGCGGCTCGGGTGTTGGCTCTCCGCGGTGGCGGTGATCACGAGGAGTAGGTGGGGTGTGTGTCGGGTGTTAACTGTTGTCGGGAGGTGCTCAGTTAGTTGTATCACAGTTGCAAGATTTTGCAAGCAGTGTATGTGTTCGAATGATTTGGTTGTGAGTCTGCTACCGTGGTGCTGTGTGAAATAAAATAATCCACGTCGTGAGAAGGTGTAGATGCAGCAACACAGGAAAAAAGAAATCTCACTCCAGGATTTCTCGCGAGAGAAAACAGTGATACACTAGAGTCAACGCAACAGAACTACTCACAATAATAGAAATTTAAGAATTGCTCGCTGCGCAAACTCGGGGTACCGCGCATAAGTTACAACTCATAAATAAATGTTGCAATAATGAACACAACAGTGACGTCTAAAATGAAAACGGTAACTGGACGGGGTCCCGAGAAAACGTCTCTGGTACTGGGTTACTCTCCTCTTCTATCGGGGTAAGTGGATTGATGAGTCGATGAATGTGCCTCTCCTGGTCGGGCCTCAGTGATCTGCCTATGGCGATCTGAGGATTTAAATCTGCGAGACTCTGGAGATAACCCATCACACGTTGGGTTAAACGCTCTTGAGCGATGACGTACTGGACCAGGTTGGCGATCTTTGGGTCTCTCTCAATTCGTCCCACCGAAAAGATGTTACTCCTCCGGGTGCTGCACGGCTCGGAAAGTAATAATACCCTCGTTCACTGGCATAGGGTACCGCGAATCGAAGGCGAGCAAGTGCTTCGTATGCAGCAGCTTCTACGGCCATATGTGGGGCCGACATAGATTTCCCCACGAAGGAGACTTCTGTTGGGTCTTGGTTTGGATTTACGAGAGGTATGTGCACTGCTGCCCAATATCTCGAGGTGGAAGGGGTGATTCTTGATTTGAACAGCTCGTACTGGGGTGGCTGGGTAGCGCCCATGGTACTGCAGGTAAAATCCCACAATATTTTGACAAAGCTACCCGGGTTGCATCTTGAGTTCTCGATAAATACTAGGGCTCGGCATGGCGAGAAATGTTTGTGAGGAGGGTGCACAAGTTGAGGATGCTTGGCAAGGTCTCATGGTGGTTTTTTATAGCACCGGAGCTGGGTCATTTTACCGTGGTGAAAGGTAATGAATTTGCCAGCTCGGCTCCAAGGGTCGGGGTCAAAGTCACAGATACATATCTCACCAAAGTGACGTATCACTGTGGAGTTTGTCGGGGTGGTTCTGGTAGCTGTGCCCGGAAAATATACAACTGCGTGCTATCACAGTTATGCAAGGTTACCGTTTAAAATAGGGGCACGACGACTGGCGGCGTCTATCTACATGGTCACATGATTACAAAGCGGGGATACACTGGGACTCGACACTACTTGAGTGACTTAATCTACCTCGTTTACATCCAAGCGGGCGTGCCTTGTGGATGTCGAGGCTTCTCCACGGTTCTCACCGTCGGAATTAGCTGGAGAGGGTTGAGGGGCTGCAGGCTTGGGGTAGCAATGATGACCATCTCGGGGATTGTTGGCCACAACCCCGTTGGAGTGTGCTCCCAAGAGGCGACGAAGCACTTCTGGGGTCATCAAATCGCCTTGGTTGATGGCCGGGGCGGACCTCAAGGTCACGATTGGGTGTCCGAACAACACGACTGGGTTATCGGCGTCGGGCTCGTTCTCTTCTCTTGCCGGGGCTCGGCGAACCAGCTCTCCACGAGCTGCGATTAGATCAATGGTGATTTGGTCGAACAGTTCCTCTAGTGCACCTACATAGCGCACTAGGTGCAACAACGCAGGATCCGTCTCGTGATCTCCGTTGGCAACTTGGGGTGGTCTACCATACCCTTCACGCCTGGGGTAGTAGTGGAACGAGCGACAGTTAACTCTGGGCGACAAGTGCCGGAGATGAACTATAGCTTCTCGAGCAGCTAGTTGGATGGCTTGTGGCTCAAAGGAAGTTGTTCTCCCGGTGAACCTGTAGGGGCGCTCGGGCGCTAGACCCCTACCGTAGATGTGTACAGTGGCCCAGAATTGACGGCTCTCACCGCTCATGGGTCCTTGGTACACAACATATTCTGGTGGCTCTTCTAACGCATAGGCACGACGGGTGAGGTTTACGAGTATGGTCACAAAGCCTCCAAGGTTGGTTGCTGTGGTCTCATTGTGCACGACGGGGCCAGGCATTGTGGCTCGGTTTGGGGTAGAGGCTGTGCTGGGTTGGGGCTAATGTGCCCTTTTTATAGTAAAAGGGGACGGAGTCTTCCTTCGCACGCTTGCGAATAAGACACCTTGGGTGCTGGTCACTAGTGCGCGATAGACATGCTAGGTTGATAGGTTGGGCACCGACTGCCAAAAGGTGTCGGGTCACTGGGTGGCTATCTTGCACGAGAAGCTTGGCTTGGGTTCGGTTATGGTCTAGTGGGTTGGTTTGCCTAAGTTTATTGACCTGGCTAAGATAGGATTAGACAATGGTCAGCCTGGCTCTGATACCAAGTCTGTGGCGACCGGTTTTTCGGGAAATAAATTCCAGAAAATGGCCGTCGTGCTCACCAGCCCCAGGATTACTGTTAGCTGATGAGGTACCAACTTGATACAGAAATACCAAGCAAAATACAAAATATGTGGTACAAGACCCTTCTGGTCTGTGAGTACAACGAATGGTTTCTAATGGTTGATGGCGGAAGTGGTTTGTGGATCATCAGCGTCTATTGGACTCCATTTCCCACAGGAACAGCTGACCAGGATAACTCCTATCTTCGCGAGGCTGCTATCTCCATTGCTTAGGTTCCGGGGCTGTCATCGCAACGCTCCTCTCCAAGCAAGAAATCTGGCCAAGACAATAGCCAGGGACAAGCCAGTGAGTACTTTGAATGTACTCGCAAACATTATGAACACAGGTATAATATAACAAACAATAATCATGCTTTGAAAATATTCTATGATCACAACGTCAGTCATATGTTGAAAGCCTTGATACATGCAAGCAGATTATTAATATGTACCAATGAATATGAAAAGACAGAGTAGGAAATAAAATGCACCATTCGGATGTGCAGGCGGCGTCTCGAAATGATGGTAAATAACAAGCATGCCTCAGTCGGGCGTCTGAGCGCCACCACATAAAGGGCTTATAAGGTAAAATAAATATCAAGCATGCCACAGTCAGGCGTCTCAGCGACACCACATAAAGGGCTTATAAATAAAATAAATAACAAGCAATGCCACAGTCGGGCGTCTTAGCGACACCACATAAAGGGCTTATAAGGTAAAATAAATATCAAGCATGCCACAGTCGGGCGTCTCAGCGACACCGCATAAAGGGCTTATAAATAATCACAGTGAATATCCAGGAGATAGAACCATCCCAGGGATATTTGATAATTCAAATAATATAACGGGTTAGTCCATAACAAAATAATAATCATAATCATTTCCAGTCTCAAGTTGCGATCCCAGTTCTGGTTTAACAGTATCTCCTCCGAAGACCGACACTAAGACCGACACATGACCCATCCCAGGCTGTAGTCCTTAACCAAGGACACGGCTATTCGAATAGGTTTAATCTCTGCAGAGGGTGTACTCTTTACCCACGAGTAACGGATTCCTTTAGTCCATCGGGACTCCGTCTACGGCCTTTTAGTTGAAAACACACCTAACTTGCGCACACCAGCTTAACTTTCCGGTGTCTGGAATCACCCACGACACTTGTTAAGCAAAACTCTAAGTGGGGAGGCTACAGCCTCGCATAGCATGGGATCAAATTTATATCGTGCGCTCTAAGGGTGGCCTCCTCTCGGTCTCAACTGAAACACCCATGCCCCGGACCAGGTGGCTCGCCTACCAGCTACAACCAGGTATCTTCCACCATGGCCTCTCTGCATGCAGTGTGTCTTTGGAAAGGGGTTGACGACTTACTGAACCGTACCCTACTTGTTGTAGAGCCAAGTGGTAGCACGAAACAAGTATGGGGGTTACTGGAACAAGACTCGATCTATGGTCGACTCAGGAGGTTTAAGTATTCCCTGCATGATATGTATCACAAAAATATTTCAACCAACAAAATCAACACTCATTATACCTTACTATGCCATACCGGACATAACCGTTCCGACGGAGACGGCGACAACCTCATGCCTACCCAAGGCAGAGGTTTTCCCGGATTCCTTTCCGGCATGCATGCAGGGCACATGAGGGTGATTACCATCACAAGTATATTCGTTTCCAACAGCAAGGAAATCACTAATATGCATCCATGCAATTGATCATATCACATGAAATAACAAGTTCTCCGAAATAAGGTGGTGTTATAAACGTGTCGACTAACACGCCAAAATATTATACCGGGGTTCAGAATGCTTGCCTTCAAGTTGTGAAGGGTGAGGTGCTTTCCAAAACTATTGAAAGTTTCCTTCTCTCTCTCCAAAAATCCTATTTTCAAAAATATCCAAACAACACATACTTTAAAAACAGCACAAAAAAGTTGTCTGAATTTTTTTCAAATAAATCTTAAAATAAACTAGACAATATTTGAGAGATGTAGGAAAAAGAATCAACTCATTTGGAGTTATGATTAAAAAGATAGAGACAATCAAAGTTTTGGTCAAAATCTGTTATTTAAAAATAAAACAGAAAAGAAAACGGTTCGAATATATACGTACACGTCGAAAGCGTATTCTGGAAATACGTTTCCACTTATCCAGCGTGGACCATGCGTGGGTCACTGACAGTGGGTCCACGTGGCCCACTAGTCAGGTTTGACTGGTCTTCCCTCCCCTCTTCTTTCTCTGCCCGAGCGGGGGGCGGGGCTCCGGTGAGGCTCACCGGTGAACGGTGGTTCCTTGCGGGGAGCTGAGGGCGGGGATGGATCCGCGGATCTTGGGCGATCCTTTCGGTGGTTGTAGGGTCGTTGGAGGTGGAGGGAATCGCCGTCGGCGAGCTTCGCGGCGGCCGGTGGCTTCGGGGGCAAAGTGAGTTTGGGGCTACGGTGGCTCTCCGTCGCAGTTGGGGGTCTGGGCGGCTCCGCAAGACGAAGTGGAGCCGTTTGGTGGTGTTGGGAGGGCCGGGGAGGTTCGGGTTGTGACGAATGGAGCCGGGAGGCGGCAGTGGCCGAACTGGCCGGAGTCGGGGAAGACGGCCTTCCCGGTTCGATTGCTGGCCAAGGGGGTCCTAGGGAGATGGCTTGAGACTGCCTGCGTGCGGGGACGAGCTTGGGGTTTCTTAAATAGGCGATTGGGGTCGGTTCCGATGGTGGCCGCGGATAAGGTTGCCGGCGACCGCCATTCTGTAGCTAGGGCGTCGTGGCGGCGACGAGCGCTAGGGGACACGCTTGTGGATGAGCTCGCGCTGCTCCAGGAGGCAGGTGGCGAGCGGGAGAGGCTCGGGCGGCGCTAACCTGAGCAGGGGCTGTCGGGCGGCCGTGGCGGCTAGCTCCTGGCCTGCCGAAGACGTGGCGAGGACTGCTTGGCGTGTTGCGATGAGTAGGGGAGTGTGTGGCGCAGCTCTGCAGTGAGGGAAAAACCGGTAGCGGCGTGTTTCGGGTCTGACAGCGTCGGCTCGGGCGCGGCACGTGCAAAACGCGTGCTCTGCTCGCGCCCAGAGCACGCACGGAACGTGCTCGACAAAATGCCGCGGCAGGCTAGAGGTCTCGGGTGAGGTTAGCAAGCAACATGACTAGGTTAGTGATAGAGGGGAGATCAAGGGACAAGGTGGTTTGGCCTGGAGACCAAGTTCATAGTGCGAACAAAAACTCATGCCAAATCTGTCCATGCTCTCAAGGTGTTTGACAAAATGCCACAGGCACCTAGGCATTTCTTGGAGTGGCCAAATTTTCCACATTGGGGTCTCTTTAGATGCATAAGAAGGTGGTGAGGTTAGTTCGTCCAAAGCACAAACTTGCTAGTGCAAGTTTTGCAAAACTTCAATTCTGGACAGGAGATAAATGGCATCACTTCATGAACCAAAAATGATCCAATGGGTGCATGCTCCTGGACTTAGGGGTTTATCAGGGAGGACTACAAGTAGGAAAAGAAATCAAGGATAAAGGAGCAATTAAAAATGTGGTTGCTGTACAAATCCTCAAGTTGGACCAGAATAGAAAAGAGGCTGATTCACTCAATTACTCCAAAGAACATCACTAGGTTTTTGCATAATGCTGAATTGCTTGATACCACTGATGTCCCATAATTTTGGTGAAGGCTTTAAAGAAATATTTAAATAGGCTGTAGTGCAAATCTTCCCACTGAACCAGATTTAAAAAACTGGTGTAGAGCTCAAAATATTTCATGAACAAAGGATAAATCTGCATAAAAGTGATTTAAAAGTATCACATGACATCTCCAAATTTTGGTGGAATTTTTGAATGAATTTAAGAAAGGGTTGCAGTACAAATAGGACCATAAAATTAAGGGAGACCACTTTTCAAGAAAATAAAGATTATGAAAAATTAATTCCTCTGATGAAAAGAAAAGATTTTCTTGAGAGGATAAACAGGTCCAATAACATATTTGAAAAGTTTTCACTGAAAGAAATAATTCCATGATAATAAGGAAATATTTCATAAAAAACAAAAGGGAGCCCAGAAAGTAAAAGTTTTAATTCCTGGCAAATTTTTTAATTTAACAAAACAAGGTTAAAATTTTGGGGTGTTACACATAGCGCGGTCAATGCAGGACGGCAGAGTGATGCCGAAGTCCCCTGCATGGGGTAATGAAGTGTTGACGAAGCCCCCCGTCCAGCCGAGGCGACGCCAAAGGATATAGTCCGGCTGGATCATTTTCCTGTGCACAAAAAATAGTGCAGACCAGGGATAATAGTAATAATAAGAATTAAAAAAATGTTGCATAATAAATAATTTATGCAAAGTGAGTAATAAAAGAAATATGGCCTGGCGCCGAAGTTAATGTCGATGCAGGTCATCGGCGTAATGCAATAAAGGCGTGGCAAAGCCTGAATTCACAGGTCGGTCCGAGTTCCGGATGCGGCGTTCGCCGAACTATGTACAGGAACTGACCGAACCACCATGCGATCATCGTTAATGCGGCCACCATTTGATAGACCTGCGTATATATGATGGACAAACCAGAGTAATAATTCCTTGGGAAAAATGAACCCAAACAAGAAAAAAATACTGGGATTAATAGCACCTGGTTTATTTGTTGTAGCAATCCGAAGGGAGGTGATTCCCAAAATTGGGACTCGATCCGCGCACCCATTGCCTGATGGGCGATAAAACAACGGCATGGCAATGCTGGCAAGGGTTGGCTCGCTGAGGCAAAGCCCTCGGTCCAGCTAACGTGACGGAGCTGGTCGGCTAGCGACGCCGAAGCGTCCGGAGTAGGTTGATGAAGAGATGGCGAAGATCCCGGTCCAGCCGAGATGTCGAAGTAGGTCGGCGTGATGGACACCAGCTTGAAGAAGCAATAGTGCGGCCCTGCCGATGCAGGTCGTGACGTGGTCGATGCCGGCTTGATGAAGCGACCGTGTGGCGATGCCGGTATGCCCGCTCCGTGTAATCCGTGGGGCGGCGATGTTGGTGATGATTTATCCTTCGCGATGCTGGACTCTTGTTCGGCTTGCCGAGATGATGATCCGAAGAAGTTGAGCTCGGCTCAACAAAGTGACGACGTGTCTAGCGTGGAGTCGGCAGCGGTGGAGCAATATTGCCGGACTGGTTTGACACCGCATGATATTGAAGATCATGTTCAAAAGATTTTAAAGTTAGTGGGATGTGTTGGAAACAAAACACAACATCCCATACAAAACTTCCTTCAAAAAGGATGTCGAAATCCCGTTCATAAAAAAGACGAACTTCGGGTCGGATTCGTTTTCATGAAACAGATCCGAAAAGTGATGCACTAATTGGAAGGTTCCCGGAGTTTGGACGGTCGGATCGAGCTGAAATTTTGAGGGGTGGTAGATATAGGAATTCCGCAGCCGATCAATGGTTGGATCTTCCAAAGGAAGTCCGAGCTAGAAGCTGGACACCACGCCCTAAACTCGTCCAGATTCTCGTCCAGATTCAATGCGGCTCCGGTATATCGGGGATTGCCAGAGATTCCTCCATCGCAACTCGACGAAATTTTCCAGGGTTGTTGTAGACTCAATTCCGCACAATTCCATCGAAGCAATTGTTAAAACGACGCTTGAGGAGGCGGTGGCGGCGGACACAAGTCCGCTGTCCAAAAAAATAGTACGGTCGCCCGAGGGCAATGTTGATGTTGAGCCCCCGGGCTCCCTGGATGATTCCTCCATGATCTTGATAGAGATTGGAGTTGATGTTGATGAAGGCACTCATCCGAACATGACGATCGGAGGTAGGGCGCAGTCCTTGGTCGAACCAAGGTGACCAGTCGAGCTGGTGACGAAGATGTCAAGTCGCAGATTGATCTGCAGGCGAGGCATCGACCTTTTGCCGAACACACAGCGGAACTCTCAATGAAAGCACCAATGTCGGTGTCAAAACCGGCGGACCTCGGGTAGGGGGTCCCGAACTGTGCGCCTAGGCGGATGGTAACAGGAGACAAGGGACACGATGTTTTTACCAGGTTCGGGCCTCTCGTTGGAGGTAAAACCCTACTCCGCTTGATTAATATTGATGATATGGGTAGTACAAGAGTAGATCTAGCACGAGATCAGAGAGGCTAAACCCTAGAAGCTAGCCTATGGTATGATTGTTGTATATCTATCGACTAGCCTGGCCTCGGTTTATATAATGCACCAGAGGCCTAGGATAACAATAGTCCTAGCCGAATACGCCGGTGGGGGAGGAGCCCTTGTCTTGATTGCCAAGTCTTGTGGAATCTTCCTTGTATGCGGCAGCTGTCCGGACTGGCCCATGAGTATACGGCCATGGGGATCCTCGGCCCAATCCAACTGATCGGGAGACGACGTGGTGAGTACTCCCTAGTCCAGGACACCGTCAACGGCGCCCTCATTGTAAAGCACCTTCCACGTGGCGCCGTCTCCAGCGCCGTGCACACGACCATATTGCGGCCGCTGGCCCAAAGGGAGTCCCTTAAGTTCGTTCAAGGCCCGGTTGAGAGGGGTGTCCCACTGGGCCTCATCGGAGAAGTAGGGCTTTCGGCTGCAAGCTGGTGTTGCTTCTCCAGTAGTCTAATCAATTTCCTTGTGATCTGGTCCGTGTAAAACACCTTTTTCTCCTTGTCCCACTTGTAGCGGGCCTGATGAAGTCACGCCCAAGGGGTTGGTGAACTTCGAAGGGTGCAGGAGACCCGCGGCTTCACGCTCTGCATCCTCCTTATCCCATATGGGCCTTTTACCGAGGTAGCCACGGCTTCCGAGGCGATGCTTCCGTGTTCCTTTCTTTGAAGGCTCTTGAATTTTGCAGCCTTAGCCTTGGCTGCCTCGGTAGCGCAAGTGTCCTTGAACTTTTCGAACTCCTCTTCCGTAAGTGTCGGATTTTCCTCCAGAATCTTGGACAGGGGTTCCTCAGCCTCAATAGCTCGTTTCACCCTCCCTTTCCAGGAGGCCAAATCATTCTTGAACATGCCCATGGCGTGATTGTTAATCTTTTTCATCTTCGGATAATCCCACGGTTGTTCTATGTTATCATCCGGTGGGGAACTTGAATCTCTTGTGCAACCGTTAGGAGCAAGCTGCGTCAAATGTTCTTTAGTCCTTAAGTCATAAATCGTTGATGCTCGCGCATTCCCGTAGGATGCATCCTACTTGGTTCCCATAGCATTTGCGAGGTTCTTCCGGCTCTAATGGCTCAAACTTGCCAGGTGCCATCTTTGTGATCACAAGTCATCCAATCCCTAGTTTGTTAGGTTTTCGTATCCTCTGCTTCTTATGCTTCCTTTTTCCGGTAGCGGCATCGGCGCCGGTACCTTCCCCGCCGGTACCTTCCCCGCCGGTACCTTCCCCACCGGTCTCGGCGCCGGCAACGGGGCCGGCGCCCTCGGTGTCGATGTCGGCGTCGATTACCATCATCGAGGCCGACCTGCAAACCTTTCTTAGCAGTCAAATAGTCGAGGTACTCTTGTTCACCCTCATAATCCATCTAAATGCGCATCTTGGTCAGAAGGCCCAGTTTCTTCGTTGTTCGACATGTTTCCTATGATTAAGTGTCCTTATTTATTTCTAAAAGTATGAATAAATGAGAAATGACATAAAAAAGAAATCTATGTGCCAGCACTCGATATGCCAATTATGTAGCACAAATCATGCCTTTATTCACGACAAATTTCGGCAAGACCTTTGCTAAAAAATGGACATATCGAGCGCCTGAAATTCACCGGAACGGAAATGAATCAACATTCCGGCGTAACATAGGTCACTCGGATCATTTACCAAAATTGAACCAAAACATCACATGTCGAAATGACATGTTCAAATTCCAAACATGACATGTCCAAAACATGACATATCCACATATCACATGATAGTTCAAATTTGCATATAAATTCAGCCTACCTAAATTTGCTTTTATCAAGGGATGTTGATCTGGACAATTGCTTAAATGCTGCCTTTTCTTTTAACTACAATTGCTTAACCCTAAATTTCTGTCCTATTTTAAAATCTAGCTAAATTCATAACTAAATAGATAACCTAATTAACCTACTGCCCTAACTAAAACCTAAGTAAATTAACCGAAGAACCCTAGCTAGCAGAGAGAGAGAGAGAGAGAGAGAGAGAGAGAGAGAGAGAGAGAGAGAGAGAGAGAGGGTTTACAGAGGGTGCAGGGGCGAGGAGGCAGGCCCGACGACGGTCGAGGTTGGGAGGGGAGGAATCAGAGGAGGGAGGCGAGGGCCGGGTCGGGGGCGAGCCGGCGAGGCTGTGTCTGACGAGGAAGAGAGTGGGGATTTGGGGGAAAAGAGGCGGGATGAAGCAGGAGAGTGAGCATTTTGGGTTAAGTGGACGTAGGCGATGGCAGCGTTTAGACAAAACACGCTGCTACTACCTTCACTAGCTGTAGCGGTTTAGACCAAACGCGCTGCTACTACCTTAACTAGCTGTAGCGGTTTTATAAGGAAATCGTACTGCTAGCTTGACTGTAGCGGTTTTATAAGGAAATTGCTACTGCCAGTTTCCCTTTTTCTTTTCGTTTATTTTCTCCCACTTTTATTTCCCGAGAGCAGTGAATGAAGGGAAGGCGATATATATTGCATCATTTGACAGTTAAATATGTATACAAAATAGGAACATATATATTACATCATTGGACCCATGCATAATAATGGCTAAGTGTGTATACAAAATAGGAACATATATATATATATATATATACATACATATATATATATATATACATACATATTTATCGCCTTCCCTATATATATATATATATATATATATATATATATATATATATACCGATAACATACGGTTCCTCAGCGCTGACATTTTCGTTTTTGAGTCAGCTTCTTTCCCTTCTTGTTCGTCGAAGAATAATTGAGCCCCTCATTATGACTTTGCCTTTTCCATGGAGTATGATTTTTCTTAGGTAATGTAGTATTGATTCTTCTTTTGACGTATACTTCATCATCATCGTCATCTTCCCTCATTGGGTTGCCATACTGATCATAGTCTTCCTCGTTGGCGACTCCATCCATTCAAATGATGTTCCTTTTGCCTCTCCTCACGACAACACGACTGGGATTGCATGGGTCGGTTATGAAGAAGCATTGTGTCACGTGCTTAGCGTGTACCCATGGCTCGCTTTTTTGCGATAAGCGTTAATGATGGCGCTCTTGGCATCGGGTATAGTCATGGTAGTGAAAATCTTGTTTTCTCTTTCGACATTCTTAGCCCATCTGACACGAAACATTGTCGTGTTGTGCAGTCCAGAGTAGTCAAGCTCCCAGATCTCCTCGACCCTTCCATAAAATCGTTCGATTCTTGCCGTTGTCACGGCTGGTCATGCATTCTATCGTCACCCACGAGTTCGATCATCACTGTCCATATCTTTGGCCTCCGTGTAGAACGTGTATTCGTTGATATCATATGCCTGATAGGTTACGAGGTTGGGCGAGGGGCCATGTGCTAAGGCGTATATGAGCAATCCGTCCTTAGAGCCCTCCTCCGGGGGATTATCAATAATATGCACTTTGAACCAATGCAGGAAAGTGGAGTTGTGCTCTCTAGTAACTTCGGCGTCCATCCCGCATACCCCCCGGTCACGATACTTCTTTGCGATAATTTCTTTGTGTAGTGCCATGAAAGGATCTACCTCGTCGAGCCGAACTATTCCTTTGCATTTTTGACACAGACATAAAACCTCTTTCCGGTTATTTTCTTTCATGTCCTGCACCGCCGACCGCAACCACCTGTCCACCATCATTCCACTGACCATTGTCAACTTTGCACGGTAATAATAAACAAATTGATTATAAAAATGCGTGCATGCATCAAAGTCATACAAAAATTCGGCATGACCTTCCTTAAAAATAGGACATATATAGATCTAGAGTTTGCCCGGAATTTGCCAAAACGGAAATAAATCGACATTTCGGCAAAACATAGGCAACTCAAAAGCACAATTTGGCGTCAACTCATGCCACACACACAATTTCCATAAACATATCACACACACATAAACATATTTCCATTTTGCAAAAGCTTGAAATTTTAATCACCTCTATCTCGAGATCGAGCACACGGTGGAGATGATGATGTAGGGAGATCAAAAGTGTACAAAGCGATCTTCTTGACAAAGATAGATCTATTTAGGGGGAAAATAGGTCACTTAACTAAATGCTACATCTACCTAGCTACCTAATTTGGGAGGAGACAACTTCAACTAGTGGAGGGGGAAGGAAAGAGAAAGGAGATGCTTTAATGGAGGTGGTGTAGTTAGGTTGGAGTAATGAAGAGAGAGAAATGTAGGTAGAAGAGGGAGAGTAATGGGGGAGAAGTATTGAGGAAGAAGAAGAGTGAGAGTGGGAGGATGTGGGAGGTAGGGGAAAGGGAAGAGAGGAGGGGGAGGGGGAGGACGGGTGGGGAAAAGGTGGTGGGTTGGTGCGGATTAGTAGTAGCGCGGGACGTAAAACGCGCTGCTGCAAAGAAAGTAGCAGCAACGCGCTTTCGGAAGGAGCGCTACTGCTAATCGGGACCAAAAGTGTGCCCAATTTGAAAACTAGCAGCAGCGACCTCAGAAAAACCGCGCTACTACTACAACAATAGCAGTAGCGCGGCTCGCGGCACCGCGCTGCTGCTAAATGGAGTTTGGTGGGCATTGTCGGTCGATATTTGTAGCAGCGCGGGTTACACCGAGCGCGCTACTGCTAAACACTTGTCAGTAGCGAGTTTTCCACACCCGCACTACTGCTAGTTAGCAGCATCGCTCCTTTTTGAGCCGCGCTGCTGCTAAGATTCTGTGTATAGGGTTTTCCCTAGTAGTGTACAGGTCCATAGTTAGTAGCTAGATGGGTACCTCTCTCTCTTTTGATTCTCAGTACAATGGTCTCATGGAGATCTATTTGATGTAACTCTTTTTGTGGTGTGTTTGTTGGGATCCGATGAACTTTGAGTTTATGATCAGATCTATGTTTTTATCCATGAAAGTTATTTGATTCTTCTTTGATCTCTTATATGCATGATTACTTGTAGCCTCGTATTTCTTCTCTGATATTTGGGTTTTGTTTGGCCAACTTGTCTATTTATCTTGCAATGAGAAGAGGTGCTTTGTGATGGGTTCGATCTTACGGTGCTTGATCCCAGTGACAGAAGGGGAACCGTGAAGAAAATATGCCCTAGAGGCAATAATAAAGTTGTTATTTACATTTCCTTATATCATGATAAATGTTTATTATTCATGCTAGAATTTTATTAACCGGAAACTTACTACATGTGTGAATACATAGACAAACAGAGTGTCCCTAGTATGCCTCTACTTGACTAGCTCGTTAATCAAAGATGGTTAAGTTTCCTAACCATAGACATGTGTTGTCATTTGATGAACGGGATCACATTATTAGAGAATGATGTGATGGAAAGGACCCATCCGCTAGCGTAGCATAATGATCGTTTAGTTTTATTGCTATTGCTTTCTTCATGACTTATACATGTTCCTCTGACTATGAGATTATGCAACTCCCGAATACCGGAGGAACACCTTGTGTGGTATCAAACGTAACAACATAAATGGCTGATTATAAAGATGATCTACAGGTGTCTACGAAGGTGTTTGTTGAGTTGGCATAGATCAAGATTAGGATTTTTCACTCCGTGTATCGGAGAGGTATCTCTAAGCCCTCTCGGTAATGCACATCACTATAAGCCTTGCAAGCAATGTGACTAATGAGTTAGTTGTGGGATGATGCATTATGAAACGAATAAAGGGACTTGCCGGTAACGAGATTGAATTAGGTATGATGATACCGACGATTGAATCTCGGGCAAGTAACATACCAATGACAAAGGGAACAACGTATGTTGTTATGCGGTTTGACCGTAAAGATCTTCGTAGAATATGTAGGACCAGGTTCTGCTATTGGTTATAGACCGGAGATGTGTCTCGGTCATGTCTACATAGTTCTCGAACCCGTAGGGTCCACACGCTTAACGTTCGATGACAATTTGTATTATGAGTTATGTGATTTGATGACCAAAGTTTGTTTGGAGCCCCGGATGAGATCACGGACATGACTAGGAGTCTCGAAATGGTCGAGAGGTAAAGATTCATATATTAGAAGGTTACATTCGCACACCAGAATGGTTTCGGTAAGTAGCACATAAGTTCCGGAGTACCGGGAGTTTACGGGAACCTCCCCCCGGGCAGGTTATGGGCCAACATGGGCCTTAGTGGAGGAGAGAGGGCCGGCCATAGGAGGTCGCGCCTGCCTTGCCAATCCGAATTGGACAAGGGGTGGGGGCGGCGCCCCCCTTTCCCTCTCCTACTCCTTCTCTCTTTCCCCCTTTGCTACTCCGGAAAAGGAACGAGGAAGGGGAATCCTACTAGGACTTGGGAGTCCTACACACTTGGCGCGCCCCTAGGGGGCCGGCCTCCTCCTCCCCCCTCCTTTATATACGTCGGAGGGGGGCACCCCAAAGGACACCAGGTCTTCTCTTAGCCGTGTGCGGTGCCCCCCTCCACAGTTACACACTGATGACCCACAAGTATAGGGGATCACAACAATTTTCGAGGGTAGAGTATTCAACCCAAATTTATTGATTCGACACAAGGGGAGCCAAAGAATATTATCAAGTATTAGCAGTTGATTTGTCAATTCAACCACACCTGGATAACTTAGTATATGCAGCAAAGTGTTTAGTAGCAAAGTAATATGGAAGTAACGGTAACGGTAGCAAAAGTAATATTTTTGGGTTTTGTAGTGATTGTAACAGTAGCAACGGTAAAATAAATAAGCAAAGAACAATATGTGAAAAGCTCTTAGGCATTGGATCAGTGATGGAGAATTATGCCGGATGCGGTTCATCATGTAACAATCATAACATAGGGTGACACAGAGCTAGCTCCAATTCATCAATGTAATGTAGGCATGTATTCTGAATATAGTCATACGTGCTTATGGAAAAGAACTTGCATGACATCTTTTGTCCTACCCTCCCGTGGCAGCGGGTCCTAATGGAAACTAAGGGATATTAAGGCCTCCTTTTAATAGAGTACCGGACCAAAGCATTAACACATAGTGAATACATGAACTCCTCAAACTACGGTCATCACCGGGAGTGGTCCCAATTATTGTCACTTCGGGGTTGCCGGATCATAACACACAAGAGTGACTAAAAACTTGCAAGATAGGATCAAGAACTCACATATATTCATGAAAACATAATAGGTTCAGATCTGAAATCATGGCACTCGGGCCCTAGTGACAAGCATTAAGCATAGCAAAGTCATAGCAACATCAATCTCAGAACATAGTGGATACTAGGGATCAAACCCTAACATAACTAACTTGATTACATGATAAATCTCATCCAACCCATCACCGTCCAACAAGCCTATGATGGAATTACTCACGCACGGCGGTGAGCATCAGGAAATTGGTGATGGAGGATGGTTGATGATGACGATGGCGACGGATTCCCCTCTCTGGAGCCCCGAACGTACTCCATATCAGCCCTCCCGAGAGAGTTTAGGGCTTGGCGGCGGCTCCGTATCGTAAAATGCGATGAATCTTTCTCTCTGATCCCCCCCCGAACGTGAATATATAGAGTTGGAGTTGAGGTCGGTGGAGCTCCAGGGGGCCCACGAGGCGGCGCGCCCGAGGCAGGCTCGCCCCCACCCTCGTGGAAAGGTGTGGGCCCCGGCCTTGATTCTTCGCCATGATATTTTTATTATTTCCAAAAATAATCTCCGTGGAGTTTCAGGTCATTCCGAGAACTTTTGTTTCTGCCAATAAATAACACCATGCAATTCTGCTGAAAACAGCGTCAGTCCGGGTTAGTCCCATTCAAATCATGCAAGCTAGAGTAAAAAACAAGGGCAAAAGTGTTTGGAAAAGTAGATGCGATGGAGACTTATCAACTCCCCCAAGCTTAAACCTTTGCTTTTCCTCAAGCAATTCAGTTGATAAACTGAAAGTGATAAAGAAAAACTTCTACAAACTTTGTTTGCTTTTGTTGTTGTAAATATGTAAAGCCGACATTCAAGTTTTCAGCAAAGATTATGACTAACCATATTCACAATAACACTTAGGTCTCATGTTTACTCATGTCAATGGCATAATCAACTAGCAAGCAATAATAATAAATCTCGGATGACAACACTTTCTCAAAACAATCATGGTATGATATAACAAGATGGTATCTCGCTAGCCCTTTCTGATACCGCAAAACATAAGTGCAGAGCACCTTTAAAGATCACGGACTGACTAGACATTGTAATTCATGGTAAAAGAGATCCAGTCATAGTCATACCAAATATAAATTAATAGTAATGGATGAAAATGACAGCGGTGCTCTCCAGCTAGTGCTTTTTAATAAGAGGGTGACGACTCAACATAAAAGTAAATAGATAGGACCTTCACAGAGGGAAGCAGGGATTTGTAGAGGTGCCAGAGCTCGGTTTTGAAATAGAGATAAATAATATTTTGAGCAGTATACTTTCATTGTCAACATAACAACCAAGAGATGGCGATATCTTCCATGCTACACACATTATAGGCGGTTCCCAAACAGAATGGCAAAGTTTATACTCCCCCTCCACCAACAAGCATCAACTAAACAACGAGTACCTCCACCAACTAACAATAGTCCCGACGGAGTTTTGTTTGCAATTATTTTGATTTGATTTGCATAAAGCATGGGACTGGGCATCCCAGTGACCAGCCATTTTCTCGTGAGTGAGGAGCGGAGTCCACTCCTCTTGAGAATAACCCGCCTAACATGGAAGATACAGACAACCCTAGTTGATACATGAGCTATTCGAGCATGCAAAACAGAATTTCATTTGAAGGTTTAGAGTTTGGCACATACAAATTTGCTTGGAACGGCAGGTAGATACCGCTGTTGGGGAACGTAGCAGAAATTCAAAATTTTCCTACGTGTCACCAAGATCTATCTATGGAGAAACCAACAACGAGGGGAAGGAGAGTGCATCTACATACCCTTGTAGATCGCTAAGCGGAAGCGTTCATGAGAACGGGGTTGAAGGAGTCGTACTGTCGTGATTCAAATCACCGGAGATCCTAGTGCCGAGCAGACGGCACCTCCGCGTTCAACACACGTACAGCCCGGGTGACGTCTCCCACGCCTTGATCCAGCAAGGAGAGAGGGAGAGGTTGAGGAAGACTCCATCCAACAGCAGCACAACGGCGTGGTGGTGGTGGAGGAGCGTAGCAATCTGCAGGGCTTCGCCAAGCACCTCACGGAGAGGAGGAGGTGTCACGGAGGGAGGGAGGCGCCAGGGCTCAGGTGTGGATGCCCTCCCTCCCTCCACTATATATAGGGGCAAGGGAGAGGGGAGGCGCAGCCTTGCACCTTCCTCCAAGGAAGGGATGCGGCCAAGAGGGGGAGGAGTCCATCCTCCCAAGGCACCCTGGAGGTGCCTTCCCCCTTGAGGACTCTTCCTCCCCAAGTTTCCTTGGCGCATGGGCCTCTTGGGGCTGGTGCCCTTGGCCCATATAGGCCAAGGCGCACCCCTACAGCCTATGTGGCCCCAGGGCAGGTGGACCCCGGTGGAGCCCCGGACCCCTTTCGGCACTCCCGGTACAATACCGATAAAGTGCGAAACTTTTCCGGCGACCAAAATAGGACTTCCCATATATAAATCTTTACCTCCGGACCATTCCGGAACTCCTCGTGACGTCCGGGATCTCATCCGGGACTCCGAACAACATTCGGTAACCATATACAAACTTCCTTTATAACCCTAGCGTCATCGAACCTTAAGTGTGTAGACCCTACGGGTTCGGGAACCATCTTGACATGACCGAGACGTTCTCCGGTCAATAACCAACAGCGGATCTGGATACCCATGTTGGCTCCCACATGTTCCACGATGATCTCATCGGATGAACCACGATGTCAAGGACTCAATCGATCCCGTATACAATTCCCTTTGTCTAGCGGTATTGTACTTGCCCGAGATTCGATCGTCGGTATACCAATACCTTGTTCAATCTCGTTACGGCAAGTCTCTTTACTCGTTCCGTAACACATCATCCGTGATCAACCCCTTGGTCACATTGTGCACATTATGATGATGTCCTACCGAGTGGGCCCAGAGATACCTCTCCGTTTACGGAGTGACAAATCGATCTCGATTCGTGCCAACCCAACAGACACTTTCGGAGATACCTGTAATGCACCTTTATAGTCACCCGATTACGTTGTGACGCTTTGGTACACCCAAAGCATTCCTACGGTATCCGGGAGTTGCACAATCTCATGGTCTAAGGAAATGATACTTGACATTAGAAAAGCTTTAGCATACGAACTACGATCTTTGTGCTAGGCTTAGGATTGGGTCTTGTCCATCACATCATTCTCCTAATGATGTGATCCCGTTATCAATGACATCCAATGTCCATGGTCAGGAAACCGTAACCATCTATTGATCAACGAGCTAGCCAATAGAGGCTTGCTAGGGACATGGTGTTGTCTATGTATCCACACATGCATTTGAGTTTCCTATCAATACAATTATAGCATGGATAATAAACGATTATCATGAACAAGGAAATATAATAATAATAACTAATTTGTTATTGCCTCTAGGGCATATTTCCAACAGTCTCCCACTTGCACTAGAGTCAATAATCTAGTTCACATCGTCATGTGATTAACACTGATTGGTCACATCGCCATGTGACCAACACCCAAAGAGTTTACTAGTGTCTGTAAACTAGTTCAAATCATCATGTGATTTAGACTCAATGATTTATGAGGTTTGATCATGTTTTGCTTGTGAGAGAGGTTTTAGTCAACGGGTTTTAGTCAACGGGTGCGAACCTTTCAGATCTGTGTGTGCTTTGCAAATTTCTAGGTCATATTATAAATCTTGCTTCCACGCCCACTTGGAGCTATTCCAAATGGTTGCTCCATTATACGTATCCGGTTTGCTACTCGAGTCACTTTCGGATAGGTGTTAAAGCTTGCATTGACGTAACGCTTTACGCCGAACTCTTTCTCACCTCCATAATCGAGAAACATGTCCTTATTTACTCCAAGGACAATTTTGATCATTGTCCAATGATCCATTCTGGATCATTCTTGTACCCTCGACCGACTCATGGCAAGGCACACTTCCTGCGGTACACATCATAGCATACTATAGAGCCTATATACGAAGCATAGGGACGACCTTCGTCCTTTCTCTCTTTTCTGCCGTGGTCGAGCTTTTAACTCTTAACTTCATACCTTACATCTCGTGCAAGAACTCCTTCTTTGGTGATCCATCTTGAACACCTTCAAGATCATGTCAAGGTATATGCTCATTTGAAAGTACCATTAAGCATTTTGATCTATCCTCATAGATCTTGATGCTCAATGTTCAAGTAGCTTAATCCAGGTTTTCCATTGAAAATACTTTTCAAACATCCCTATATGCTTTCTAGAAATTCTACATCATTTACGATCATCAATATGTCAACAACATATTGTTATCGAAATTCCATAGTGCTCCCACTCACTTCTTTGGAAATACAAGTTTCTCATAAACTTTGTATAAACCCAAAATCTTTGATCATCTCATCAAAGCGCACATTCCAACTCCGAGATGCTTACTCCAGTCCTTAGAAAGGATCGCTGGAGCTACCATACCTTTTTAGCATCCTTAGGATCGACAAAACTTTTCTGATTGTATCACATACAACCTTTCCTTACGTAAACTAGCAAGGAAACTCGTTTTGACATCCATCTGCCTGATTTCATAAATGCAGCTAATGCTAACATGATTCCGACGGACTTAAGCATCGCTACGGATGAGAAAATCTCATCGTAGTCAACTCCTTGAACTTGTGAAAAACTTTTCGCCACAAGTCGAGCTTCATAGACGGTGATATTACCGTCCACATCCGTCTTCTTCTTAAAGATCCATTCATCTCAATGGCTTGCCGATCATCGGGCAAGTCCACCAAAGTCCATGCTTTGTTCTGATATATGGATACTATCTCGGATTTCATGGATTCTAACCATTTGCTGGAATTTGGGCCCACCATCGCTTCTCCATAGCTCGTAGGTTCATTGTTGTCTAGCAACATGACCTTCAAGACAGGATCACCGTACCACTCAAGCAAAGACGCTGGCGTCCTTGTCGTCCCACGAGGTTCGGTAGTGACTTGATCCGAAACTTCATGATTACTGTCATAAGCTTCTACTTCAATTGGTGTAGGTGCCACGGAACAACTTCACGTGCCTCGCTACACACTAGTTGAAGTGACGGTTCAATAACCTCATCAAGTCTCCACCATCCTCCCATTCAACTTTTCGAGACGAACTTTTCCTCGAGAAAGGACCCGATTCAAGAAACAATCCCTATTGCTTCCGGATCTGAATTAGGAGGTATACCCAACTGTTTTTGGGTGTCCTATGAAGATGCATTTTATCCGTTTTGGGTTCGAGCTTATCAACCTGAAACTTCTTCACATAAGCGTCGCGGCCCCAAACCTTTAAGAAATGACATCTTAGGTTTCTCTAAACCATAGTTCATACGGTGTCATCTCAACGGAGTAACGTGGTGCCCTATTAAAGTGAGTGCGGTTGTCTCTAATGCCTAACCCATGAACGATAGTGGTAATTCGATAAGAAACATCATGGTACGCACCATATCCAATAGGGTGCAACTATGATGTTCGGACACACCATCACACTATGGTGTTCCAGGCGGTATTAGTTGTGAAACAATTTCCACAATGTCTCAATTGTGTACCAAACTCGCAACTCAGATATTCATCTCTATGATCACGTCACAGACATTTTATCCTCTTGTCACGAAGATCTTAAACTTCATTCTGAAATTACTTGAACCATTCAATAATTCAGATTTGTGTTTCATCAAGTAAACATCTACTCGAATCATTTGTGAAGTAAGAACATAACAATATTCACTGCATGCCTCAGCACTTATTGGACTGCACACATCAAAATGTGTTACTTCCAACAAGTTGCTATCTTGTTCCATCTTCATCAAACCGAGGCTTTTCGGTCATCTTGCCCATGTGGTATGTTTTGCATATCTCAAGTGATTCAAAATCATGCGAGTCCAAACGATCCATCTGCATGGAGTTTCATCATGCGTATATACACCAATGACATGGTTCGCATGTCTCAAACTTTTCAAAACCGAGTGAGTCCAAAGATCCATCAACATGGAGCTTCTTCATGCTTTTATACCAATATGACTTACATGGCAGATTGCCACAAGTAAGTGGTACTATCATTACTATCTTATATCTTTTGGCATGGAAATGTGTATCACTACGATCGAGATTCAATAAACCATTCTTTTAGGTGCAAGACCATTGAAGGTATTTATTCAAATAAATAGAGTAACCATTATTCTCCTTAAATGAATAACCGTATTATGCGTTAGACATAATCCAATCATGTCTATGCTCAACGCAAACACCAAATAATAATTTTAGGTTTAACTCCAATCTCGATGGTAGAGGGAGCGTGCGATGCTTGATCACATCAACCTTGGAAAGACTTCCAACACGTATCGTCAGCTCACCTTTAGCTAGTCACCTTTTATTCCGTAGCTTTTGTTTCGAGTTACTAACACTTAGCAACCGAACCGGTATCTAATACCCTGGTGCTACTAGGAGTACTAGTAAAGTACACATTAACATAATGTATATCCAATATACTTCTATCGACCTTGCCAGCCTTCTCATCCACCAAGTATCTAGGGTGGTTCCGCTTCAGTGTCCGTTCCTCTCATTCTGAAGCACTTAGTCTCGGGTTTGGGTTCAACCTTGGGTTTCTTCACTAGAGCAAAGAACTGTTTTGCCGTTTCATGAAGTATCCCTTGTTGCCCTTGCCCTTCTTGAAACTAGTGGTTTCACCAACCATCAACAATTGATGCTCCTTCTTGACTTCTACTTTCACGGTGTCAAACATCGCGAATATTTCAAAGATCATCTATCCTTGATATGTTATAGTTCATCACGAAGCTCTAGTAGCTTGGTGGCAATGACTTTGGAGAAACATCACTATCTCATCCGGAAGATGAACTCCCACTCGATTCAAGTGATTTTTGCACTCAGACAATCTGAGCACTAGCCCAACGATTGAGCTTTTCTCCCTTAGTTTGCAGGTTGAGAAAATCGTCGGAGGTCTTATACCTCTTGACGTGGGCACGAACCTGAAATCCCAATTTCAGCCCTCGAAACATCTCACATGTTCCGCGACGTTTCAAAACGCCTTTGGTGCCTCAACTCTAAACCGCTTAACCGAACTATCACGTAGTTATCAAAAGCGTGTATGTCCGATGTTCGCAACATCCACAAACGACGTTTGGGGTTCAAAGACACCGAAAGGTGCATTAAGGACATAAGCTTTCATCGTCCGCATAATCGCTACTTTCAACTTTCAACTATATTTTCTCTAGGAACATATCTAAACAGTGGAACTAAAGCGCGAGCCATTCGACATAATTTGCAAAAGATCTTTTGACTATGTTCAAGATAATTAAGTTCATCTTATGAACTCCCACTCGAATAGACATCCCTCTCGGTCATCTAAGTGATTACATGATCCGAGTCAACTAAGCCGCGGTCCGGTCATCACGTGAGACGGACTAGTCGACTCGGTGAACATCTTCATGTTGATCGTATCTACTATACGACTCATGCTCGACCTTTCGGTCTCTGTGTTCCCGAGGCCATGTCTGTACATGCTAGGCTCGCCAAGTTAACCCCAAGTGTTTTGCTGTGTAAATCTGTCTTACACCCGTTGTATGTGAACGTAAGAATCCATCACACCCGATCATCACGTGGTGCTTAGAAGCTGACGAACTGTAGCAACGGTGCACGATCGGGGAGAACACTTCTTGAAATTTGTGTAAGGGATCATCTTATTTACTACCGTCGTTCTAAGTAAACAAGATGCATAAACATAATAAACATCACATGAAATTATATAGTAGTGACATGATATGGCCAATATCATATTGCTCCTTTTGATCTCCATCTTCGGGGCTCCATGATCATTATTGTCACCGCATGACACCATGATCTCCATCATCGTGTCTCCATGAAGTTGTCTCGCCAACTTATTACTTCTACTACTATGGCTACCGTTAGCAATAAAGTAAAGTAATTACATGGCGTTGTTCAATGACACGCAGGTCATACAATAAATAAAGACAACTCCTATGGCTCGCCGGTTGTCATACTCATCGACATGCAAGTCGTGAATCCTATTACAAGAACATGATCAATCTCATACATCACATATCATTCATCATGTTCTTCTTGGCCATATCACATCACATAGCATACCCTGCAAAAACAAGTTAGACGTCCTCTAATTGTTGTTTGCATGTTTTACGTGGCTGCTTTGGGTTTCTAGCAAGAACGTTTCTTACCTACGCAAAACCACAACGTGATATGCCAATTGCTATTTACCCTTCATAAGGACCCTTTTCATCGAATCCGTTCCGACTAAAGTGGGAGAGACTGGCACCCGCTAGCCACCTTATGCACCAAGTGCATGTCAGTCGATGGAACCTGTCTCACGTAAGAGTACGTGTAAGGTCGGTCCGGGCCGCTTCATCCCACAATACCGTCGAAACAAGATTGGACTAGTAACGGTAAGCATATTGAACAAAATCAACGCCCACAACTACTTTGTGTTCTACTCATGCAAAGAATCTACGCAATAGACCTAGCTCATGATGCCATTGTTGGGGAAACGAAAGTGAAATTCAAAATTTTCCTACGTGTCACCAAGATCTATCTATGGAGAAACTAGCAACGAGGGGAAGGAGAGTGCAACTACATACCCTTGTAGATCGCTAAGCGGAAGCGTTCATGAGAACGGGGTTGAAGGAGTCGAACTCGTCGTGATTCAAATCACCGGAGATCCTAGTGCCGAACGGACGGCACCTCCGCGTTCAACACACGTACAACCCGGTGACGTCTCCCACGCCTTGATCCAGCAAGGAGAGAGGGAGAGGTTGAGGAAGACTCCATCCAACAGCAGCACAACGGCGTGGTGGTGGTGGAGGAGCGAGCAATCTGCAGGCTTCGCCAAGCACCTACGGGAGAGGAGGAGGTGTCACGGGAGGGAGGGAGGCGCCAGGGCTCAGGTGTGGATGCCCTCCTCCCTCCACTATATAGGGGCAAGGAGAGGGGAGGCGCAGCCTTGCCCCTTCCTCCAAGGAAGGGGTGCGGCCAAGAGGGGGAGGAGTCCATCCTCCCAAGGCACCTCGGAGGTGCCTTCCCCTTGAGGACTCTTCCCTCCCCAAGTTTCCTTGGCGCATGGGCCTCTTGGGGCTGGTGCCCTTGGCCCATATAGGCCAAGGCGCACCCCCTACAGCCTATGTGGCCCCCCGGGGCAGGTGGACCCCCCCGGTGGACCCCCGGACCCCTTTCGGCACTCCTGCATAATACCGATAAAGTGCGAAACTTTTCCACGACCAAAATAGGACTTCCCATATATAAATCTTTACCTCCGGACCATTCCGGAACTCCTCGTGACGTCCGGGATCTCATCCGGACTCAACAACATTCGGTAACCACATACAAACTTCCTTTATAACCCTAGCGCCATCGAACCTTAAGTGTGTAGACCCTACGGGTTCGGGACCGAGACGTTCTCCGGTCAATAACCAACAGCGGGATCTGGATACCCATGTTGGCTCCCACATGTTCCACGATGATCTCATCGGATGAACCACGATGTCAAGGACTCAATCGATCCCGTATACAATTCCCTTTGTCTAGCGGTATTGTACTTGCCCGAGATTCGATCGTCGGTATACCAATACCTTGTTCAATCTCGTTACCGGCAAGTCTCTTTACTCGTTCCGTAACACATCATCCCGTGATCAACCCCTTGGTCACATTGTGCACATTATGATGATGTCCTACCGAGTGGGCCCAGAGATACCTCTCCGTTTACGGAGTGACAAATCGATCTCGATTCGTGCCAACCCAACAGACACTTTCGGAGATACCTGTAATGCACCTTTATAGTCACCCACATTACGTTGTGACGCTTTGGTACACCCAAAGCATTCCTACGGTATCCGGAGTTGCACAATCTCATGGTCTAAGGAAATGATACTTGACATTAGAAAAGCTTTAGCATACGAACTACGCATCTTTGTGCTAGGCTTAGGATTGGGTCTTGTCCATCACATCATTCTCCTAATGATGTGATCCCGTTATCAATGACATCCAATGTCCATGGTCGGAAACCATAACCATCTATTGATCAACGAGCTAGCCAATAGAGGCTTGCTAGGGACATGGTGTTGTCTATGTATCCACACATGCATTTGAGTTTCCTATCAATACAATTATAGCATGGATAATAAACGATTATCATGAACAAGGAAATATAATAATAATAACTAATTTGTTATTGCCTCTAGGGCATATTTCCAACAACCGCATATAGGAAGGTATGGTGGACTCATATGGAATAACTTTGGGGTTTAAGGGATTGGATGCACAAGTAGTATTCCCGCTTAGTACAAGTGAAGGCTAAAAAATACTGGGAAGCGACAACAGTCATGAACATGCATTAAAATTAATAAACATTGAGTGCAAGCATGAGTAGGATATAATCCACCATGAACATAAATATCATGAAGGCTATGTTGATTTGTTTCAACTACATGTGTGAACATGTGCCAAGTCCAGTCACTTGAATCATTTAAAGGAGGATACCACCCTACTATACCACATCACAACCATTTTAATAGCATGTTGGTATGCAAGGTAAACCATTATAAACTCCTAGCTAATTAAGCATGGCATAAGCACTATGATCTCTAATTGTCATTGCAAACATGTTTATTCGTAACAGGCTGAATCAGGAATGATGAACTAATCATATTTACAAAAACAAGAGAGGTCGAGTTCATACCAGCTTTTCTCATCTCAATCAATTCATCATATATCGTCATTATTGCCTTTCACTTGGACGACGAGCGATGTGAATAATAATAATAGTGCACGTGCATTGGACTAAATTTGGAATCTGCAGGCATTCAATAAACAGGAGAAGACAAGGCAATATGAGCTCTTGGTTAAATCAACAATAATGCATATAAGGGCCACTTCAACTATTTTATTATGGTCTTCTCCTATCGACCCCCAAAGAAAAGAAAAAAAAGTAAAACTATTTACACGGGAAAGCTCCCAACAAGCAAAAGAAGGACATGAAATATTTTTTGGTTTTCTTTTTAATTACTACTACTACAGCAAGAAAGTAAACTAACTAAAAGCTACAACTAATTTTTTTAGTTTTTCTTAAGGTTTTTCAAACACACAAGAAGAAAGCATAGAAAGGAAATAAACTAGCATGGATATTACAGTGAAAGAGTATGAGCACCGACAACTAGCATGAGCGTGCGAACATAAATGTAATGTCGGTGAGAAATACGTACTCCCGCAAGCTTAGGCTTTTGGCCTAAGTTGGTCTATTGCCACGGCTGGCCTGGCGGATATCCAAAGCTATAGTTGGGGTCGTACTGAGATGCAACAGTTATTGCATTGTGGGATGCAGCTTGGAGGCGAGCTATCTCAGCCCTCCTCTTATACTCATCCGCCTCCTCTCTGGTTATAAAATGTCTTCCTTTTTTCTGGAAGTCAAAGAAAGTAGAAACAGGGAGAGCGACGTGATAGGTGCGTCGTCTGTCAAAAAATAGTCGGTACTGGAGGAACTGATGGTTCCTCTCAACAAAACAATGACGAACCGTAGCCTCATAATCTAAATAAGCAGGAGGCAACTTAATATCATCCTCACGTATGGTTACACCAAGAAAATTAGCTAAACGGGTTGCATAAATTCCACCAAAGAAATCTTCATTAAATCTATTATTATGCAACCTACGTGCAACAATGGCTCCCAAATTATAATGTTTATCTCCTAACACAGCACTCCTGTGAACACTGAGGTCAGGGACACACATGTGACATGCTTCATCCTTACCATTTATGCACCTACCTATAAAGATAGAAAAATAATGTATAGCAGGAAAATGAATGCTCCCTATGGTAGCTTGTGCTATGTCTCTAGATTCACCCACAGTTATACTAGCAAGAAAATCTCTAAACTCAGATTTGCGAGGCTCACTAGTACTACCCCACTGTGGAAGTTTGCAAGCAGTGGTAAAATCCTCTAAGTCCATAGTATAAGAATTTTCATAAAGACCAAACATGACAGTTTGAGAATTGCGTGAAGATGAAAATTCAAACCTCCTCACAAAGGAACTAGTGAGATAGTGGTACTGACAGAACTTACTTGCCTCGAAGCTCACAAGATCAGCGTTACGCATATATGCGTTAAATTCTTCCTTGATCCCTCCTTGATCCATGAAGTCTTCTGAAGGCCATTCACAAGCCCACACTGGAGAGTCCCTTGGTGGTTCATCATCAGCATCGCGCATTGCAAGCGTGGGTCCTTGCTTCCTTGAAGGGCCACCTTGGTACATTTTCCTAAACATATTTCTTCCTCTGAAAAATTTCTGAAAATTTTAGTAACTTCAAAATAATAGTGAACCAAACTCAACAAAATTGATAGCAACTACTCCCACAAAGTGCCTAGATCCTATATCATGCATTAGAACTACTTGGAACCATATAAATTTGACATGCAAGCTCAAGAACATGGTCACCTAGGCAGCAAAAATTTGCAATGTATAAAGCACTAGAACAAAAACTAATTGGACCATTGGAGGAGTCACATACCAAGGAACAATCCCCAAAGCAGTTTTGTGAGAGGTGCTTTGAGCAAGGAGATCGAAAATCGTAGCAAAATGAGCTAGAACTCGTGCTTGAGCTGGTTGGTGATTTTTTTGGGAGGAAGAAGAAGTGTGTGGGTGCAGGAATAAGTGGAGGGGAGCCACCATGGGCCCACGAGGCAGGGGGCGCGCCCAGGGGGGATGGGCGTGCCCTGGACCCTCGTGCCTAGGTGCTTGCTCCCCTTGCTGTGTTCCCAGTGCCAAATATTCTCAATCATTCCAGAAAAAATAATATTTCAATTTCAGGGCATTTGGAGAACTTTTATTTTCGGGGTATTTTTTATATTGCACGGATAATTCAGAAAACAGACAGAAAAATACTATTTTTACTTTGTTTCAACTAAATAATAGAAAGTAAAGGGCTTGCCTGGTTGCTCTGGCAAGGGGGGGGGTCGTCGTCGACGTAGTCGATCACAGGGGCAGCATCGGTCTCGGGGTCTACCGGAGATAAGAGGGAGAAGAAACAGTAAATATAAAGCAAACATAGCATCACAAATCATAACATGGCAATACGCGGTGCTAGGGGTGAACTAACGCGGTACTACACGTTGCGGACGGAAGGGATAAACATCTGAGGATGAATACCCGGCGTTAGGCGGATTCCGGAGAGAGGAAAAGAGAGGGAAAGTTCCATGTTCAACATGCTAGGGGCATGTGACAGATGATCGGACCGCGTATTCGGATTCGTTGGATTTTTCTGAGCAACTTTCATGTAGAAAACATTTTCATCCGAGTTACGGTTTATTTACTACGAATTTCTAAAGGTTTAAACAATATTCTGAAATTATTACTAATTAAAAAATAAAGGTTAAAATGCTATGTGCACCCAGCACTGTGTACACAAAAGTGTACCCAGTGGCTGACAGGTGGGCCAGGGGGTCCCAGTTGACCAGTCAACGTTTGACTGGTCAACAGGGGGTGGGCTCCCCCTGTCATAGACACAGTTTAGTTAAACAGTGTTAGATTATCAAATCTAGTTAATTAGGTTATTAAGCAGGTTTAATAAGTTAATTAATTATATTACTGATTAATTAATTTTAACGTTTTTTAAAGAAAAAACAGGGGCGTGGGGCCCCCTAGCAGTGTCACAGGGGCCAGCGAGGTGGGCTATCGGGCGTTGGGCGCGGGCGCCACGCCCGGGCGAGGCCGTGGCCTCGACGAGGCCGGGCGCCGACACGGCGCCTGGGGCACGGCCGGCGGCCACGACAAAGCCAGAGCAGCGGCGGCGGGTGTAGCGAGGCGACGGGCATGGGGCGGCTTGGGCACGCAGGCAGAGACCACGAGGTCTCATGGCGAAGCGGCGATGGCCATCTCGGGCGAGATGCAGCGGGGGCGAAGAGCCCTGCGGGAGGTGCGTGGGTGCGGGGGCGGTGCTAGGCGCTTTGGTCATGGGCGAGGCAACGCCACAAGAGGGCGACGCGGGGACGAGCTGCAGGGGGAACGACGGGCGCGGTGGCCAACTAGCTACGACGCGCGAGGGAGCTAACGGAGAGGAGTAGGATGCGGAGGAGCTCACCGCGTGGCTCACACGGAGGCCCTTGGAGGTTTAGTAGCTGCAGGCGTCGCCGGAGACGGAGAAGATTGCCGGAGTAGAGGCGGAAGGGAGCGACATCGTTCGTCGGCTGTAGAGGCCCTCGGCTCCAATGGAAGGCGCCAGGCGAACGAGCGGACGACGACGGTTTTTCTGGACAGCACGAGCGGTCGGAGCAGCGCCGGTGGCCTCGGGATCTCGTTGGCGCGGCGGCGGGCGCATTCGGTGTAGCGAGGGGGAGAGGAGAACGGCGCGAGCTGAGGTGGAAGGACGAGCTAGGGTTCGTCGAGGGGATCAGAGAGGGTCAAGTAGGCGCCGGAGAGTGGCGGATGGCCGCCCCGTGGCCGATCTGAGCCGTGGACGTCGCACGGGCGTCCACCGAGCTCTGATGAACAGAGGTAGGGGAAAACCCCAGATGGGCTGGGCTGTGGCACTGTAGAACTAGAGGCCCAGCCCCATAGTAGCGTTCAGGCCTTTTTTTTCTTTACTGTTTTAGCTTTTATTTATTAACAGAGAGAGAAAGGAAAATATTTGGTCAACTATTTCACTTAGGAAAAATTTGGGAGGTGTCCCATTAAACCCCTGGTGATTATAGACAGCGCCACAAATATTCTGGAGACTAGAAGAATTCATTTGGTATTTTTTTCATAAATAGGATAGCATTTAAAAATCCTGAATTGGTGCTATTATAATTGCTAATGCTCATCTTTGCACCAAAGTGATGTTGTGTTCCTTAACAAATAATTGTTATGGAATTCTCGACAAATGATGAACATTTTTCCAAAGAACTTTTGAGCAACTTCAAACTTCACTTGAATTTGAATTGACTGTAATTTCAAATGGGATATTGAACAAAGGTGATTAAGCACTGTTTGAAAAAAAGATTAGCTTAATCACAGAGGATTACTGTAGCATGACACTGGGGGTGTTACAAATCTCCTCCACTACAAGAAATCTCGTCCCGAGATTTAATTGGGGAAGTAAAGAGTAACTTTGGGAGAACTGACCCTTATAGGGTTAATTATCTGGTGAACAATTCAGGGAATGAGGCGGAAGTATCTCTCGAGTTGAAACTTAATAAAACATCGAGAGCAAAGTATGAAGGTACCATGAGAAGTTTTAACGGGCAGGCAATCATTCGATGCCTAATCAAAAGGTGAAAGGGGTTCAGAGCAACAACAACAACAAAAATTTACGTCTGATACTAGAATAGATCACTAGGAAGGTGGCTCATGAATTACATACGAAGGCAAGTGAAAAAGGATACTTCGGAATCAAGGATGTGCAGGAGTCAGGTTTCGATCCTGTGGAACTGTGGGTTATGGGCCCAACATGTGGTTCAAAAGTAGGAAGGACATTGACATATTGCACGGTCATGGTAGCAAGGCATGTTAGAGGATTGCCTGTCAGTTATGTTGGCAACAACGTTGGTACCAAGGGCGAGGGACGAAGAGAACCATATTCCTGCTCGTTGAACGAGGTGGACCAATCGGCAAGGTTCACGTCCATCGATGGTTACCGGAATGTCATCAACAATAGTAACAAGGTCTCACTGACAAGGTTGTACATCGGGGTGTTTTATAAGCAGGAAATTATTTTTGCTTATATCATATAGATCACAAGAAGGTTAAACAAACCAATGGAAAGGAAAATGAAATTATCGGATTAATTGGACCAATGTAAAGGAAAATGTGTTTGCACACAAGAATTGGGAGTATATCCTTCCTGTGGGAAGCGGAGCAGGATACACATGATATGACAAAGAAGTTCAAAAGCATTTAGATAAAAGGGCGAGGGAAGAATCATGATATTACCCATACAACGGTGTTTGGATAATAGATCAAGAAACATTCGGCAATGTGCTTCCAATGTTCTTATTAATATTTGGAAATACCTCAGTCATGCTTCTAGGTAGCATTAACATGGTGTTCCAAGTAGGCGTTTGAGTTGAAGATCACAAGAAATACTCAAGGAACAATTGCAGGAATAGCAAGGAGTCCAAGGTATAACCAAGACATACGATCAAACATGTGTTGGAAAGAAGACAAGGGGTTGTCTATGATAACTTAAATCATCGAAGGTCAAGGATGGTATTTCTCACCATGAATTCAATTGTCATCTCAACAGAAGTCAAAATGTTGATGCTGATCACGACACATTTGTCGAGAGGCTCTATGAAGATGCCATCGAGGAGCGACGACATCAAGCAATAGGAAGGATGAAGCGAAAGGCTATTGGAAACACGGATACAACACAAGCTCGAAATCAAGCTCGTTGTTCGAGGTGAATTGAGAAAATTAGGAAGATCGACGTAAGCTTCGCTCATCATCGAAAAGTTGTGCTTCGGGAATAGGGACCAGGTAGCACATTTAAAATTTAGCACGATAATGACATAGCCGGCCAGGCTAGGAATGACTAGAAGGATTATTAAACTCGTAAGTAATGAAATTTACTTGAGTTATAGAATCGGAGTGCGGAATCAATTCAGCCGATTCACTTATCGGTGTCCTCGAGTGATTAATAACTCAGATCCCGGGGGGAATCTGAAATCGGTGAGAAGCACTACCAGATGAAAACTCATAGGAAGCAACGCAGTTCTTTGATATTCTCAAGGTACCGGAGGGTAATACTCGAAGGAAGATAAAAATAGAGGTTGCGGAGATGCATTGATCTCGCAGAAGACAAGTGCTTTAACTTGTCCGAGAAATGGAATTAAAAGGGGGAACAATCATGGTCAAAACCACGGTTGCAAAGGACCAAACATAGATACCGTATGAACTTATAATAAGGGGATTATTATATCGCAAGAAGCTTCCATGATAAGATCTACATCGTGTCCACGGGCATGAACACAAAGTTCAAGGTCGACTCCCACTTCTTCAATGCATATCATTTCATTTACTTCTCGCTTTCGATGAAGTTGTAGTGTTGAAACTATATCTGGCAAAACACCAGAAGAGTATTACTCGCGAAAATTCTCGGGTTCACACGGATTAGGGAAGGCATAGGTTAACCCATAGTGGCATCTTAGGAACATATACCACAAATCTCAGGAGTAATATAACACAAGCTCGAAGGCAGAGCTTGGTTGAGAAGGCAGAGGATAGAATTTACCAAAGACATTATGTATCCGAGGAAAGGCTCAAAAGGTTATTGAATATGAAGGACGTTGTCGGATAAAATCCAACAAAGGATCTGGCGGTCCACATAGGGTCTGATGTGAGTATCGATACTCAACCAGAAGAAGAAAGAATGCAAAGGCTTCGGATAATAGAAACATCTGAATAATTTGATGCTTAAATGCAAAGAAATCATGATTTCAAAAATAGAAGATCAGAAGCAGACGCTTTGATCAAAAGATAAGTAAGTTGAATAGCTTTAGGGATACAATCAACAACAATTTGATTGGTCGAGAAACAGCTCTTGGTCAAATGACGTCCAAGCCGGAAGGATGAATTCTATGATCCGACCGAGGATTGCGAGCATCCGCAACATATTGAATCAATAGACTCAAAAGGATAGTGACAAAGGATGCCAATAAGATTACTATACTTATGGGATTATCCATAATGCAAACAAGCAAGAATTTTAAGAACAACAGGCTGTTGAGGATTAGCGAAAGATCGAATAGTATTTCAAAGACTTCTGTGAAACATATGAACAACTGGGGGAAAACAAATCCTCGATATATGTGAGGATTAATTTGTCGGTCTAATCCGGTGACAAGGAACTACAAGGCAATAGGCACAAAAGGATTTTCGGAACAACGACAAGATTTCGGGGTATCTTGTAATAACAAGAGCAACTGGGGATGAAGGTACGAGCGACAAGGATATGCAGTTAGTCATAGGGGCTTATCGGTGGTAGGGAATTGCAAACGCGATGAGCACAAGTTATCGGGATAACATCGGAGAGTGTCTTCGGAATCTTCCGGTGTAGCAGGTGATCATCTGTAATAAAGGGCTCTCCGGGAGGAAGTAGTTACGAGATCCTAATGTTAGAGTTAGCAAAATCATTTAAGCCGAATGGAAGAGAGATCAGAGTCTCAGAGTATAGACGAGGAATAAAAGATCCTAACACCACCCAATTGGCGACGTGGGCCCGTAAGCCACACAGCCAAGTTAGTAAAACGGTTTCGGTTTCTAGACTCAACTTCGGCCATGGAGTTGGAAAGGGGGATCCTACAAGCAAATGGGCTCGATACCAACTTGTGACGCCTCGATTCAATCATACACTAATCATACACGCAAATGTGTACGATCAAGATCAAGGACTCATGGGAAGATATCACAACACAACTCTAGACACAAAATAAAATAATACAAGCTTTATGTTACAAGCCAGGGGCCTCGAGGGCTCGAATACATAAGCTCGAAAACACAAGAGTTAGCGGAAGCAACAATATCTGAGTACAGACATGAGTTAGTCAAGTTTGCCTTAAGAAGGCTAGCACAAAAGCAACATCGATCGAAAAGGCAAGGCCTCCTTCCTGGGAGCCTCCTAACTACTCCTGGTCGTCGACGGCCTCCACGTAGTAGTAAGCATCGGCGGTGGCATCTGGCTCCGGCATCTGGTTGCAAAGAACCGGAAAGAAGAAGAAAGGGGAAAGGGGTAGCAAAGCAACCGTGAGTACTCATCCAAAGTACTCGCAAGCAAGGATCTACACTATGTATGCAACATCATCAAAGGAAGGTCAGTATATGTGGACTGGGCTGCGTAAATGCCGTAATAGAGAGAAGGTTTAGTCCTACCAAGACTAGCATCTTCGAAACCACCATCTTGCAGCAACAGGAGGGAGTAGAGTAGCATAAAGTAAAGTAGTAGTAGTGTTATCAACCTCGCCAGAGATCCTTTCTCGACTCCCTGCGAGAAAGAAATCCCAGAGCCATACTATCCAGTTATCATCACAATCCAGTTCTCATCACCATCCAATTCTCATCTCAAGTATCCAGTTCTAGTTGTATCGATCGGGATACAAATCCAAGTGTCCGCTATCAGAGGGACAGTCTATCGACAGATGTTTTCTTCACCGCAGGGTGCACCAACTTACCCACCACGCTCGATTAACTCGGCTGGACACACTTTCCTGGGTCATGCCCGGCCTCGCCAAACAATACGCCGCAACCCGACCTAGGCTTAATAGAGAGGCCGACGCCGGACTAAACCTATGCCCCTAGGGGTCATGGGCCATCTCCCCGAACTCAAGCACGCTATAACGCGGGCCGGTGAGCAGACCTAGCTACCTCCCTAAAAGGCGGAGCTTACGCAGTCCAACCCGGCCAGCGCCGCCGCCGACGCCTATTAAGCTTCGCCCGATGCATACGACGCAGAACGCCCATACTATGCCCACGTGATGGTTAGTGCTATCAGGCCAGAGGCCCCTCGGATCAAATATCCAAATCGTAGTGGATTAGGAACACGCGGTAACAAGCAGAGACTCACGAAAGATGTGACCCCGTTGCCCCGTCTCGAGGACTTGCGGCAAGGGCTAGGAATGCCCGGCCACACCTCGTAATTATCTTGCGGGCACCCTCCAAGTCAACCCGTCTCCACATCACTCGCAAATATGCTCGCGCGGGTACCCCTCAGGGTCGACTCGTCTTTAGTAACATGGTTCAGTGTAAAGTCATAGTAACCATAGTAACTGTGTGTCTAAACATCAAGGAAAACACGAGGAATCACCCCGTGAATTCCACTCGATGTAATCATCAAGGTGAACGTAAGAGGATTCACCCTCGAGGTCCACACTTGAGGGGTTGCACGACAGAGTCGTATCGGAAGTGGTTAAAGAGGAAATCACCCTCGATGACCATGACCGGATAGCTACACTACAGGGTTAGCATCTGAAGTGCTGTAGAGGTCTCACCCTCGGCACTCGATAGTAACCCAATAGAGTCGAGCAACTAAGGGTAAAGTGATGTGCGGTGCCGGGGCCTGGTCTTCGATCCCGTTGATCGGGTCTTCTGATAATCCAGTGGGGCAGTCGGGACAAGGCGGGGGTCACTGATGGATCTCTAACCAACCTATACTAAGAAGTTTAGGATAAGAAGGTAAGGTAACAATAAGCAGGTTACAAAAGCAGGCTATGCATCGGATTAGGAGCAACCAATAATAGTAGCAAAATCTAATGCAGGCATGAGAGAATGGAATGGGCGATATCGGGATGATCAAAGGGGGGGCTTGCCTGGTTGCTCTGGCATGGGGGGGGGGGGGTCGTCGTCGACGTAGTCGATCACAGGGGCAACATCGGTCTCGGGGTCTACCTGAGAGAAGAGGGAGAAGAAACAGTAAATATAAAGCAAACATAGCATCACAAATCATAACATGGCAATACGCGGTGCTAGGGGTGAACTAACGTGGTACTACACATTGCGGACGGAAGGGATAAACATCTGAGGATGAATAACCGGCATTAGGCGGATTCCGGAGAGAGGAAAAGAGAGGGAAAGTTCCATGTTCAACATGCTAGGGGCATGTGATAGATGATCGGACCGCGTATTCGGATTCGTTGGATTTTTCTGAGCAACTTTCATGTAGAAAACATTTTCATCCGAGTTACGGTTTATTTACTACGAATTTCTAAAGGTTTAAACAATATTCTGAAATTATTACTAATTCAAAAATAAAGGTTAAAATGCTATGTGCACCCAGCACTGTGTACACAAAAGTGTACCCAGTGCCTGACAGGTGGGCCAGGGGGTCCCAGTTGACCAGTCAACATTTGACTGGTCAACAGGGGGTGGGCTCCCCCTGTCATAGACACAGTTTAGTTAAACAATGTTAGATTATCAAATCTAGTTAATTAGGTTATTAAGCAGGTTTAATAAGTTAATTAATTATATTACTGATTAATTAATTTTAACGCTTTTTTAAAGAAAAAAACAGGGACGTGGGGCCCCCTAGCAGTGTCACAGGGGCCAGCGAGGTGGGCTATCGGGCGTTGGGCGCGGGCGCCACGCCCGGGCGAGACCGTGGCCTCGACGAGGCTACGGGAGGCGCCGGGCGTGGTTGGGGCACGACGGCGGGCACGACCGCCGAGCAGCGCGGGCGACGGGGTGTAGCGAGGCGACGTGCATGGGGCGGCTTGGGCACGCAGAGAGACCACGAGGTCTCGCGGCGAAGCGGCGATAGCCATCTCGGCGAAGTTGGTACGGGCGAAGAGCCCTGCGGGAGGTGCATGGGTGCGGGGGCGAGGCTAGGCACTCTGGCCGCGGCGAGGCAACGCTTCGGCAGTAGGCGACGCGGGGACGAGCTGCAGGGGGAACGACGGGCGCGGTGGCCAACTAGCTACGACGCGCGAGGGAGCTAACGGAGAGGAGTAGGATGCGGAGGAGCTCACCGCGTGGCTCACACGGAGGCCCTTGGAGGTTTAGTAGCTGCAGGCGTCGCCGGAGACGGAGAAGATTGCCGAAGCAGAGGCGGAAGGGAGCGGCGTCGTTTGTCGGCTGTTGAGGCCCTCGGCTCCAATGGATCGCGCCAGGCGAACGAGCGGACGACGACGGTTTTTCTGGACAGCACGAGCGGTCGGAGCAGCGCCGGTGGCCTCAGGATCTCTTTGGCGTGGTGGCACGAGAGAGGAACGGCGCGAGATGAGGTGGAAGGACGAGCTAGGGTTCGTCGAGGGGATCATAGAGGGTCAAGTAGGTGCCGGAGAGTGGCGGATGGCCGCCCCGTGGCCGATCTGAGCCATGGACGTCGCACGGGCGTCCACCGAGCTCTGATGAACAGAGGTAGGGGAAAACCCCAGATGGGCTGGGCTGTGGCATCAGAGAACTAGAGGCCCAGCCCCATAGTAGCGTTTCAGCCTTTTTTTCTTTACTGTTTTAGCTTTTATTTATTAACAGAGAGAGAAAGGAAAATATTTGGTCAACTATTTCACTTAGGAAAAATTTGGGAGGTGTCCCATTAAACTCCTGGTGATTATAGATAGCGCCACAAATATTTTGGAGACCAGAAGAATTCATTTGGTATTTTTTCATAAATAGGATAGCATTTAAAAATGCTGAATTGGTGATGTTATAATTGCTAATGCTCATCTTTGCACCAAAGTGATGTTGTGTTCCTTAACAAATAATTGTTATGGAATTCTCGACAAATGATGAACATTTTTCCAGCAACTTTTGAGCAACTTCAAACTTCACTTGAATTTGAATTGACTAGAATTTCAAATGGGATATTGAACAAAGGTGATTAAGCACTGTTTGAAAAAAATGATTAGCTTAATCACAGAGGATTACTGTAGCATGATACTGGGGGTGTTACAGCTCAAAATCCTCATCATCCTTTTTATTGGATGGTTTGGGAGGAAAAGGCATGGGTTTATGAACCCATGGCTCCCTTTCTTTACTGTGTTTCCTAGCAACAAAGTCTCTCTTATCATAATGTTGATTCTTTGATTGTGGGTTATCAAGATCAACAGCAGGTTCAATTTCTACATCATTGTCATTACTAGGTTGAGCATCAACATGAACATCATCATTAACATTATCACTAGGTTCATGTTCATTACCAGATTGTGTTTCAGCATCAGAGATAGAAATATCATTGGGATTCTCAGGTGTGTCAACAACAGGTTCACTAGAAGCATGCAAAGTCCTATCATTTTTCTTTTTCCTCTTTTTAGAAGGACTAGGTGCATCAATATTATTTCTCTGAGAATCCTGCTCAATTCTCTTAGGATGGCCTTCAGGATACAAAGGTTCCTGAGTCATCTTGCCAGTTCTAGTAGCCACTCTAACAGCAAAATCATTATTCTTACTATTCAATTCATTGAGCAAATCATTCTGAGCTTTAAGTACTTGTTCTAGTTGAGTGGTAACCATAGAAGCATGTTTACTAATGAGTTTAAGTTCACCTTTAACTCTAGACATATAATCACCCAAGTGTTCAATCATATAAGCATTTTGTTTTAATTGTCTACCAAAATAAGAATTAAAATCTTCTTGCTTAACCATTAAATTATCAAACTCATCCAAACATTGGCTAGCAAACTTAGTAGGAGGGATTTCAGCTTTATCATATCTATAGAGAGAATTTACCTTTACTACCTGTGTCGGGTTATCAAGACCATGTGTTTCTTCAATAGGTGATGAATTAAGATCATATATTTCTTCAACAAAGTGTAAAATTAAGACCATGTATTTCTTCAATAGCTAGTAAATTCTTAACATCTTCACTTTTAATACCTTTTTCTTTCATAGATTTCTTTGCCTCTTGCATATCTTCGTGGATCGAGAAATAGAACACCCCTTTTCTTCGGAGTTGGCTTAGGAGTTGGTTCAGGAAGTGTCCAATTATTTTTATTAGTCAACATATTATTCAATAGAATTTCAGCTTCGTCTGGTGTTCTTTCCCTAAAAATAGAACCAGCACAACTATCCAGGTGGTCTCTGGAAGCATCGGTTAGTCCATTATAAAAGATATCAAGTATTTTATTTTTCCTGAGAGGATGATCAGGCAAATCATTAAGTAATAGGAGAAGCCTCCCCCAAGCTTGTGGGAGACTCTCTTCTTCAATTTGCACAAAATTATATATATAACTTAAAGCAGCTTGTTTCTTATGAGCAGGGAAATATTTAGCAGAGAAGTAATAAATCATATCCTGGGGACTATGCACACAACCAGGATGAAGAGAATTAAACCATATCTTAGCATCATCCTTTAATGAGAACGGAAATATTTTAAGTATATAATAGTAGCGAGTTTTCTCATCATTAGTGAACAGGGTGGCTATATCATTTAATTTAGTAAGATGTGCCACAACAGTTTCAGATTCATAGCCATAAAAAGGATCAGATTCAACCAAAGTAATTATATCACGATCAATAGATAATTCATAATCCTTATCAGTAACAAAGATAGGTGATGTAGCATAAGCAGGATCATATTTCATTCTAGCATTCAGAGTTTTTTGTTTAAGCTTAGCTAATAATTTCTTAAGATCACTTCTATCATTGCAAGCAAGAAAGTCTCTAGCAGTTTCTTCATCCATAACATAGCCCTCAGGCTCAACAGGCAATTCATATTTAGGGGGAGAGTCTTCATCATCACTTTCATCAATATTATCAGTTTCAATAATTTCATTTTCTCTAGCCCTAGCAAGTTGTTCATCAAGAAATTCACCAAGTGGCATAGTAGTATCAAGCATAGAAGTAGTTTCATCATAAGTATCATGCATAGCAGAAGTGGCATCATCAATAACATGCGACATATCAGAATTAATAGCAGAAGCAGGTTTAGGTGTCACAAGCTTACTCAAAACAGTTTCAGGTTCAAGTGCAGAGCTAGATGGCAGTTCCTTACCTCCCCACGTAGTTGAGGGATACATTTTTGTTTTCGCGTCTTTCAAGTTCTTCATAGTGACTAGCAGATATAAATCCCAAGTGACTCATAGAATAGAGCTATGCTCCCCGGCAACGGCGCCAGAAAATAGTCTTGATAACCCACAAGTATAGGGGATCGCAACAGTTTTCGAGGGTAGAGTATTCAACCCAAATTTATTGATTCGACACAAGGGGAGCCAAAGAATATTCTCAAGTATTAGAAGTTGAGTTGTCAATTCAACCACACCTAGACAACTTAGTATCTGCAGCAAAGTGTTTAGTAGCAAAGTAATATGGAAGTAACTGTAATGGTAGCAAAAGTAATATTTTTGAGTTTTGTAGTGATTGTAACAGTAGCAACGGTAAAATAAATAAGCAAAGAACAATATGTGAAAAGCTCGTAGGCATTGGATCGGTGATGGAGAATTATGCCGGATGCGGTTCATCATGTAACAATCATAACATAGCGTGACACGAGCTCCAATTCATCAATGTAATGTAGGCATGTATTCCGAATATAGTCATACGTGCTTATGGAAAAGAACTTGCATGACTTTTTTTTCTACCCTCCCCTGGCAGCGGGGTCCTAATGGAAACTAAGGGATATTAAGGCCTCCTTTTAATAGAGTACCGGACCAAAGCATTAACACATAGTGAATACATGAACTCCTCAAACTACGGTCATCATCGGGAGTGGTCCCAATTATTGTCACCGGGTTGGCGGATCATAACACATAGTAGGTGACTATAGACTTGCAAGATAGGATCAAGAACTCACATATATTCATGAAAACATAATAGGTTCAGATATGAAATCATGGCACTCGGGCCCTAGTGACAAGCATTAAGCATAGCAAAGTCATAGCAACATCAATCTCGTAACATAGTGGATACTAGGGATCAAACCCTAACAAAACTAACTCGATTACATGATAAATCTCATCCAACCCATCACCGCCCAGCAAGCTTCACGATGGAATTACTCACGACGGCGGTGAGCATCATGAAATTGGTGATGGAGGATGGTTGATGATGACGATGGCGACGGATTCCCCTCTCCGGAGCCCCGAACGGACTCCAGATCAGCCCTCCCGAGAGAGTTTAGGGCTTGGCGCCGGCTCCATATCGTAAAACGCGATGAATCTTTCACTCTGATTTTTGAGTTGAGGTCGGTGGAGCTCCAGGGGGCCCACGAGGCAGGGGGCGCGCCCAGTGGGGCAGGTGCGCCCCCACCCACATGGAAAGGGTGTGGGCCCCCTAGCCTTGATTCTTTCGCCAGTATTTTTTATTATTTCCAAAAATAATCTCCGTGGAGTTTCATGTCATTCCGAGAACTTTTGTTTCTGCACATAAATAACACCATGGCAATTCTGCTGAGAACAGCGTCAGTCCGGGTTAGTTCCATTCAAATCATGCAAGTTAGAGTCCAAAAGAAGGGCAAAAGTGTTTGGAAAATTAGATACGATGGAGATGTATCACACACCTCGGTCATATCGTCGTAGTGCTTAGGCAAAGCCCTGCACCGGTAACTTCATCATCACCTTCGCCACACCGTCGTGCTGACGAAAATCTCCCTCGTCGTCAACTGGATCAAGAGCTATTAAGGATAACAAGATGGGGTCTATTTCTACATAAATAGATCTTGTCTACATCATGTCATTGTTCTTATTGCATTACTCCGTTTCTCCATGAACTTAATACACTAGATGCATGCTGGATAGCGGTCGATGTGTGGAGTAATAGTAGTAGATGCAGGCGGGAGTCGGTCTACTAATCTTGGGTGATGCCTATATAATGATCATTGCCTGGATATCGTCATGATTATTTAAAGTTCTATCAATTGCCCAACAATAATTTGTTTACCCATCGTATGCTATTTTTTTCGAGAGAAGCCACTAGTGAAATCTACGACCCCTGGGTCTCTTCTTTATTACATTTGCCTTCACGATCTATTTTTATTTGATTTTATTTTCATATCTATTAATCCAAAAATACAAAAATACCTTGCTGCAATTTTTATTTATTTATTTTATCACGCGTTCCCGCGAGATCTATTTATCCAATCTACTACAGTTTTACCTATATTTTTACCCGTGAGGGATTGACAACCCCTCTCTTATGTCGGGTTGCAAGTATTTGTTCTTTGTGTGCGGGAGCTTTTTACGTGGTGTTGCGTGGTTATCCTACTAGTTCGATAACCTTGATCTCATCACTGAGGGAAATACCTACCGTTGCTGTGCTGCATCGTCCCTTCTTCTTTGGGGAAATACCGAGGTAGTTCAAGCAAATATCGGTTGCTAATTACTATAATTGTTTTAGTGTTTCAACTCCTCCACAATAGGAACTTATAAGAGTAGAAATGAAATCTTTCTTATGGTTACCAAGAAATTAATAATAACTCAGAAAGAGGATTTAAAAAGGAATGTTTATTTATCTTCTATCTTGTATATTCTTGTCGACCATGTTATTACCCCTCTCGCTAGCGGGATATTTGCTAGCCCACAATAGTGCCACCTAAAGTTGGTAGATAGCCTAATGGTTGATCTATATGATACTACATATGTCTTGTTTATGAAAGAAACAAGCAAAGATGTTGCATAGGAAATATCATACAATAATACAATAATTGCATTGAGAAAAAAATCGTTACCCACCAAATGCGCTGCAAAATTTTGTGCAACCAACAGCTACTTTTATTGCCACATTATAACATGTCCTCACAAACTGTTTGTAAACTAGACCTAGGTGCCTTTTCAAACATGACTCATCTTAGCCAAACATCAACTCCATTCATTTTTCAATAGCAAAAAATGTGTTCTACAACATATATGTTCATCTTTTTACACTCGTACATATTATAGCATGAACTATATGAACATTTAATGTTTCAAATAGATTCAAAAGTAATAGATGTTGATTTCTTATTCTGAATATTAGATTAACTTCCAATCAATTATTGCATATTATACCCAATTACCCATATATTTTTAGATATATAAGTAATAAAAGTTTCATAATTTTTGATTGCAAACACTACAAAAAAATACACTTCCGTGATGATACGTGTTTGTCATAGTAGGTCGCATTTTTTGTCATGCATGTACATCCATGACAAATTTATGACAGAATCAAGATAGTCATACTGCGGCCGTCAGAGAAGTGTTCCATGGCAATTAAAATTATCATCATGGAAGTGTCCACTTCCATGACGATAAATCGCGGCCACATAATCGCTTTCGCCAAGGGTGACCGACACGTGGCATCCACCGTAATCTTAACGCTGTTAAGCTATCGGGTCGGGTTTTGGATCCGATAACCCGTTAACAGCCCCGACCAATGGGGATTTTCCACGTGTAAAATCATCATTGGCTGGAGGAAACACGTGTCGGCTCACCATTGGGATAGATGTCATCCGCTCATTGGACCAAAGGCGCTTATGATACGGCGACACGTGGCACGGCCCAACAGAGGCCCATTCCTGTGAAAAGGCCGGCCCGTTTGACTTGGTCAAAAAGTGGCGGGCCGGCCCACGGAAAGCCTGTTAACGGCCTGTTCGCATATAGCCCATTTACAACCCGCTAACCCAGGGCCCGTTACGCCCTATCCGAATTAGGCCGAGTAGCGTCATCTAGGCCATCGAATATGATTCAGCCTGTTTTAACTTCCGGCCCATGTGTGGCCCATGACTTCTTTCGGCCCATATGAGGACCTTTGTAACTCTTGGCCCATTAACGACCCATGGTGAAACTGGCCTGTAATGAACAGTGTATCACTTTATACCCATTAACGGCCTGTTATTCCATTGTCGCTTCCAGCCCAAGTTATCTTTCGCCTTCTCAGGCCCATTGATTCTTGGGCTCATTTGCAAGATTCGTTACATACGCCCGTTCATCGTCATTTTCGCTAGGGCCAAATTCAGCCCGTCGTTACATAATCGGCCCGCTTATGGACCGTTAATACGCTATTGTTTTCATGTAAAAAAAACCCGTTGGGCTGTTTTCATAGTGTTATCAAATACGGCCTATTAACGGCCCGTTATGGTCCATGAATAGTAAGGCCCATGATTGACGAAATGATGATACGCCCCGTAGAAGGCCCATGGATCCTACGGCCCATATGAGGTCCATGGATAGTACGGCCCGTAGAAGGCCCATGGACCCTACGGCCCGTAGAAGGCCCATTGATCCCTAAGGCCCGTATAGAAGGCCGATGGATCCTACGGCCCGTATAGAAGGCCAATGCTCCTACGGCCGAACGAAGGCCCATGGATCATACGGCCTGCAGGAGGCCCATGGTTACAGCAGTCCGTGTGTTGCCATAATTATTTTGGCCTAGTTACCAAAAATAGGCTATTGTGGCCACTAGAAAAACACAGAAAAAGAACTGCAGTGACTACAAGCAAACAACTAAACAAGACAATAAGGAAATAAATAAGCAAGCAATTAAGGCTAGGCCATTACCGCTATTACACATATTACAACACTGGGCATCAAAGTTCTCCACCAGTGCAAATATAGGGAACAAAGCAGCATATTACATACACTGGTCGTCAAAGTTGACCACCAGTGCAAGTAAACGCGGCAGCAAAACAAGAGCATAACTGAAACAACTTTAGAAGAGCTCAAGAAACGTTATCTTGGGTATCCACCATGCTGGCAATAAGCTTAGCAAGCTGATTAGCTTTGTCCTGTTTGGCGCTAAAATCCTCCAACGCTTGTCGTTGCACCGTAAAGTATGCATCCGAATGCTCCAGGACTTCCGCAGTCCTTCCGCTTCTTGTCGCAAAGATAGCTGATCGATGTCTTTCAACTTGTAGTTGAGACTCAAGAAACCGAACTGATTCGCATAAAGTGAGTTTGAATAGCTTGTGCAAGCGGTAGTGGCCAAGAATCCTAACACTAAACCAAGATATGACTTTGGGGTTGTCTCATTGTCTTCAAGATAGTCTTCCTTAGCTGTTTTATCAGCTTTGTTGGAGACCAACAAGGATGTGTCACTATCCTCGAACCTTATCTGCATTACTTCCTTTACCATTGCTTAATAAGGCACTCTTCCCCAATATTCTCATCAACATTCTAAAAGAAGAAACAAGCGAGACACATAACAAGTTTAGCATGTACTAGTATATGAAACTCATTTCAAGTAACCAGTTCATTAGTAAGGTGGACAGGATTAAACTACCAAGTCTTCTATTGCCAAGTACTAGTACATAATAAAAGCATCAAACAAACATATATATATGTCCTATGGTCATTGCATTGTCTTGCCAAATCAAAATAGAGACACGGTTCAAATCATATCAGTTCAAGACAAAGCAAAGAAAGGAAAGAATACAAAGCATGGGAAACTACACAAAGCACAACAAGATTTCAGATGGGTACCACGGGTCTACATGTACAACAACACTATTGGCTCTGTTGTGATGCTAGTAATGTGCATGATATGAAAGTCAACTGTATACACAATTGAAATTGAAATCAAAAGAGCTATTGCTAAGAACAAACCTGTTAAAGAAACATGCGTGAACATACCTGCCGTGCCATTGGAGTTTCGATTGGATCCTTCAATTTAAAAATAAGTTTGTATGAGTAAATACAATGATACAAGAGCAAAGCAATCATAGTTAAAAAAGGCGCGCCTAAGCGAGCGCTTAAGCGTGCCTAGGCTCTAGGCGTTGGAAAAACGCATTGCGCATAACTACGCTTAATCTATGCATAACTGCGCATAAGCATGCGCTTTGGTCAGTAAAGCGCAAGGCGGTGGCAAAACGCACAATTAACGCCTAGAGCTTTTTTGAACTATGATAGCAATGGAATCTTAAATTAGAACAGTTGTTCTTCAGGTTTAGGCACTTGTTCTACATGAACAGAGTACAGTAAGACGCAAGAATATAAAACTTAAAAATAGAAAATGAGCTCATAGACCTTACCACATTCTTGGTTCGGGACCAAGATGTAACAAGGCTGCCTTAGTCATCGCCCAAAGAAATGTGTCTTAGGAGAACGTAAGGGAATTTGATGAGCTTCTTTGCCATGAAGTACGCTTTTCTTGTAATTTCGACATCGCCACCAAGCATTCTTGAAGATAGCAGAGGTATTAGCACATGTTACCTCATCCCGAAGTTTCCAAATCGGTGCTTCTCTATAGAGAAAATGGGAAAATTTGCTATATTATAACCATCATGGAGGTAGGATGTATGGGACGAAGCAAAGTAATTGCCATGAATAACATTACTTACACATAACTCCCGGACAAACACCTGCAATCGGCATTTTCCTTCATCTTCATGATAATATTTCCAAGATGGGAAGATACGCATACGATTTAACAACATCAAATGCGATAGATGCTAAACTACGATCGACCGGTTGTGCTTCCTCCACGGGAATAGGCGCATTAACCGGTGGAGCTGGGGTTCGCCGTGATAGTCTTGGCCCTTTGGGCAATCGGAGCTGCCTTACTAATCGCTTCTTGTTTGGGAGCCTGTGGTGGAGATGGTGCCGTGTCAACAGGAACTGGGTTACTATCGGCCGGGGTTGGGGTTAGATTGGGTGAAGCTGGTTCTCCGTCCATCGCAAAGAGGGGTACAATCATCAGAGTTTGGGTTATGTGTGGTAGGGCTGGTTCTTGTGCATGTACAACCGGGGTGCTATCTCCACCAATAGGTAGCACTGCTTTTATTTGAAGACCGTGTTTTTATTCCGCTAGATACCGCATCACCCGCCTCCAATTCAAATGGCTGATAAACAGGAAACATAGTTGAATGTACATACATTGTATGAGAGATGATGCAATAGATAGTGTGGAAAAAGAGGGCATGAAATAGTTGACATGTATATTGTTTAAATAAAACGGATAGCATGTCATTTTTTCTCATATATGATGTCTATCTAAACTTGATAGCATAGCATAACATAATTCATTGATATGATGAATAACAAAACAGGATCGCATGACATAATTCACCTACATGTTATCTAAGTAATCATGATCGCATCATTTAATTCACATATGTGATTTATATGCTAAATAGAGGGCATTCGATATGATGTCTAAACTGAGAACATGGTGTTGAATATTGTGTATATGATGTCTAAACTATGCAATGCAAGACATCAGATGCATGATATGAGCAAGATAACCATGCCAAGTTAGAGCATACACCTCAAGAGGGGAATAGGACTGGTCATCTGTCTCTAATCCATCTCTCGAGGAGCTATCGGGGCCCAACAAGAGATCTGCTCGGCTGTGTAGCAATCGCATACTCAAGGCCTTGTTTTCACTCCAGATTTTTCCATCTCCCACCCAAATGGCTGATTCACAGGAAGAGTAGTTTAATGTACAAACATTGTCAACAAATGGAAATGTAATGAAGAAAATGATGGGCAAGATATCATTCAAATATATGATGCCTGGTTAAACAGGATGGCATTGCACATTTCACATATATTATGGCTGGATAAAAGACATGAGACTGCATAATTCCCATATATGATATAGAAACTAAACAGGTGGCATTACAGAACATGTCTAAAATAAGTAGATGACATATATGATGTCAAAAGTAGGCACTGCAAGGCAACATATGCATGATATGACTAACATCATCATGCCAAGGTAGAGAAAACACCTTGGGGGGTAAATAGGAGTGGTCGTGCCTCAAGGCCCCGCCTCAAAACAGATATCTTCCTCTAGATTACAACTGAGAGGGGTGGGGAGGGTTTGCCATTGAACCCACCATGGAGCGATGTCTGCATGACATTGTATTGCCGCGCAAAACTCTTCTCTTTTTCTATACATGTTCAGCATGACTGTGTACAATATCTGACATGCATACGAAAAAATATGGTGAGATTATGTAAGGAGAGCATGCAGAAATTTAGAGTGATGGTACCAACCAGTGGATGGATCCAAAAATAATGATAGCTGGCTGATGATTGCTTTAAATTAATAAAAAGACAGATGATGATTGCTTTACTATTTGTTTCCCACCCAAGATGAACAACATAGGCATACCCTAGGTGAACCATATATTAGATGTACATACTATTCATTGCTGCCTCGATATGTGCCCCACAACTAATTTAGAACTCAAGTTTGAAAATGAATTTGGACCTGAGTTGGGGAGTCCAAGAGCTGAACAGACGATAAAGTAGCAGTAAGTTTAAGCAATGCATAACATAAGGTAAACAAAAGAGTGCGACCTCTCTTGTGGACCTGTACTCCTCGTGTTCATCTCACGAGTCGATGATGGTGATGCTGCTAAAAGTGCGTACAAGGTGGAAGGAGATCTGAGGCGGCGAAAGACGGTCAGGAGTCGTGATGTCTGGTTTGGTGGATGCTTCTCTCGATGGAGCAGCTTAGGTGAGGTGGACGACGTCGCGGCAGGAGCAGGACAAACCACACAAAGTTCCCTTCGACACGTACCTGTAACTGATGTAATTCTGTAAGGGCTCATTTGGCTTGCATGATTCTTAAAACGCAGGGATAGGAAAAACACCGGAATAGGATAGGAAAATGCACATGGTAAACAAAGCATTTGTAAACACAGGATTTCTATCAACTTGGGTGTTTGGTTTACAGGAATTGGATGAGCAGAGGAATGCAAAGAAACATGGCCAAAATAAAGAGAAACCATATGAAAGCGTGTACAGTTAGAATGTTATTCTGGCACTAATGCACTTGGTCTTGTTTTCATGCATAGGATTTTGAAAAGTAGGTCCTGTGGATGTTTTGCTTCATTCCTTTCAACAAAATGCATGAATAATTGAATAGTAGAGTGCCATTGGAAAATTCCCTATTGCTATGTTTTTCCGCTGAACCAAAATAGCCCTAATGGATCGACGTGAATGTATAGTAATAAGTGATGCAACAAGTGTACAACCTCTTGTCAGAGCCGTGTCGACCTCAAAGCATCATTGGGTTGGTCATTTGAAGCGCTTGAGGCAGAGGTGGCTGCCGGAGGTGTGGAGGAAGATCTCGAGGAATCAGAGACGACGCCCGTGGCACCTTTCTGTTGTGATGGATCGCTCATCGTTGGAGCAGCTCCGTGAGCCGTAAGACGCCAAGGATGAAGCAGCACAAGATGTACATCGTCAATCTCAAGTGGGATTCTAATAGAATCTCCAATAGATGATGAAAAATGGATGTAAAATTAACATCACCAAAACCACCGACTACAACAGATGAGGTAAAACTGTTGACTCGAACTTAATCGTCAAACTGAAATTTCATCAGGAATCTGAATGCTACCGCCGAAACTGAACGCAATGGTAGCAGAGAGGCACTTGACATGTAGTTTAGGGAGGGCCTGCAGCTCATCTTCAACCTGCACACCCTCGAGCCACCGCCACCACCGGCCGAATCATTGGCCCCAGCGCCGCCGCCGCCTGAACAACTTCGCCACCGCCACCCCTGCCAGCCCTCTAGGCCCCCGCCCACCTCGAACCCTAAGATAGATAGTGGGTGTCGGTGTCAAACCGCGGATCTCGGGTAGGGGGTCCCAACTGCATGCCTAGGCGGATGGTAACAGGAGACAAGGGACACTATGTTTTTACCTGTGTTCGGGCCCTCTCGATGGAGGTAATACCCTACTCCTGCTTGATTAATATTGATGATATGGGTAGTACAAGAGTAGATCTACCACGAGATCAAGGAGGCTAAACCCTAGAAGCTAGCCTATGGTATGATTGTTGTTCGCCCCACGGACTAAAATCCTCCGGTTTATATAGACACCGGATAGGTTAGGGTTACATGTAGTCGGTTACAATGGTAGGAGATCTACATATCCGTGACGCCAAGCTTACCTTCCACACCAAGGAAAGTCCCATCCGCATACACGGACGAAGTCTTCAATATTGTATCTTCATAGTCTTGGAGTCCGGTCGTGACGATAGCTCGGCTATCCGGACACCCCTAGTCCGGGACTCCTCAAGAGTCATTGAACCAGGCTTCAATGACGATGAGTCCGCGCGTTGATTGTCTTCGGCATTGCGAGGCGGGTTCCTCCTCGAATACTTCATAGAAGGTTTTGAACACAAGGATAGTGTCCGCTCGCAAAACAAGTTCCACATAACACCGTAGAGAGAATAATTTTGCACAGATCTGCTGACGTATTCCACGGTGTGACATCACACCACGGCCAGGCCTTTATATGAATCATTTTTTATTGTTCCACCTCAGCGTGTTTAGCGAGGCGGTTTCCTTGGCACGTCTTATCAAAGCATAGATCGTGCCCCCTTATTCTGGGATTCTCATCAATACGGACGTGGGTAACCCAACCGTGCCCGTTGGCCTGCCTTCTCTATCAAAGGTGAGTCCTAATCGACCACGGGGTGGGCTCTTGGTATTCAACCTCTTTATAATGAGACCAAGGCCCTCTTCTTTCTACACCCTCCATCGAGTTCGCCTCGCGCTTCGAGTTCCAACATCCAAAGCTTCAGATTCAGGCGCTTCGGACTTTCGACGTTGTCTGGATCCGACCAGCACCGCTGATGGATGTCTTTCTCCGTCACAGAAGAAGATGTGCTAAAGCCACGCGACGCCAGGTATCTAACAGGCGAGATCTCGCATAGGCTGCCTGCTCCAGGGCAGGTCATTCCCACTCCTGAGCCCGGCGAGAACGTGGTGTTCGTGTCCCACTTCCTTTGGAGTTTAGGCTTCCCGTTGGATCCCTTTGTGCGGGGGCTCATGTTTTATTATGGGCTTGATTTCCATGACTTGAACTGAGTCCATCCTCCATATCTCGTCATTCATTGTCGTATGTGAGGCTTTCCTCCATATTACCCCCCACTTTGGATTGTGGCTCAAGACCTTCAAGGTGGAGCCAAAGATGATCGAGGGACAACAAGCAGAGTGCGGAGGGGCGGTTATAAGCAAATGTGCTGATGCTCCGTGGCCCGAGGGCTCTTTTCAAGAGGAGCTTGGTTTGTGGCAACGGGAGTGGTTTTATATCACCGCTCCCAGGGGCACCAAATGGGCGGCGCTCCCTGCCTTCCGCTCAGGTCCACCACAGCGGCTGGAATCATGGGTCAACAAGGGGATCGACTGGGGGCCGTCCAAGGACGTCCCCTTGCTGTAGGGCCGTATTCGAGACCTCCAGGAAAGAAGGATCAATCTGGTCGCAGTGGCGCATGCTATGGTGATCCGGCGCCTTCAGCCTCAAGAACGCCGCCTCCGCCTGTGGGAATTCAATCCGGAGGGACCACGAGCTCTCCAAAATTTTATGGGCACGACGCCCGTGGAAATGTATAAACTGTTCTTCGGATCACAAGAGAAGTGTCCGGACTTGACCGAGGACGCAGGACTAAGCTGCAATCGCCCAGATACTCAAGTAAGCAGTCCTGTAACCGGACAAGCTGTTCATTCATTTATTTAATATATATATGCCCTTTAAAGGAGCCGTTTCTTGAACAGGAGTGGATAGCCAAGGCAAAGTTAATAAGGTGTCCGGCTCCCCTCCCCGAGATCACGCCGGATCCCATGCTGACCAAGATGTTGAAGGTCGTGCCTTTTGAAGAAGGCGGAGGAGGGAGCGGGAAAGCAACTGCCTCTACTAAGGAGGCTATCAAGGAAGGGGGGATGAAAAGTCCCGTCTTTCGAGGAGAGAAGAGGACTGCTTCGGAAGATCCGGAGGTCAAGGCCTAAAAGAGGGGAAAGGAATCTTCGGCAGAGAGTCCAGCGCTGGGAAGTGACCCAGCCGCATTATTCCCCCGAGGGGATCAGCTCTCCAACGAGCTGTAAGTAAAAAGAAGGGGTCTTGTAAATAAGGAGCATCCCAGTATTTATTCATGAAGATAACCTAAATTGTACCTTGTAGTTCGGACCTCAGCCCGTCTCAGCAGAGCTCGTCTTCGGGGGATCTTCTTCCGGAGATGATGGAGAGCGAAACGCCTCCACCTGTCGCACCCTCATGTGAAGCGGACGACCCGGAGGTGGCGCCGCGAGGGTTCCCTGTCCGCGGGCCGGAAGGTCCAGCGCCAAGTGGTGTGCGGTCGGAGGAGCTGAAGGATCTGCTCGGGCGAAGGTTATCTCGTAAGATCACCGTGCTCTAATGGGTACGGTGATTGAAAGAATTGAATCCGCGGAGAGCTGATTGCATGAAGCCGTCAGAAGCTTACTGACGGGGTTAGAGGTACGCAAAAATGATGTACCTTCTGACAGTTATGCATATAAAATGCGCCCTGTATAGATAGTAGCCCCTGAGACTCGGTATGTTGTCAAAATTGACAACGTGCCGGGGATCAAATTCTCAGTTATAACATATCGCCGCTCCTAAACAGGTGGCGGGGCGTCCGGAGGCCAGCTGGACTGATGAATATGCCAAACTAAAGCGGCAACTTAACGAGGCGGATGCGGACATCGCGCTGGTCAATAAACGGTTTGACGAGTCACAAGGTATGCGACCTCTATGCGGACACCTTGTAAGGGAGCTTGACGCCCATGTCTTACTATTCGTATGCTTAATGCAGATGGTGCCGCCGTGGAGGAGCTGCGGCAGAACTCGCCCGAGCGAAAGAGCAAGCCAGAATTAGTAATGCGGCGCTTTAAAGGCGGAAAGAGCTAGAAGCCGAACGGGCTGCTCACCGCCAAGCAAAGAGGAGATGGCCGATATGGCCAAAAGTTAAGGACCACTACCGATCACTGCGAGGTTCTTGAAAAAGAACGTCAAGCGGAACAAGAGGGCCTAAAGAAGGCCGCCGCCGAATCCAAGAATGCCCAATCGGCTTTGAGAGCTACCAAGGAGGAGCTGAGTCAGGCCGGGGCAATTGCGGCTGGAAAACCGTTCTGCTGCGGAGGAAATATACAGATCCAAAGTATGCTCAGTTGGATAAGTTGTGGAGTTCGGAGGATGCTCATCTGGACTTGGCGGCGAGCGTTGCGGACGCGGTTGAGCACTCCCGGGGCCAGAAGGGGCACAGAAGGGAAGAGCTATATTGGTCGCAATTCCATAGTTCGGAGCGTCCTCTGCTGCTGACTGATCGGTTGGCCGAATGGGCCGAGCTGAATCGGTTGTCCGGATTCGCCATGAAGCATGTCTTAACTCACTTGTGGCCGGGCGGACCCCAGCCGAAGAGCTATTTTGGTTTAGTGCAACAGTTTCTTGGTGCGGTACCGCGTATCGATGCAATGAAGCGATCGGCGTGTATTGAGGAGCGCTGGATGGCTCTTGCCCGTGTCAAGACATACCGGGCAGAGATGAAGGCCACCGACGTTGCATCCTAAGATTCGGACAAAAGCCGAGTACCGCCGAGCACTACTTTGAAGAAGTCTGCCGCGCTCGTTTAATAGAGACGCAGTGCTTGAAGGATATTATGTTTAAATGACATGTATGGTTTGTGAAAACAATGTTTCAATGTAATATAAGAGCTTTTTATACTTGTGCGTTCAAGTAGCAAACTACTCCCTGTGCGGCCGTTTATGTATATGTATATATAACACGAAAGATGGCAGTCCTTGGCTTCAGCCCCCACGCACATAGTGCGGGGTGTTTGCAAAGAAAGCGCTTTTTCACACTTAATCCAACGCCTTGGTCCTGTTAAGGAGGTGATGGCGAGCAAACTAGGCAACCGGACTATAATGCTTTATCACTTTCACTTAGCCATAGGAGTTCGAGGGTGGGGCTACTATATAGCCTCGGGGCACCGCACTCTCCCGAATTCGGGGTGCGTATGTGCACGACCGAAAACCAGTCCTTCGTTAATGCGGAGGAATCCTAAAATTCCTGTGAGTCATCGAGTGGTTGACCAGTCTCGCTATATCATGATCAGTTTCGGCTTTCTCATCGAGGTGCTCGCCGGCGAACCGGGGCACAATAGCAGTAGTTCTCCTGGTGCCGCGTTAGCCGTGAAAACGGAACATAAGGCAGCAAAAGACAGGAGCCGGGCAACCCAACATTTGACCAAAGACATGATTCGGAGCTGATGCATATAAGGCCTAACTCGAGACGCCGGATACTCCCTAAGGTATTCGGTCTTTTATGAAAATGGGCAGAATAATGCCCTAAGCCCCTTGTGTCCAGGTACGCGCAAAAATTCTGGTGCGGCCAATGCCAAAGCACCAGCCTCCTCCTCGGTTATATTAAGGAATCGGGGGAATGTATATCAACAAGAGACAGTGAAAAAAGGTTTACGCAGGTCTTAATCTGAAAAGAATCCTTGCAACGGGTCCCTCATCGCACGTCTGCTACCGTGTCTCCGCGCAGCCAGATCCTCGGACGGGTGTAGCACGTTGTTCATCCGTAAAAAGAGAGGAACTTAGTTTGAAAGAAAAGGATCGTGCGAAAGATGTACTTAATATTAAATAAACAGAGTACGGTTCGAAGAATTGAATAAAATTGAGCTCTATTATCTCTTGTTATACATGCATGCAGCCCCTCATATGGGGGTATGCCGCTAGTAGGCGCCGGACTCGTCTAGCCGTGTCCGGGGTTTGAATGACCAATTTCGTGTTCTTTGCCTAGCAGAGCCGGATAGCTGGGGCTGTGAATGCAGTCTCCCATTCTTCCGTGCTCGAGTAACACTTAATACTTCCTTTTAACGAGATGATGCCGTGGACCAGGCATTTTAAGTGTTAGAGATGCATAATGCGGTATTGTGTTAAAGCGGCTTAAGCTTGGCGTCCCAATAATGCTTGATGGCTACTTTTAAACGGGTGATATGGAAGAGTAACCTTTCATGACGGAAGTTGTCGGATGAACCAAACACAACTTCTAGCAGTATGGAGCCCGCATAAAGGGCATATGGGCTGGCATTACTCCTTTAAAGGAGGTGTTGCTATGGCGAATTTTGGTTGGGTTTATCCCCATCCTGCGGATTGTGTCCTGATATATCAGGTTTATGTCACTGCCGTCATCCATGAGGACATGTGTAAATTGGAATCCGTCGATTATAGGATCCAATATCAAGGCAGTCCATCCTGCGTTCCAGATATTTTCGGAATAGTCCTGATGGTCGAAGGTGATTGGTTTTGACAACTAGTGTGCGGCGCGCCCTTTAGTGGGCGCCGCTCTGTTTTTCCCTTTGATCACGTGAAGTGAGTTTACTGTTTTGACCTCCCGTGGGAAAGTTTTTGTTTTCCGAGGCTCTGCTTGTGGTGCTCGTCGTCATCTTCACTTGGTGTGTCGAGCCCCTTGTGTTTGGCGCTCACCGCGGACTGTTTGAAGACCCAACAATTTCTATGGGTATGGTTAGCGTGCCTCCTGTGAGTACTGTGGATTTGACATATCTTGTCCAAGATTTTTTGAAGTTGGATAGCTCATCGCTATTGTCCTTAAGGCAGTTTTTGTTGTTCTGCCATGAGCTTTTGAATCCGGCGTTGACCGCCGTGCTCTTTGGACTGTTCCTTTTAATCCGCTACCGGTCCTTGTTGCGCCGTGGTTTCCATTTCCATCCCTGATTTAGGATGTATTTGGGTCGCTGGTGCGTGCATCTTGCTAGCCAGACTATCCTCTCCGCACAAAAGCGGGTCATGAGGCTTGTTAATGCGGCCATTGTTCTTGGCTTTTCTTGGCCGAGGTGTCTGGCGAGCCATTCGTCTCGGACGTTGTGTTTGAAAGCTGCTAGGGCTTCGGCGTCCGGACAGTCGACTATTTGGTTCTTTTTAGTAAGGAACCAGTTCCAGAATTTCCGGGCTGACTCTCCGGGCTGTTCAGTTATGTGACTTAGATCGTCTGCATCCGGAGGGCGGACATAAGTCCCCTGAAAATTTGCAGAAATGCATCCTCGAGCTCTTCCCAGCTTCCAATGGTATTTTCGGGAGGCTCTTAAGCCAATGCCGAGCTAGCCCTTTGAGTTTAAGGGTAAGTATTTTATGGCGTGGAGATCATCTCCTCTAGCCATGTGTATGTGGAGGATGTAATCCTCAATCCGCACTGTGGTCTGTTGTTCCGTCGTATGCCTCTATGTTTACGGGTTTGAATCCTGCTGAAAATTCATGATCCAAGACCTCGCCGGTGAAACATAGGGGTGTGCGGCGCCTATATTTGGGTGTGCCGTGATCTTCGAATTTTGGCGTATTGCATTGCTTTGACGAGCATGCTTTCTTGGCCCATAGATGGACCTAATTGGGCCATCCTTGTGATGTGAATCCTTATGCGGATCGCATATTGGCTTGTGTGCAGCACCATTCGCCGCTCTCTTTTTGCCGTGAGGTCGTCCATCCGACCGGGTGGCCTTCTTGCTTTTTAATTGTGGGGGCTCTAAGGCTTCCTCGTCGAATTCGGGCAGTAGCTTTCTTTTCGGGTAGCTCTTTGTTCGGCGACTGTCGCTGCATTTATTCAAGGTGCTGAATACTTTGCTCCATCTGATCCTGAGTGCATCTTCCGCTATTTTGAGCTTCCGCTTCGCTTTTTCAGGCTACGTGATGGCGATTTAGCCTTTTCTGGAGGTCATTTTGCTCCAATGGTTTGTCCGGCGTGAGATCGTCCGGACTGTTGTCTTCGCCGGGGACAGATTGTTTATCCAAGTTGTCTTGTTCGGACGATTGCTCGATAGCTTGTTCGTTGTCCACCGGTTCGCCCTGCTCTATGGCTGGGTCTTTGTTGAGGCGGGACTTTGTTCGGCGTTTACGTTGCCGTTTTGACTGCTTTTCGAGGGATTTATCTTTCGTAGCGTCCCGTTGTTCCCCGTCTTCATTTCCTTTAGGTGTATCCACCATGTATACATCATGGGATGAGGTTGTCCAGCATCCTATAGTTGCTGGTTCATTGTTGTCTCCTACATCGTCGTCCATACCGTCGATGTCTTCAGAGTTGAAATCGAGCACGTCGTGTAAGCTTTCGACAATGGCTATGAAGTGGGTGGTGGGTGGGCATTGAATTTCTTCATCGTCCGCATCCCAACCTTCCTGACCGTAGTCCGGCCAGGGCTCTTTGGATAAAGAGAGAGACTTTAGTGAATTCAGGATGTCGCCAAAGGGCGAGTGCTGAAAGATGTCCGCGGCCGTGAACTCCATAACGGGCGCCCAATCGGATTTGATTGGCAAGGGCGCGGAGGGTTCGGAGTCCGGAGAGGAGTCCGGCACCCTGGAGTCGAGGTCTTCGCAAAGGACAGGGATGGAGTTCGGCTCGATCGTCAGAGAGATTGTAGCCCCGAGGCGGTGTCCAACCACTCGCCCTCGATCGGGGAATCCGCCCCGAATTAAGGGTCGGAGCGGATATCGGTGCGGCCTGTGGCAATCGCTCGCCGCAGAGCTAGATCATGCCCATCGAGACAAAGGCGACGCGCTTTGGTTGCGGCTCGAATCCGTCGAAGATCAAGTCTCCGCGGATGTCGGTCGTATAGTCTAAACTTCCAAATCTGACCTGATGGCGGGGCGTAGCTTCGACCTGCTCCAGATGGCTGTTTAATTGCCCAGCGGTGCAAAGCCGCCCGAACACGAAGATCTGTCCGGGAGAAAATTCTCACCACGGACCGCGTCATTGTTGATGATCGAAGGAGCCATCGGGCCTATCGGTGACGCATACGAGGAACTCTCAATGAAAGCACCAATGTCGGTGTCAAAACCGCGGATCTCGGGTAGGGGGTCCCGAATCGCGCGTCTAGCGGATGGTAACAGGAGACAAGGGACACGATGTTTTTACCCAGGTTCGGGCCCTCTCGATGGAGGTAATACCCTACTCCTACTTGATTAATATTGATGATATGGGTAGTACAAGAGTAGCTCTACCACGAGATCAAGGAGGCTAAACCGTAGAAGCTAGCCTATGGTATGATTGTTGTTCGTCCTACGGACTAAAACCCTCCGGTTTATATAGACACCGGATAGGTTAGGGTTACACAGAGTCGGTTACAATGGTAGGAGGTCTACATATCCGTATCGCCAAGCTTGCCTTCCACGCCAAGGAAAGTCCCATCCGGACACGGGACGAAGTATTCAATCTTGTATCTTCATAGTCTTGGAGTCCGGCCGTGACGATAGTCCGGCTATCCGGACACCCCCTAGTCCGGGACTCCCTCAGTGGGGTACCTCTCCGACGAACCCCCGTCCCTGTTGCGGGTGGTTCTTCCTTAACTCCGGCGAGCCCCCCAACCCCTGAAAATCGACTGACCCAAAAGTCGATTCAGTCGACTGAAGTGTGGCTTAATCGGAGCAGAGCAAAGAAAGACGAGCAAGGGGAGAGCAGCAAAGAATACCGGGCGAAGCGAAGCGAGAGCAAAGAAGAAGACGAAGCGAAGCGAGAGCCGGAGCAGCATCAGCAGATCCGGCTAGTATTGATGCTGCCGTCGAAGGGGCCTCGCACTGGGGGAGAGATGCCGTGGAGATGTCGCCCGCGGCGCCGGCTTCAAGCTGGCCGCTCCCTGGGGGTGCGGGATGGAGCACCGTCGGCGCCGGGAGGTTGAGTTAAGGAGAAGGTGCGATGCGATGAGTGTACAACCTCTTTGGTGGTGCCGAGTAGGCCTCGGCTTCGTCCGAGGAGTCGGTGAGGATGCTGCGGTTTCGGTGGAGCAGGTTAAGGCGGCGCTGTGGGGATGGAGCAGCCACGATAGACGAGGTGACCGTCGGAGCAGCTCCTTGGAGGTGGAGGACGGGGCGGCTGAACCAGCAGGATGGTGAGATGGACGACGGATCCTCATCCGGGGAGGTGGACGAGGGACGTCGAGCTGTTGCGGTGGACGAGGTCGTCGGGGAAGAGGCTCCGGCTGGGCAGCGGTGACGTGGCGGACGGAGGAGGGTTGGGTTTCACGGCTGGAGCGAAGAGGTTATGGCGGCCTGGGATTTCGAATGGCGAAAAGGGGGCGATTGGAGGGGGTGAAGCATGACTTAGGGACGCGCTTGTCCAAAATGTAGGGTGTGTTACAAAAGTACCCCCGACTGATTCGAACTAACGGCCCTTCGGCTCAGGGTTAGAAGGGGGATTTCGCGTGTCGGGATTTGGCAGCTGGAGGGAGTTTTCGCGCGCGTTGTAATTTCGGGATAGCAAGGCGCGGGTTGTGAAGGCGCCAGTTTTGGGAGCACAATATCTGAATTTTCGGGATATAACAAGACGCGGGTTGAATTTTAGGGACAAGCCTAACGTGTAGTAATATTGTACTTGTACGTACCAAATCAATTCGCACTTCCCTCAACCAAAAAGAAAACAAAAAAAATAAAACTATTCACACCACACAAAGAGAGAGTCTTGCCCGTTTTACTATACAAATGCTATTCAAAGCTACTCCCTCCTACATCCTATATAGGGCCTTATGCGTTTTTCGTTGCTAAATTTGACCAAATATTAGATCAATGATATATGACTTGCAAATTACACAAAGCACACCATTTTCTTCGTCTGTGATAGGTTCTTTCAATGATATAATTTTCACATTGTGCATGTCATGTACTATTAATCTTGTCAATAGTCAAAGGCGGTCTTAAAAATCTCATTACACCCTATATAGATGGAAGGAGGGAGTATGAATCCATATTATGTCCGATTAATTTTTTTGCTGTATAATGCATGTAACCTACTCATACCAACATTTTAGTGCATTCCAAATGTCTATACTACCGCTGCAATTCAAACTAAATTTGAATTCATTTCTCTATTTCAATAAGAATCTACAATCATGATTGTTGCCAACTTCAACCATCATTCGTGTATTACCTTAATAACACACCACATGATTACTATAGAGATAGATATGAACTATGTGTACTACATGAACTCGAATTCTATTTTTTGAATACACTTGATGTTGATTCCAAATAATAGTACATTTGATGCACTAACTATATATTCATAATCTAAACCATGTTCCATACGTACACCGTGTTTATCACACAAAGTATAGTGCCCCGCCCCCTACATTATGACAAGTATTTAGACCTGTGCTGCAAAAGCCACAGATTAGCCCAAATTATAATCAATGTTGTACATTATGATATCTTCTTCAAGTATCCGTATCCACCTTTTTATAATGAATTATGATCTTTGTTCGTCTTTTACACCTTCACGATCCTCTTCTATTTGTAGCTAGCTAGCGCTTAACTTTCTATCGTGCATGCACACACCCGCCCCTACACACCCTTAGCGTCCCCTCCATCACAAGACGTTCATTATTTCTCTTTAGGTCGTCATCCGGTGGTGTGTGTAGGCCCCGGCTCCTTCTTTCCGCACACACCGGTCGATATACCTCTCTAGCCAAGTGTGCCTACAACAAACACATATATACTTCCCTCTTCTCTTCTCACGTCCATGCCCCCATATGTCCAATACGATTCCATGCAGGTGCACACTCCGCCCCTCTTTTCATTAGTCACATGCTCGCACACCTCCCCCTCGACATGGTAGGCCTCTCGCACCACCTCCTAGCCACACTCTCCCCGCCCCGCCTCTCCGGACCTTATTTGCTTCTAACACATGCATGCGTGTATATGAACTGATCTCCCTACATATAGCCAGGTCGACTATAATTCATTTTCACCAAGCACCGATACACTTACCTAGCTAGTTATGTCTCTCCTTTTCTCGGACACACGACGGTTGATCTTCCTATGTAGTTACACATGCTTACCACAACCATATCTTCTCCCCTCATCATCCTTGAATACCTCCCGACCCGTCTCTCACACGCACGTGCATAGATGCAGACATCCCCACCCTCTCTTATCGATATTGCACTCATACCCTCCGTTTGTCTAGCAGGCCTCTCCCACCATTTGTGAGACGCCACTCCACCACCAACCCTCCGACGTTCTACCTTTGTCTTTTTCCCAACCTTATTCCTCTGCTACACATATCCATGGATGTCGATCGATCTCCCTAAATACATAGCTAGGTATCTCTCCTTCCCCATACATATACTAGTCGACCGGTCTCTACCCCCCACACACACCGATAGTCGAACATTGTAGGTAGGTATCCATGCCACGGAGAAGAACTGCACCTCTGCCCTCTCAAATTCCAGTAGGCCAGCCGCCCTGTATCTTTGACGTGGGCAAACACAAATTCGATGGCACTCTTTATTGATCGCGCAACCACACACTTCATCCCTGTTTTCAGTTCTATCGATATCTCACATCCATGACTCTGTTTCACACACATTGCATATGTTACGTTTTACTGATTGAGATATCATCAACACATTGCCTCTGTTTCGCACAAACCATCTCTCTCACACCCACCCACGTACGGACTGCACCTAAAGAAGAAGTGCACGCAGGACGACGTATCCATCGTCTCGTTCCCGCCACACCCGCGGGTACACGGTGGAGTTCGTTTACATTTAAAAGGCAGCCCACGTGATAATTTGACGCGTGTAGCGGTTGTTTACTCGAAGGAGGGTCGGGTACCACGCCTAGAATATAAAATGATTGCCGTCGGGAAAATGGAAAAATGGGTTTGTCTCTCGTGAGTCTCGTCACACAATCTCACACAAGGCCGCCGTGGCCTCTCTCTCTCTCTCTCAGCGTTGGTCAGTGATCCGGCCGCATCCCGTCCGCCGGCGGAAAGGGAGGATGTGCATCGTCTCTCCGTTCGACGGTGTTGAGGCAGCTCGTCCCGATCTGCGGTACCCGCCGTTCTCTCTGACCAAGCTCCGGCGCGGTAGGGCCTTCGCCACTTGCTCGCTGCTGCAGTATGGGCAGATCCCGGCCGCCGGCGCCCTTCTAGTAACATCCCAACGATCCTCAGGTACAGCTTCCTCCGGCCTTGCTCCACTGCCCATCTTCCCACGTTGCTGCATGTGGATCTTCTTTAGTTGTTTGCTTAAATCGTATCTCGGCCGGCGTACTTTCCATCTTGCAATCTCGTCCTCAAACCATTTTTGATAAACCACCATGTGCTATCTTTCCCTATATACATGGAACATGCTTCTTTTTGTCGGCGTATGTGTCTTCAACTCGTGTTACTGGGCGGTAATTGTTTCCTTCGACCTCCTTTTGCAAACAGGGCTATCCATTTTCACCTCGTTGCTATTGCGATTTTTGGTGAACTGCACAAATCACTTTCTTGAAGAGTGTTTTGTGCAGTTCCGCCAAAATGTCACACGGGCAACGTTTTTACATTTTTGTGGGACTGCGGAAAGGGAGATTGGTTTTGCTATCCTCCTCATCCAACTCCGTGCCTAATCTTCTCTGACAAATAGTTAGTCCTAAAGAGAGATCATAGAGGTGATCGGCTTCTATTTATGTGTGTTATGTTTCATCATCTAGTTCCACTATTATTGTAATTACACTGACTGGATATCTTTGCAAACAGGGATGGTCCGCCCGATTTTAGTGGAGCTGCACAAAATGATCGGATTGTGGTGTCCTTCATACACCTCTTTTTGGCTCTGAGCTAGGTGAAACTAGCTGCCAAGCAATGAACACTGCCAAGGAAATGGAGCCATGCCTACGAATAGCATCGATCAATTATATTTTTTTCTTTATTTGTACACCTTCTCACAACTTTGTCTTCAGTTGTGATGTGAATATTGGCGCTGATCTGCGAACCATTGAGATGCATTAGCCATGGTAGTTTCATTTGTATTTGATGGAATGTTGTAACGAGATAATCTCGAGGCAAGACACATGAATCCTAAGTTGAAACCTTTTTTTCCTGCAGGAACCAGAGTTGAAACCTTCATAGCATCACAGTACAATTTCATCAAAATTATGCGTACATATAAACAAATCCTGAAGGATTGATAGCAATGCCAGAAACAATTCAACTTCGTTTCGCCGACATGTTGGGCATCCTTCATCCGGCTCCACCTGCCATGCAGCAATATTCAGTGCAGAACACAACTTCAGGGAAAGATTCACCCGGTCGCTTGCGCATGATAGAGTAATGACTAGTGAGCAGTCAAATCACAGAGCCCCACCTTCGCCACAGTAAGTTGCTTGGATGAAGCAACCATCATTTCTCTGTTCCTTGAATCCGCTGGTACTCCCATATTCCCACAGTAAAGTTTCTCGGGCGAATCAACCATCGCTATATCCGCTCACGTGTGATGACCACAGGAGCTATCCATTCAGATTGCATGTTAGAAAAAATAAAGGTCGATAACTAATGCGGCAAACTTTCAAAAAGAAAAACTAATGCGGCACCTCGGGCCAACGCGGCCAGATCGCATTTTGCAAGAGAAATTACACACCATGTTTTGTTGACATGTGGTCCCGTTCCAACATATCAGTGAGAAGACGACGAGTAGTAGGAGTATTTCCGAACCGACGTAGGTCATGGCGCCCTTCATGAACCGTGGCAACCGGCAACCGTCCCACCGATGCTTCGCCTTTCCTCTCGATTTGGAGCCGCCAGACGCTCTTCCTCACCCTCCTCCATTTTCCTTCAGCCCTTCACGCTTTCTTCTGCCATTGTTCGATCGTCTTCTCCATGGAGAATAGGACGGAAACGACCCGTTATTCTTGCCCGATCCGAAAGATGACGTGGTGGAGGAACTCATTGATCGGTGCGACGTCATCACCTCGGCTAGCATGGCAGGTTCGTTCAAGCCCATTCTTGAATCAACTAATAACATCATTACAAGGAACCCAAGAGTCAAGGAACGGTTTGATCTCCCCTATCTTCTTTGCCGTGACCCTGATGACCGGCACCGTCACGACGGAGGCCTCGCCCTGTGCAAGTTGATGCCGCTTAATAATGATACGTATGATGTTAAGATGCCATCGCTTGAGGGCAAGGCCTGGTCAGGCGCAAATGGAGATTGGGTTGTTTACATTGGGTCCAACTGCAAGTGGGAACTTGTGAATGTGTACACTCGTGACCGGGTTCCACTTCCAAAAACCTCAAAGAGACTGCCTGAGGTTGAGCACACCGGTATTGTACGCACGTTCAAATACAATCATGGTGACTGTCTTCTATGGAAGATAGCAATTTCTCGAGTTCCCACCCGCTCTTGGAATTACAACAATTATGAAGTTGTTGCTATCTTCGACAAGCTTGTTGCCGTCGTTGCTGGTTTGACTCGATGGACATTGCTCAAAAATCAGTTTCTGTACACGGATGAGTACTGTGATGTAATTGAATACGAGGGCCTTGTGTTTGCTGCCACCACTCGTGGCACTGTTTTTGCATGGAATCGTTATGATTTTGATACGTTTGTCTTCCACCGTAATTATAATTGTTTCATCCACATGCATGCGGGTTAGCAAGTTTCCCTTTACTAATTAACCTTCTTCTTGTGTTTCCAAGGTCCTGTGAAAATTCCACCACCTACACTTGAAAATTTTTTATAACCAAGGGGAGATGGCGATGGTGATGATCACGAGCATGAGGACGCAGCAACGCCCATATACTCGTTGGCGCGACAACTAATTCGATGGATCACCTCTTCTCGTGTGTATACAGCCCATCGATGATGTTCTTGCTAAGGAAGCAGGTGTAGTCTCCCATGGTCGCATTCTCCGGACCTATTCCAACACCCGTTGCATGGTATTCGGGATGGATACTAGTGTGCTAGCGCCAACACCTTCTCCCTGGTATAGAATTGATAGTCTTGGAGAAAACTCGCTCTTCCTTGGACAAAACTATCCGATGATGGTGAAAGGCGATCCAACTGCTGTTGACACAACGTTACTAGCACCATTTATGAGAAGCAACTGTGTCTATACCTCGGACATTAGCGTGGTTCCCTACCCTAGTATGGATATAGTAGGCCGCTTCAGCCTGGATGATCAGTCCCGCGTTGGTCTCGAGATCGACAATAGATGCCCCGTCCTAGAGAATCACTTGTGGTTCAAAGCAAGCGTTTCCAACACCGAGGAATGGTTGAGTTGAAGTTCATTTCATTGCTTGTTATTTGTTGTGTGGTGAAAACTTTAGTATTTATAATGTATCCTCGTTGTCGATGTGGGTTGATGACCCGTTGTATGTAATAAAATGATATGCCTGTGATAAACTTACTAAATTTATGAATGGCTTTCGAGTTGCTTCTGTGAGTGAGTGGTGCGACGAGGCAAAAATATATTTTCTGAATACATAATTGTACGTGCATTTCAATAGGTTATTGGATGAGGCCAATCATCAACAATAGTAGTACACTATTTGTACTAGCTTCACATGCTTCACGCGCCGTGCGGGTGTTTTTACTATAGCCATATTGTACTACGTAACAAGCACCTCGAATCCTCGATACTAGTAGTACTATATAGCAATGTTCAAGAAATCGGTAACTGGTAGCTGCTCGGTCGGGTTGGGGGTAGCGACTAATTGGTGAATCGGCCTATTAACTGGATTAATCGGTCGACTATTAATCGATAGATTAATTAGGGAATGGACAACATATATCTTATTTTTTTTTCTGTACTCTACAATACTCGCGTGTTATCCCAACTATGGAATATACCAAAATATGCTACTATAGGCATATAAAAAGCATAAATACGAGGAAAAATTGTTAATCCTAACGCATCCAAACCAAAATAATGCCAAAATTCGAAATTAATAGTTTAAACATTAAATTGTCAACATACATCCACACAATATACGAATATCAACTCAAATATCAAATATGTCATGAACTCAAGATAAATGCCAACCATACAAATGAAAATAGGGAATACCAAAAAAATGGCAGCAACACAATATACAGACACACATGTCAAAGATAAATAAATGGCAGCCACACATGTCAAAGGTAAATAAATGGCTGCCACACAAATACAAAGATCGAATAATTCATAACAAGGTTCACAACACAAATAGGCAAGGTGCAAATAGGTAATAATGTTCACGTAAGTTCAGCCACACAAATATAGGTAAACAGCTGAAGGTTCAGCCACACAAATAGATATAGGTAGCAAGGTAATAAGGTTCAGCCACGGAAATAGAAGTAAATAAGGTCTTGTGCAATAATAAAGATCTTATAAGTTGGTGACAAATGGCTCAAGGCTGCGGGGGTTCCTCCTCCTCCTCATCGTCTTTGGTTGCCATCACTCCATCATCATTGGACTCATAATCAATCCCATCATCCTCTATCTCATGATCTGATTCATTATCATCATCCTCAACGAATTCTTCAACTTCATGGAGTTCTCTAACTCTTGCACTTCTACGAAGCTCCACAGGATCGCTTGCCCCCATTGCTTCATCAATGATGTTGTATGGCATGCCTGTAGTGGGATCAATCTCCTCATCGATATATGCATCTTCACATATCCAATCTTGAGCTCGTGAAGCATCTTCACCAAGAAGAACATCACTAGAAGAGGATAACTTCTTTATTTTATCAATCATCCTTCCATTGAATTGGATATAAACTAGATTGTCCCTACGGGCCACATTTAGTTGATTTCTCCTCTTTGCATCTACCTACAAAAGTGCAAATGGACACCTAGTTAAAAAATAGCGAGAAGTAAGGATATTCAGATTTGACCAACTGATTAATACTTCAAACTTGAGAGTGACTAAAACTCTTAAGAGTTACCATTTCAAATGTGCTCCAATTTCTTTCACATCCGGATGAACTTGTGGTCAAGTTAAGTATCCTTATGGCCATGTGTTGCAACGTAGGAGTTTGTAATCCATAAGTTGACCACCAATCAGCTACAATTTGACAAAAGTGAAATAATATGCAATCAGCCTATATAATTTCAGAGATGCAATAGTAAGTTCTTTTGCTTTGAAAACAAGCTTACCGGCATCAAAATTGTCATTGCTAATTACTTTCATGGCAACCACCTTCCCAAACATACCCTCTTTCTTTTTAAACTTGGTGAAGTCAATGTTCAGCACCTTATTTTGCTTGATGTCATCATCATAATAAAAAGTATCCATGACTTCCATAAGTGCAGCTACTACCTCTACATCCGTAAAGATGCTCGGGTCTGCATAACTATATTTCGGATTCAAGATGTATGCTGCCATGTGCAATGGAGAATCCAACCTCCCAGTCATCTTGCTATCCATGGCATTAGTGATCAGCAAATAGTCCTTTTCTGAATTTTCAACAGCAGCCTTGATTTACTTTTTTGCACTTATTAGTTCTCCATACATAGATGCCATAGATGGACCATCACTATCTGCCAACCGAAGAACCTTCACTAGTGGCTCGAAAACCTTGCAAGGTAACATAGAAATGATAAAGTGAGTCACACAAGTATGAGCAAACAGCCCCAACATTAGAATGTACAAGTTACAACTAAAAATTATAAGTAGGAGTGTAGGAATACTTGACTAGATGCAAACAACCCCAACATAGAAATAAATAGATGCAAACACCCTCAACATATGAATAGATGCTAAGTGTCCCAATAAGCATACCTTGATGCAAAGAGAGACATTTTTCCAAAAGCCCCTACTCATTATTGTGGCATGAGCCGACTTTCCTTTCACCTTTTTTGTGTGCTTGCATGCTTCCCATTCATCACTACAAACCATTGCTCTTAGTTCCTTCCTTTTAGAAATCAAACTTTGCAAGGTAAGAAAGGCCGAAGCAAATCGTGTCACCAGGTCTAACAATGTCTCTTTTCTTGGTGAAATACCTCATCAAGGACAGTGTTTTATGATGTGCATAAAGAAAAATTGTCATTTGCTTGGCTTTAGTGATGGTAGGACCAAATTGCTTTAACTTAAATTGCTTCTACCATCAAGTTGAGGGTGTGAGTTGCACATGAGGTCCAAAAGATTTTTGGCCATTTTCCTTTGAGCATATCCTTTGCCCCCATGTTATTTGAAGCATTGTCCGTGACCACTTGCACAACATTTTCAGCACCTACAAGATGAAAAATCTCAAAATCAGCAGCTACAACATTATGGAAGCAAAGTTGAGAGTTCAAGAATCATACCAATTTTCTGAATGCAACCAACTACATAATTGAAGATGTATAGACTTGTGTGTGTTCTCAATGCACCCAACTACATAATTGAAGATGTATAGACTTGTGTGTGCATCAGCCGACACAAAGTTGGTATGATTCTTGAACTCTCAACTTTGCTTCCATAATATTGTAGCTGCTGATTTTGAGATTTTTCATCTTGTAGGTGCTGAAAATTTTGTGCAAGTGGTCACGGACAATGCTTCAAATAACATGGGGGCAAAGGATATGCTCAAAGGAAAATGGCCAAAAATATTTTGGACCTCATGTGCAACTCACACCCTCAACTTGATGGTAGAAGCAATTATAAGCTAAAGCAATTTGGTCCTACCATCACTAAAGCCAAGCAAATGACAATTTTTCTTTATGCACATCATAAAACACTGTCCATGATGAGGTCTTTCACCAAGAAAAGAGACATTGTTAGACCGGGGGTGACACGATTTGCTTCGACCTTTCTTACCTTGCAAAGTTTGGTTTCTAAAAGGAAGGAACTAAGAGCAATGGTTTGTAGTGATGAATGGGAAGCATGCAAGCACACAAAAAAGGTGAAAGGAAAGTCGGCTCATGGCACAATAATGAGTAGGGGCTTTTGGAAAAATGTCTCTCTTTGCATCAAGGTATGTTTATTGGGCCAGTTAGCATCTATTCATATGTTGAGGGTGTTTGCATCTATTTATTTCTATGTTGGGGTTGTTTGCATCTAGTCAAGTATTCCTACACTCCTACTTCTAATTTTTAGTTGTAACTTGTACATTCTAATGTTGGGGCTGTTTGCTCATCCTTGTGTGACTCACTTTATCATTTCTATGTTACCTTGCAAGGTTTTCGAGCCACTAGTGAAGGTTCTTCGGTTGGCAGATAGTGATGGTCCATCTATAGCATCTATGTATGGAGAACTAATAAGTGCAAAAAAGGAAATCAAGGCTGATATTGAAAATTCAGAAAAAGACTATTTGCTGATCACTAATGCCATGGATAGCAAGATGACTGGGAGGCTGGATTCTCCATTGCACATGGCAGCATACATCTTGAATCCGAAATATAGTTATGCAGACCCGAGCATCTTTACGGATGTAGAGGTAGTAGCTGCACTTATGGATGTCATGGATACTTTTTATTATGATGATGACATCAAGCAAAATAAGGTGCTGAACATTGACTTCACCAAGTTTAAAAAGAAAGAGGGTATGTTTGGGAAGGTGGTTGCCATGAAAGCAATTAGCAATGACAATTTTGATGCCGGTAAGCTTGTTTTCAAAGAAAAAAACTTACTATTGCATCTCTAAAATTATATAGGCTGATTGCATATTATTTCACTTTTGTCAAATTGTAGTTGATTGGTGGTCAACTTATGGATTACAAACTCCTACGTTGCAACACATGGACATAAGGATACTTAACTTGACCACAAGTTCATAAAAAGAAATTGGAGCACATTTGAAATGGTAACTCTTAAGAGTTTTAGTCACTCTCAAGTTTGAAGTATTAATCAGTTGGTCAAATCTGAATATTCTTACTTGCTATTTTTAACTAGGTGTCCATTTGCACTTTTGTAGGTAGATGCAAAGAGGAGAAATCAACTAGATGTGGCCCGTAGGGACAATCTAGTTTATATCCAATTCAATGGAAGGATGATTGATAAAAGAAATAAGTTATCCTCTTCTAGTGATGTTCTTCTTGGTGAAGATGCTTCACGAGCTCAAGATTGGATATGTGAAGATGCATATATCGATGAGGAGATTGATCCCACTACGTGCATGCCATACAACATCATTGATGAAGCAATGGGGCAAGCGATTTATCGTGGAGCTTCGTAGAAGTGCAAGAGCTAGAGAACTCCATGAAGTTGAAGAATTCGTTGAGGATGATGATAATAAATCGGATCATGAGATAGAGGATGATGGGATTGATTATGAGTCCGATGATGATGGAGTGATGGCAACCAAAGACGATGATGATGAGGAGGAACCCTCACAGCCTTGAGCCATTTGTCACCAACTTATAAGATCTTTATTATTGCACAAGACCTTATTTTGCTTCTATTTCCATGGCTGAACCTTGTTACCTTACTACCTATATCTATTTGTGTGGCTGAACCTTCAGCTGTTTACCTATATTTGTGTGGCTGAACTTACGTGAACATTATTACCTATTTGCACCTTGCCTATTTGTGTTGTGAACCTTGTTATGAATTATTCGATCTTTGTATTTGTGTGGCAGCCATTTATTTACCTTTGACATGTGTGGCTGCCATTTATTTATCTTTGACATGTGTGTCTGTATATTGTGTTGCTGCCATTTATTTGATATTCCCTATTTCCATTTGTATGGTTGCCATTTATCTTGAGTTCATGACATATTTGAGATTTGAGTTGATATCCGTATATTGTGTGGATGTATGTTGACAATTTAATGTTTAAACTATTAATTTCGAATTTTGAAATTATTTTGGTTTGGATGCATTAGGATTAACAATTTTTCCTCGTATTTATGCTTTTTATATGCCTATAGTAGCATATTTTGGTATATTCCATAGTTGGGATAACACGCGAGTATTGTAGAGTACAGAAAAAAAGATATATGTTGTCCATTCCCTAATTAATCTATCAATTAATAGTCGACCGATTAATCCAGTTAATAGGCCGATTCACCGATTAATCGCTACTCCCAACCCGACCGAGCAGCTACCGTTACCGATTTCTTGAACATTGACTTTTAGAGCAAGTACTACTATAATTAGATGACATAAGCAGGCTATAAGGATTTAGATATAGTATTTGTGCTTAGTTGAAGGAGAGAGAAGAGGAGAGAGAAGAGAAGCGGATTGTAAACGTGTAGCCGGTTGTACTCCAACATACTCTACTTTGTGAGACAAAAGGTGGGGCCATTATTAATGATATTGTATTTATACTAAAGGGACTAACGGACGCCTTTAATTACTCTGTTTTTTTGAGACAAACCTTGGTGGGGCTATTATTGACTTTTTTGAGCTATTGTTGACTTGGACGTGGGGTTTGGGGGCCAAAGGCCTACTATTATACTCCGACCTGACATGCTCTACCCTAGCCGCCGCTGTATCATATGGTTTCGCACCGTTCCAGATTTTAGCGCCGCCACGCAATTCTTCTCCAGCCCTCCTTCCGGCGTGCACCGAGAGAAGGGACAGCAGTCCTCCGAACCCCACCTTTCGTGATCCTGTACGGGAGAGGGGCGATCAGGATTTTGGGGAGCACACTGCGGATCGCTACAATGATTTACTTCCTCAACGACAGCCTTCTTCCCCGACCTCGGTAACCTCTTCATCAACGACATGAGTGACAACATCAACCACATCGGTTCTGCTCCCCAGACAAAGATGTGATTCTGTCCTCCTGGTTTAGTTCGCATCATTACTTTGATGTTTGCAATTGTCGTTATGATCTATTTACTGCTGATTCGGATTAAATCTCATACTAAATTTCTCATATATTCAACAATCCAATCCAAAAACCTGATCACACGCAATTTACTCCGAGTTGTTTTGCTGCGCTTTTGAAGCTGCCTACTTTTAAGGGGGTGCAATATAAAAGGTGGCGCACAAGAGCAGTATATTGGTTTCAGATCATGTGTTGCTATGACGCCACTAAGGGTAAGCCTGAGGGCGATCTTAATCCTACACAGCAGGAAGCTTTTCAGAATATGGATACCCTCTTCAAAGCCGCCCTGCTGAGTATTCTTGACGATTCCATTGTGGATTCGTATATGTTGTTTGACAGCGGCAAAGACATGTGGGCTGCGGTCGAGGCCGTGTTTGGGCCCTCGGGCGCTGACAACGAGTTGTACGTCATGGAGCAATTCTGTGACTAGAAGATGACTGATGAGCGCTCTGTTGTTCATCAGACTCATGAGATCTGATCACTCTAAGGAACTTGAGTACTTTAAGTGTGTGTTGCCGGACAAATTTGTTGCTGGGACCATCATTGCCAAGCTTCCTCCTTCGTGAAACGATTTTGCTACTTCTCTGAAAAACAAGAGACATGAGTTTTCTATTTTGGATCTCATTAGCACTCTTGATTTTGAGGAGAAGGCGAGAGAAAAAGACACACGTGCTCGGGTCGCCGAGGGAGCTTCTAGTGCCCACATGGTACACGAGAAGAACTTCCAGCCCAACCAGCCCCAAAACAACAAGAACAAATCTTAGGGGAAAGGCAAGTTTGATGCAAAGTACAAGCTGTCACATTCTACCAACTTCAAGAAGAATTCTCATAATGGGAAGGGATACAAACCTCAATTTTGGTAGCACCGCACAAAATTTATATGGCTGCATCTACCTGCTGTCAGCTAACCTCATGGTGCTCCGTATTCCTAAATTCGTAACTCAGGTACAATGAACACCGCAAGATGAAATTAGCTTATTCAGACGTTGACTTGCTGAATGCAAAGGCGGAACGATCCTGTCATGTCCGGAGGAGCAAACAAGCAAAGTGCAAACCGAAGGTGGAAATCAACCAAGGACTTATGAAATTATATGTAATCTTCCTCGTGCAGGTCAAGATCCCCTTCATCCAGATGATCGTGTTTTGTCATGCCGAGCTATTGATATGTGCTACCGTTTTGCAACACCATTTAAGTATAGCTACTGTTTTCCTATCTTTTCAGATTCAGGACAATGAATAGGATATCGTGGAATCGCACAATATGGACCCATGTTGAGTCATCTCTATTGCCTCATGTGTTTGTTGCAAATGTGTCAGCATCAATTGCAAGATGAGGCAGCTAGATAGCTGTGGAGTTGCCAACATGCTCAAAGTGCTCGCAACATTGAGAAGAAACAAGCATGCCGAGGAAATTAATGCGTATGCTAGGAGGCCCTTTTGCTCAGAGAAGCATCGACCGATTTTCTTTATTTCCACACCTTCTCAGCTTTTGTATATTGGTTATAGTATGGTGAATCATTGAGATGCATAGACATGCTGAACTTTTGTTCTTCCGAATGTTAGTTTAATGTGAGTGTTCGCATCCAAGACCGCATCCTCTAATTTGGTGGATGCACACAGAGAAAATAAATCTCCTTAATTTACTCCATAACCACCCTATTAAATAGGTCTAGTAACAAACCAGGCGCATGTAGTGGCCGGCGGGCACATGCATCCTGCATGCATGGCCAGTCATGCAGCAACACAAAAGAAGAGAGCGGTTCTTGGGAAAAAGCGAGTAGTTAGTGCAGCGGGCCGTATAAACACGAACAACTCGCTCTCCCGCCTGCCTCCCCACCCACCCCCCGCCTCCTCAATATTCCTCACTGGCCCGTAAAACCCCGCTCACCTTCTTCCTCACTGCATGTAAAACGCCCGCTCCTCTTCTTCCACTCCTACAGAAATCCCCAGCCCTCCTTCTTCCCCACTCGCACTGCCACTAGGCTCGTGTGTGGCTACTCTACTCAAACCCGTGAGCTCGGTGCGACGCCCACAAGGAAAATGGAGTCGGCTGGCCCCAGCGCCAAGAAGATGAGGCTCCTGCCAGCGGCGACGCCGGTTGTAGATCCCGCACCCGGTAGCACGGGGACAAGCGGCGAGCCCCCCCCACCCGGATCTGAGGAACCGGTAGAATCTCCGGTGGACCGCATTAGCGATCTCCCGGACGTCATCCTTGAGGAGATCATCTCGCTTCTCCCCACCAAGGATTGCTGCCGCACACAAGTCCTCTCAACTCGGTGGCGCCCTCTATGGCGCACCGCGCCTCTCAATCTCGACTGACGTCAGATATCTGTCCTTCCTGAATTTGATCTCATCAGAGCCATCGTCTCTTCTCACCAGCAGGGCCCCGTTCAATGCCTCTGCATCCCGACAAGCTACCTGCTGTCCATACCCGGCAAGGTGGACGCTTCGCTGACATCCCCTGAATTCGGAAAACTCCAGCAGTTTGAGTTCTACCATTACCACGAAAGTTTCATACCACGAACATACCAAAAATTCGTGCCCACACCACCGTTGTCCATCTCGCGGTTTTCCTCCTCTCTCCACACCGCCACCTTCGCCGGTGCCATCTACCGCATTTATCTGGTACAAATGCTTCAACTCCCACTGCTAAAAAAACTTTCGCTTGTGGTGGTTTATCTGTCGGAGGCCTCACTGCACAACATCATCCACTCTAGTTGCCCTGCCCTGGTGCACTTGCTGATTGTTTTGGGAATAGAAATCGGTATCAGTTGTCTCCAAATAAAGTCGCCTCACCTTAAAAGCATTGGAATTTGTTTTGAAGGACACCATCTCATCATCGAAGATGCCCCTTCACTTGAAAGGTTGCTCCTTCATAATTGTTATACACCTTCAGAAATAAATGTCGTCTCTGCGCCCAAACTGGAGACCTTGGGTGTAATTCGTGACCCGTTTAATAATCACAAGGAGTTTGTGTTTGGCTCCTCACCTTTTCAGGTACCGTATATTATCATCTACACATTTGTAATCATATGTTGCAGGTTTCATTGATGCGCATAAGTTTTATATCATCTTGGAGAACACTTTGGGTACTAATATTATGTTATATGCTCAATGAAGAGTTCGTCCATTGATAGCCTATCAATGCTGCTGGATTCTGTCAAGATCATATATATCAGAATGTATAGTTTTGATCTGGACATAATTATTGGCTTGCTGCGATGCTTTCGAACTCTGGAGAATTTATACATAGAGTTATGATTTCATGCACATTGAAAGCCCGTATATATTGTACTAGAATTAACTGTTCAGCTATCGTTCTTTCGACATACTCTTTTTTCAGACCTTAACTATTTTCAATCTTCATGTCTACTTAGGCAGAACCACATGGAAAAAAACATATAACCAATCGTTGGCTTAATAAGCACAAGGATTTTCTCAGTTCTCATGACATTCGTCTCAGGACAATAACGATGGGACGATATGCATCCAACTGTGCAAATGAAGCTTTGTCACATTCTTCTTGTTGAATGCGAGGTTACTATTGTCCATGAGGCTTAATTTTGCCAGCAAGAGATTTCTCACGGACGAACATGTTGAACAGCAAAAAAAGAAGTTTCAGGTGGACAAATGGGCTTCTAAACGTGCTCGGCTTCTATTTACAGCAAGTTGTAGACATCCTAAAATAAATTTTTTGCACAGGATGTTGAATTTATGGATCAGACCGATCCATTTGTTTGTGACTGCAAAAAAGAGTGGTTGGGTTAGATGTTACTGTCATGTTCAATCTGGGTTTTGTCTAAAAATTTGATGAACAATTAATCCTTGGGCTTTTTGTACCATTTGTATGCTTGACTTGCATGTTGTTGCCCTCGTACTCCCCTCGACCTGCCACTACTTCTGCCCCTTACCCACTCTGACCTTCTTTCCTCATTTGATGATTATTGTGAGCATACTCCAGAACATCGGGGATGTGTGTTTTCACAAGGTATACACCCCAATTAATGCACCCAGGATCAAAACAAAAGACAGAAGCATCATTTTGGCTAGTAGCGGTTGCCTCCCATAACTTGGTCATGTTTCTGTCATCAAAGCTGGGTAGGATACAAATGGAATTTTTGGATAAGTAGTGAAGATGCCAGTGAATGGCTAATAACTGAACAAATAACACTCTTAAACAAAATAATTTATATTTCTTAATATTTTCTAGCATAGAAAATCCTTGTTATATATCACAGTGTTTATTGTACGGAAGTGACCATAATATGTTTTGTATTTCTTTGTTCATCAACCCATGCGAATACCAAGGACATCCCCTTTCCAAATAAACAATTGGTCTGATGCACATGCATGCATTTTTTTGATGCACCTGATAGTGTTTGAGTATATACCATAATCACCCAATGTTTATGTTTGTTATGGAAAAAAAATAAAAGATTGACATCAACCGCAACAAATTTAATTGTGTATAGTTTTCTAAAGAAGGGGATCTTGATACATATTGTATGCAATCCAAGAATTATAATGTTAACCTCTATTGAACTTTAAAGGAACTACAAATGTTGTATCAAATAATACTGAAAAATTAACTAGTCACTTAATATGCCCATCCTTTCTAAACATGTGATTGTCTAGGAATACACAAGCTTAACCAATTCCAAAAATATATTATTTAAAACTTAGTACAACTTGAAACTATGTTAGATCGTGTGAAGTTTACTAAATCGGGTGAAGAGGAGTATGTGAGACGGAACTACGTGCACATATTTCATGCATATAGAAAACCTATGCATGCTAATTCAAGAATCAAATATTTCTAAAAGAAAAGCTATTCTGCGAAATAAGAGATATAACGGGAGGTAACTGAAACTGGTGATGCAAGTGGTACGTACTTCAATAATGTAAATAAAAACATTATTCAGTTTTATCTACACTGCTTAAGTAGAAGCTACTCACCACGCTTGGAAGAACACATATGGAGCATACAACTTGGCAACTAGCATCAAGAAGTTGTAGCCGCGGTTGAGCTTCTTGTATTGTTGGGAAAGCAAAAATCCAAATAAATTCACCGCATGCAACATCTGTGTATCAAAAAGATTCTCCAGAATCATCACATGATTCACAAATTCCACATCTCTTTTGAAACACATGGTTATTGACAATAAATATCCAATTATATGACTTTACTGCACATCATACCTTTCTCTTCCTTTTTTGTGAATTTTTCTTTCAGTATTTACTTCATACTTATCCAATTCTAAGTACATTATCATAATGTGAACTAAACATAAAAGTGTTTCGGAGGTCACACAAATGAACAATATAAAGTCTATTTTATTGGTAACTTCCCGGAAAAAATGCATGTACCTCTAGCAGGAGCTTATACGGTAGGATCATGTATAGGTGGAAGTGTGTGTATTTCTTGAACATGAGTGTCCTTTTATTTTTCACAATCCTCCCATCCTTTATCACATGAGGATTTTTACTGAAGTATTCATATAGCGATTCCTCTGTGACGGAACAACGCACAGGGTTTCGAAGGCCCGAGGCAACATGATAAATTACTTGAGATTGAGGGTTATCCCAATGAATGGCCATGGTTACAATGATTGCATTAATCACCATATATCCTGGTATCTGCGAAATATTGCAATTTTATAATTAAAATGAATCTCGTACCAACAAGAAGAACCAAAAAGAAAAAAACCATGACACTTCGTACACATACATACATGTTAGTCTTTGTTCTTGGTGATGGCACCATGGATTCATATTAGTGAGGTTCTGAGGAGTAGATCGCTCTATTTATTAAGGTTTCCCTGTTCCTTACATTTTTATTCCATCTTAATGGAACGATTATATGCTAATTTCTTGCAACTTCTTGGAAAGAAATGGTCTCATCTTTTTGTAATGGTCTAGATGATTGTAACGTATCGCTATATTCATCCAAACTAGCTTTATTTTAGTTTGGTCTATCTGAAATTTGTTGATTGACTACTGATTCAGAAATATCAATACATTTTTAATAAGTAGTAGTTTCCAGGAAAAATGGTCAAATATAAAAATATTTGGCTAACATTAGTCAAAAAACTCCGTTTGTATATTTAGAATCAGTTGGATTGATAACTACTATTGTATAATACTCACCAGATCACATATGACATTACGGTTGGCCAAGAAACATGGAATCGTCTGATCATTGTAGGCAACATACAACATATCAATTGTCATATAACCAAAGTAATAGAATATATGAACATACATGTCTGAAAAGTGAGTATTGATGCAGATATGTATAACGAGTTTGCTAGTATCATGGACAAACACCTCATTTCATTATATTTACCTAGTCCTTCTATCCATCCAGGCACTGGATCCCGGAAAGTGCTTGTTATGATGCTTGGCCTGACTATTACAACTGGAAGGTCTTGTGCCAAGTTCCCAAGAAACATCTCCCCCAAAGATTTTGTGAGTGGATACGCATTAGGCCAACCAAAGTGCCTAGACCTTGAAAAAATCGATCAATTACTCATGTTAGTTATGTCATCTAATGCTTTTGGATGCACCTATTTAAGGATTGAATGAAAAAATTTAAGTACCACTCCATTTAAAAACATAGTGTATATTATTTATCTTAAGTCCAAACTTATAGATTTGAAAAAAATTGTAACACACATATACAATAAAATCAATATCATTAGATCAAACACTAAATAGATTTATATTGCATTTATTTGGTATTGTAGGTGATGATTTTTTTAAACTTGGTCAGTATTTAATATGTTTGACTTACGAAAAAAGTGCATTATATTTGAAATGGAATGGGTATTCATCTACTTCCAAACCTTTTTAATCCAAGTTCCTTCATTGTCTTCTTTACTAACATTTCAGCAGAGGATTGCATCATGAGTTTTGACTTAACATTGTCAACTAGTTTTAGCTCAGATTTAATGTCCAAGTGGTAAGTGCTCCTTCGTGTTTCTCCTGCATCGAAAGGTTTCTCTAGTATCAGACCTTCTTGCTCCCTCGCTACAAAAGCTAGTTCAGACAAGAACAATAGTGCTTGTGAGTATATGTATTATTTGTGCATTAAAAAAGAAAGGGTATGATAGTGTTTCGTCATTAATTAATATTTGTATGACATAACTAACTATAACGTGCATGCATTAATTTACCAAAAATGATCTGAAAAGTATGAGCGGCATATATCCTGACGTACGTACCAGTGGAAACATGAAGTAGCATTTTGAGATTAGCACATATTTTCGCAAAATGGCACATGTTGGCAACCCCTAATGAATTTGACTCCAAAGCTACATCGTACCTATGCACACATTATTCAAGGAAGAACATAATTGAGAGTTCGAGCCTCCAACATAATAAATCAAGCTCATCCAATGGCGATGGATATATTATGGTTATTCTTTTTCTAAGGGTCCTGGTTGTTATTCGAATAAACACATTGGTTATCATACATTGTCATATGTTTCTCATTGACATAAAATGTTCTAGTGTGGTGACTAGCAATACAATAGGGGTTGCCTTCCTAGTACATGCATACAAGTTTATTAACCTGTAAACGCCCTTTCTAAAAGAATGATGCTTATATTTACTGCTTGTACATAGTTCCTTCATTCTCAATTTCTTTCTGTAGATAGTTGAAATATACAGTAGGAACAAACTAGTATAAAATCGTAGTATAAAAGCTAACTTAAAAAGTGAAGCAAAACAATATGATATAGAAAACATTGTAGAAACAACTTTACAAATCTTATAGAATGATACATTAAGAAAACTATAAATTGGTGTAGAAGTGCAAAGAAATGTTTCAACAAAAATGTGGTAGAGCGTAAAACCTTACAAACATACCAAATCACCATCTACTTTTAAAGATCCGATCCAAACAAAAATAATGGTGGAATTCATTTGGTTTGGGCGCTCCATTTGAGACCGACGGCTTCTTAAAGTTTCGAACTATATATTTAATCGTACACATCGTCTGTGTGAGAAGATAGGTGTTCCAAAGAACAAACGTCATGCTGAAATATTTTAGGACATTCAAGACCTTAATATATATAGTTTGTCTTGATGAAACAAAAGAAGAAAGGTGGTAAAAAAGAAACCTTTTTCTCAAGTTTTACAAATAAGTATGTTGATAGAAAACAAATGAAATATCATAGAAGGCCTCTTTATCCTCTGACGCCATTGCCTGCCCAAAGGTTAATTTCCATACAAGCTAACCATTTTGCCTTGGTGAAGCAAATGATGCAGTTGAGCAATAATGGAATTTTGGTTATGATATATACATGATCTAGGACCCTGACACATTATCAAAAATTACGAAATTTGGGTTGGAAAGAGGTCAGCAAAATACTCCTCCCTCCGATCCATATTAATTGCCTTTGACTTGGTACTACTTTAACATGGTTTGGAGGGAGCAGAAAACATGCTAAATAGGTGGAAACGGAAGCAAACATATTAATTACCACTAACTTATCCCAAAACTTTTAGGCCCCCGTGTTTCTATCGGATCCTAAGCTTCATCGAGACAAGCACAATTACCAAATCCACCTATCATAGCCGGCATAACCATAAAAAAGATCATTAAAAAAGCATGAGCCATTATTAAAACATTATAAAGTTGATGATTCCCACCAAGAATTTGATCGCCGGTGCATTAACTACCCACCTCGTTCCCTGTTTTTGCCATGAAAAAAGAAATCACCCAATAGGAGACGTGGGGTGCGTATGCATTCAATGACTTGAGACTACTTAGCACAACATTTTTTGTTACATGCATTAAAATTTTATTAGTTAAATCAAAGGTCAAAACTTGGCGCAAAATGCAAAGGGGACCAATAAACCAATAAACATCAAAGTTCTCTCGTTTTGCCCTAACTTGGTCTTGATGAGATGACTATACTGCACCGACACAAAGGGAGGGCCGAGGAGTATATGGCCAACACACACGTGGATGCAACACAGTCTGCACTTCTCATATAAAGGGTCCCCGCCAGTCCAATCTACGAAATCCTACACACCTACACACCCTAACCAAGGGCTAGAGTGATCACTCAAATCGCAAGATCAGTTGACTAGAAGCTAGACCCATGGAGGCGATGAGCGCGAGCATCAGCCTACTGTGCCAGATGGTCCACGATGCCGGCCTGCGGCCCGGCACCGAGGAACGTCTCTAGGTCGTGCTTGAGGCCACGAGGGCGAGAGGCCTCTTGGACGACAACTTTGTCTCCTTATTCGACAAGGTCCTTCTTGGCTTCCTCGACAAGTTCACCATCGTCAAGAAGCTCCCGGACGACCTTGACGTATGCCTCCAGCCCACGCGCCCAGGCTCTGCGATGCCCGCTACCCTCAACAGCCTCTATGGAGACAACCTCTTCGACGCACTGGTGGCCCTACGACTGCCCGCTGTTACGCCGGAGAATGTCCACCTCGAGGTCGCGCTCGCCGTGCAGTGATGCGGTTTGAACTACGTTGGTATTTCCCCAAAGAGGAAGGGATGATGCAGCACAACTACGGTATGTATTTCCCTCAGTGATGAGACCAAGGTTATCGAACCAATAGGAGAACCACACAACACCACGTAAACATCTCCTGCACACAAAGAACAAATACTTGCAACCCGATGTAAGAGAGGGGTTGTCAATCCCTCACAGGTAAAAATATAGGTAAAATTATAGTAGATTCGATAAATAGATCTCGCGAGAACGTGAAATAAAATATATAAATAAAAATTGCAGCAAGGTATTTTTTTATTTTTGGATTAATAGATCTAAAAATAAAATCAAATACAAATAGATCGCGAAGGCAAATATAATAAAGAAGAGACCCGGGGGCCGTAGATTTCACTAGTGGCTTTTCTCGAGAAAAAATAACATACGGTGGGTAAACAAATTACTGTTGGGAAATTGATAGAACTTCAAATAATCATGACGATATCTAGGCAATGATCATTATATAGGCATCACGTCCAAGATTAGTAGACCGACTCTTGCATGCATCTACTACTGTTACTCCATGATACGTCTCCAACGTATCTACTTTTCCAAACACTTTTGCCCTTGTTTTGGACTCTAACATGCATGATTTGAATGGAACTAACCCGGACTGACGCTGTTTTCAGCAGAATTGCCATGGTGTTATTTCTGTGCAGAAAAAAAAGTTCTCGGAATGACCTGAAACTTCACGGAGATTATTATTGGAAATAATAAAAAATACTGGCGAAAGAATCAAGGCCAGGGGCCCACACCCTGTCCACGAGGGTGGGAGGCACGCCTGCCCCCCTGGGCGCGTCCCTGCCTCGTGGGCCCCCTAGTGCTCCACCGACCTGATCTCCAACTCTATATATTCACGTTCGGGGAGAAAAAAATCAGAGAGAATGATTCATCGCTGTTTTACGATACGGAGCCGCCGCCAAACCCTAAACTCTCTCGGGAGGGCTGATCTGGAGTTCTTTAGGGGCTCCGGAGATGGGAATCCTTCGCCGTCGTCATCATCAACTGTCCTCCATCACCAATTTCATGATGCTCACCGCCGTGCGTGAGTAATTCCATCGTAGGCTTGCTGGACGATGATGGGTTGGATGAGATTTATCATGTAATCGAGTTATTTTTGTTAGGGTTTGATCCCTAGTATCCACTATGTTCTGAGATTGATGTTGCTATGACTTTGCTATGTTTTATGCTTGTCACTAGGGCCCTAGTGACATGATCTCAGATCTGAACCTATTATGTTCTCATGAATATATGTGAGTTCTTGATCCTATCTTGCAAGTCTATAGTCACCTACTATGTGTTATGATTTGGCAACCCCGAAGTGGCAATAATCGGGACCACTCCCGGTGATGACCATAGTTTGAGGAGTTCATGTATTCACTATGTGTTAATGCTTTGGTCCGGTACTCTATTAAAAGGAGGCCTTAATATCCCTTAGTTTTCAATAGGACCCCGCTGCCACGGGAGGGTAGGACAAAAGATGTCATGCAAGTTCTTTTCCATAAGCATGTATGACTATATTCGGAATACATGCCTACATTACATTGATGAATTGGAGCTAGTTCTGTGTCACCCTATGTTATAACTGTTTCATGAATAATCGCATCCGGCATAATTCTCCATCACCGATCCAATGCCTACGAGCTTTTCGCATATTGTTCTTCGCTTAGTTACTCTTCCGTTGCCACTGTTGCAATCACTACAAAGCTGCTACTGTTACCTTTGCCGCTGTTACCGTTACTATCATACTACTTTGCTACTAAATACTTTGCTGCAGATATTAAGTTATCCAGGTGAGGTTGAATTGACAACTCAACTGCTAATACTTGAGAGTATTCTTTGGCTCCCCTTGCGTCGAATCAATAAATTTGGGTTGAATACTCTACCCTCGAAAACTGTTGCGATCCCCTATACTTGTGGGTTATCAAGACTATTGTCTAGCGCCGTTGCCGGGGAGCATAGCTCTATTCCTTGAGTCAATTGGGATTTATATCTGCTGGTCACTATGAAGAACTTGAAAGACAAGAAGACCAAAATTTATCCCTCAACTACGAGGGGAGGTAAGGAACTGCCATCTAGCTCTGCACTTGATTCACCTTCTCTTTTGAGTAAGCTTGCGACGCCTAAACCTGCTTCTGCTATTAATTCTGATATGTCGCATGTTATTGATGATGCCACTTCGGCTATGCATGATACTTATGATGAAACTACTTCTATGCTTGATACTACTGTGCCACTTGGTGAATTTCTTGATGAACAACTTGCTAGGGATAGAGAGAATGAAATTATTGAAACTGATAATATTGATGAAAGTGATGATGAAGATTCTCCCCCTAGATATGAATTACCTGTTGTGCCTGAGGGTTATGTTATGGATGAAGAAACTTCTAGAGACTTTCTTGCTTGCAATGATTGAAGTGATCTTAAGAAATTATTAGTTAAGCTGAAAGAAAAATCTCTGAATGCTAGAATGAAATATGACCCTGCTTATGCTACTTCACCTATCTTTGTTACTAATAAGGATTATGATTTCTCTATCGATTCGGACATAATTACTTTGGGAATCTGATCCTTTTTATGGCTATGAATCTGAAACTGTTGTGGCACATCTCACTAAATTAAATGATACATCCACCCTGTTCACTAATGATGAGAAAACTCGCTACTATTATATCCTTAAATTATTCCCGTTCTCATTAAAGGGTGATGCTAAGATATGGTTTAATTCTCTTGATCCTGGTTGTGTGCGTAGTCCCCAGGATATGATTTATTACTTCTCTGCTAAATATTTCCCTGCTCATAAGAAACAAGCTGCTTTAAGGGATATATATATATATATATATATATATATATATATATAATTTTGTGCAAATTGAAGAAGAGAGTCTCCCACAAGCTTGGGGGAGGCTTCTCCAATTACTTAATGATTTGCCTGATCATCCTCTCGAGAGAAATGAAATACTTGCTATCTTTTATAATGGACTAACCGATGCTTCCAGTGACCACCTGGATAGTTGCGCTGGTTGTGTTTTCAGGGAAAGAACTATTGATGAAGCTGAAATTCTATTGAATAATATGTTGACGAATGAAAATAATTGGACACTTCCTGAACCAACTCCTAAGACAACTCTTAAGAAAAGGGGTGTTCTATTTCTCAGCCCTGAAGATATGCAAGAGGCAAAGAAATCTATGAAAGAAAAAGGTACTAAAGCTGAAGATGTTAAGAATTTACCTCCTGTTGAAGAAATACATGGCCTTAATTTACTGCCTGTTGAAGAAACACATGGTCTTGATAACCTGATATAGGTAGTGAAGGTAAATTATCTCTATAGATATGATAAAGCTGAAATCCCTCCTACTAAGTTTACTAGCCAATGGCTGGATGAGTTTGATAACTTTATGGTTAAGCAAGAAAACTTCAATGCTTATTTTGGTAGAGAATTAAAACGCAATGCTTATATGATTGAACACTTGAGTGATTATATGTCTTGAGTTAAAGATGAACTTAAACTCATTAGTAAACATGCTTCTATGGTTACCACTCAAGTAGAACAAGTACTTAAAGCTCAGAATGATTTGCTCAATGAATTGAATAGTAAGAATAATGACTTTGCTGTTAGAGTTGCAACTATAGGAGGTAAAGTGACTCAGGAACCTTTGTATCCTAAGGGCCACCCTAAGAGAATTGAGTAGGATTCTCAGAGAAATAATGTTGATACACCTAGTCCTTCGAAGAGGAAGAAAAAGAAAAATGGTAGGACTCTGCATGCTTCTAGTGAACCTGTTGTTGACACACCTGAGAATCCCAATGATATTTCTATTTCTGATGCTGAAACACAACCTGCTATTGATCTTGATAACCCACAATCAAAGAATCAACGTTATGATAAGAGAGACTTTGTTGCTAGGAAGCACAGTAAGGAAAGAGAACCTTGGGTTCATACCTCCCAAACCAGGATGATGAGGATTTTGAGCGCTTTGCTGAAATGATTAGACCTATCTTTTTGCGTATGCATTTTACTGATATGCTCAAAATGAATCCTTATGCTAAGTACATGAAAGAAATTGTTACAAATAAAAGAAAGATACCGGAAGCTGAAATTTCCACCATGCTTGCTAATTATACTTTTAAGGGTGGAATACCAAAGAAACTTGGAGATCCAGGGGTACCAACTATACAATGCTCCATTAAAAGAAACTATGTTAGAACTGCTTTATGTGATCTTGGAGCCGGTGTTAGTGTTATGCCTCTCTCTTTATATCGTGGACTTGATTTGAATAAGTTGACACCTACTGAAATATGTTTGCAAATGGCTGATAAATCAACTGCTATACCTGTCGGTATTTGTCGATGTGCCTGTTGTGGTTGCAAACGCGTTACTATTTTAACGGACTTTGTTATTCTTGATATTCCCGAGGACGATAGTATGTCTATTATTCTTGGAAGACCCTTTTGAATACTGCAGGGGCTGTTATTGATTGCAACAAAGGCAATGTCACTTTTCATGTTAATGGTAATGAGCATACGGTACACTTTCCGAGGAAACAACCTCAAGTTCATAGTATAAACTCTATTGGGAAAAGTCCATCGATTATTTTTGGAGGTTTTGAATTTCCTCTTCCTACTGTCAAGAAGAAATATGATATTCTTATTGTTGGGGACGTGCATATCCCCGTTGAGGTAACCTAGTGCTATTAAAAAATTCTCCGGTTTCATGTGATTCGGAATGAGTTTGTTAATGGATTCCTTTTGATGAGCATGAGATGGATGAAGTTAGAAAGCACAACCTTCTGTACCCTCCTTTTTTCTATTATTTAGATTAAATAAAGTAAAATAGTATTTTTGTCTGTTTTCTGAATTATCCGTGCAATAAAAAATACCCCGAAAATAGAAGTTCGCCAAATGCCCTGAAATTGAAATATGATTTTTTTCTGGAATATTTGAGAATATCCGCTTGAGAACACGGCAGGGGAGCAAGCACTGCCACGAGGGCCAGTGGCACGCCCACCCAGGCGCGCCCCATGCCTTGTGGGCCCATGGTGGCTCCCCTTCACTTATTCCAGCCACCACACACTCCTTCCTCCCAAAAAAAATCACCAACCAGCTCAAGCACGAGTTCTAGCTCATTTTTGCTGCGATTTTCGATCTCCTTGCTCAAAGCTCCACTCACAAAACTGCTTTGGGGGATTGTTCTTTGGTATGTGACTCCTCCAATGGTCCAATTAGTTTTTGCTCTAGTGCTTTATTCCTTGCAAATTTTTGCTGCCTAGGTGACCCTGTTCTTGAGCTTGCATGTCAAATTTTTATGGTCCCAAGTATTTCTAATGCATGATATAGTCTCTAGGCACTTGTGGGAGTAGTTGCTATCAATTTTGTTGAGTTTGGTTCACTTTTATTTTGAAGTTACTAAAAATTTCAGAAATTTTCAGAAAATGATGAAGAGATTTTTGAGGGGCTCTTCGAGCCGAAGTTCGAAGGATAAGCAAAGTGAAGAAAAAGAGCGGCCCAAATATAATTTCCCTCGCACCGTGGAGGTTCGGCCGTGTGAAAGGCCTTGTGATGATTTCTTGAGAGCAGCCGGTTTTTATGATGATTTTTATGAGTTGGCTGAGAATGCAGGCCTCATCGACTTCCTCCATGACCAACGTGAACAGTATCTCCTACTCACTAATATTTTTGTGCAAAATTTTCATTTCCGTGCTAGGAGGTCACCACCTTCGGTGGATTTCTATTTATATGATGAGTATAAGGAGATGCCCCTCTATGAATTTTGTGAGGTTTGCAAGTTGCCCTTTTCGGGCAGCGTAGAGGAACCACATCGTAACGATGTGGAGGGGTTTATTGATACAATTTCGATAGGGGAAACTAGGAAGGTTTCCGATGCAAGAATTACTAGCATACATTTTCCTGTCCTACGTTACTTTGCAATATTTGCTAGGAGATGCTTGATTGGTCGCGGAAACTGTGGCAACCTAAGTGCCCCTGATATTCTTCTTTTGTGCCATGACCTATTTCGTGATGGCACATTTAGTATGGGTGCCATTGTTGCAAAGCGGTTAAATCTTAACCGTACTAAGGGCCCCATCTTGGGAGGCATCTTCGCCTCGCGCCTCGCTGCATACTTTAACATACCTATCAGGCATTATGAGAAAGAAGAAAAGTGGTTGCCTCCTGTTTTTATAGACTACAAGAGTATGGTTGCACATGATTTCATTGTTAAGAACAAGAAGAAGGAGCTTAACTATAGACTGATATTTGATAAAAATCACCCTGAGACTATTACTTTGCCTGCTCCTTCCTTATTTGACCTATCTGCAGGCAAGTACCTTGTTCCACTGGAGGCCATTCACGCCTACCGGAACCCCACATCAGCTACAGAGCCAGATCCGGAACCACAATTTGTTCCTTCACGCCAGTTTGTTTACCAATGGGATCCGGAGGAGATGGCCAACCAGTGGTAACCCGAGGCTTCATCTCAGTACGACCCCAGTTACAACTTCGGATATCCGCCAGGCCAGTCGTGGCCATAGACCAACGTAGGCCAAAAGCCTAAGCTTCGGGGAGTACGTATTTCTCACCGACATTACATTCATGTTCACACACTCATTGCTAGTTGTCGGTGCCCATACTTTTTCATTATACTATCCATGCTAGTTTATTTTCCCTTTTTATGCTTTCTTCTCGTGTGTTTGAAAAACCTTAAGAAAAACCAAAAAATTAGTTGTAGCTTTTAGCTAGTTTACTTTCTTGCTTGTAGTAGTAGTAATTAAAATAAAACCCAAAAAGATTTTCTGTTCTTCTTTTTGTTTGTTGGGAGCTTTCCCGTGTAAATAGTTTTATTTTTTTTATTTTCTTTGGGGCTCGATAGGAGAAGACCATAATGAAAATGTTGAAGTGGCTCTTATATACATTATTGTTGATTTAACCAAGAGCCTATATTACCTTGTCTTCTCCCTTGAATTGAATGCCTACAGATTCCAGCTTAGTCCAATGCGCGTGCACTATTATTATTATTCACATCGTTCGGTTGTGCAAGTGAAAGTCAATAATGACGATATATGATGGACTGATTGAGATGAGAGAAGCTGGTATGAACTCGACCTCTCTTGTTTTTGTAAATATGATTAGTTCATCGTTCCTGATTCAGCCTATTATGAATAAACATGTTTGCAATGACAATTAGAGATTATAGTTGCTTATGCCATGCTTAATTAGCTAGGAGTTTATAATGGTTTACCTTGCGTGCCAACATGCTATTAAAATGGTTGTGATGTGGTATGATAGGGTGGTATCCTATTTTAATGATTCAAGTGACTTGACTTGGCACATGTTCACGCATGTAGTTGAAACAAAATCAACATAGCCTTCATGATATTTATGTTCGTGGTGGATTATATCCTACTCATGCTTGCACTCAATGTTCATTAATTTTAATGCATGTTCATGACTGTTGTCCCTCTCTAGTTGATCGCTTCCTAGTCTTTTCTAGCCTTCACTTGTACTAAGTGGGAATACTACTTGTGCATCCAATTCCTTAAACCCCAAAGTTATTCCATATGAGTCCACCATACCTTCCTATATGCGGTATCTACCTGCCATTCCAAGTAAATTTGTATGTGCCAAACTCTAAACCTTCAAATGAAATTCTATTTTGTATACATGAATAGCTCATGTATCAACTAGGGCTGTCTGTATCTTCCGTGCTAGGCGGGTTATTCTCAAGAGGAGTGGACTACGCTCCTCACTCACAAGAAAATGGCTGGTCACCGGGATGCCTAGTCCCATGCTTTAAGCAAATCAAATAAAAATAATTGCAAACAAAACTCCCCCAGGATTGTTGTTAGTTGGAGGCACTCGTTGTTTCGAGCAAGCCATGGATTGATGCTTGTTGATGGAGGGGGAGTATAAACTTTACCATTCTGTTTGGGAACCGCCTATAATGTGAGTAGCATGGAAGATATCGAGATCTCTCGGTTGTTATGTTGACAAGGAAAGTATACTGCTCAAAATATTATTTATCTCTATTTCAAAAACCGAGCTCTGGCACCTCTACAAATCCCTGCTTCCCTCTGCGAAGGGCCTATCTATTTACTTTTATGTTGAGTCATCACCCTCTTATTAAAAAGCACCGGTGGAGAGCACTTCTTGTCATTTGCATCCATTCTCGTTAATTTATATTGGGTATGACTATGGTGGATCTCTTTTACCATGAATTACAATGTCTAGTCAGTCCTTGATCTTTAAAGGTGCTCTGCATTTATGTTTTGCGGTCTCAGAAAGTGCTAGCGAGATACCATCTTGTTATATCATATTATGATTGTTTTGAGAAAGTGTTGTCATCCGAGATTTATTATTATTGCTCGCTAGTTGATTATGCCATTGACATGAGTAAACATGAGACCTAAGTGTTATTGTGAATATGTTTAGTCATGATCTTTGCTGAAAACTTGAATGATGGCTTTAGATATTTACAACAACAAGAGCAAGCAGAGTTTGTAAAAGCTTTTCTTTATCACTTTCAGTTTGTCAACTGAATTGCTTGAGGACAAGCAAAGGTTTAAGCTTGGGGGAGTTGATACATCTCCAACGTATCTACTTTTCCAAACACTTTTGCCCTTGTTTTGGACTCTAACTTGCATGATTTGAATGGAACTAACCCGGACTGACGCTTTTTTAGCAGAATTTCCATGGTGTTATTTTTGTGCAGAAACAAAAGTTCTCGGAGTGACCTGAAACTTCACGGAGATTATATTTGGAAATAATAAAAAATACTGGCGAAAGAATCAAGGCTAGTGGGGCCACACCCTGTCACGAGGGTGGGAGGCGCGCCTGCCCCCCTGGGCGCGCCCCCTGCCTCGTGGGCCCCCTGGTGCTCCACCGACCTCAACTCCAACTCTATATATTCATGTTCGGGGAGAAAAAAATCAGAGAGAAGGATTCATCGCGTTTTATGATACGGAGCCGCCGCCAAGCCCTAAACTCTCTTGGGAGGGCTGATCTGGAGTCCGTTCGGGGCTCCCGAGAGGGGAACCCGTCGCCGTCGTCATCATCAACCATCCTCCATCACCAATTTCATGATGCTCACCGCCGTGCGTGAGTAATTCCATCGTAGGCTTGCTGGACAGTGATGGGTTGTATGAGATTTATCATGTAATCGAGTTAGTTTTGTTAGGGTTTCATCCCTAGTATCCACTATGTTCTGAGATTGATGTTGCTATGACTTTGCTATGCTTAATGCTTGTCACTAGGGCCCGAAAGTGCCATGATTTCAGATCTGAACCTATTATGTTTTCATGAATATATGTGAGTTCTTGATCCTATCTTGCAAGTCTATAGTCACCTACTATGTGTTATGATCCGTCAACCTCAAGTGACAATAATCGGGACCACTCCGTTGATGACCATAGTTTGAGGAGTTCATGTATTCACTATGTGTTAATGCTTTGGTCCGGTACTCTATTAAAAGGAGGCCTTAATATCCCTTAGTTTCCAATAGGACCCGCTGCCACGGGAGGGTAGGACAAAAGATGTCATGCAAGTTCTTTTCCATAAGCACGTATGACTATATTCGTAATACATGCCTACATTACATTGATGAATTGGAGCTAGTTCTGTGTCACCCTATGTTATTACTGTTGCATGAATAATCACATCCGGCATAATTCTCCATCACCGATCCGATGCCTACGAGCTTTTCACATATTGTTCTTCGCTTAGTTACTTTTCTGTTGCCACTATTACCATCACTACAAATCTGCTACTGTTACCTTTGCCACTGTTACCTTTACTATCATACTACTTTGCTACTAAATACTTTGCTGCAGATATTAAGTTGTCCAGGTGTGGTTGAATTGACAACTCAACTGCTAATACTTGAGAATATTCTTTGGCTCCCCTTGTGTCGAATCAATAAATATGGGTTGAATACTCTACCCTCGAAAACTTTTGCGATCACCTATACTTGTGGGTTATCACTCCACACATCGACCGCTATCCAGCATGCATCTAGTGTATTAAGTTCATGGAGAAACAGAGTAATGCAATAAGAACGATGACATGATGTAGACAAGATCTATTTATGTAAAAATGGACCCCATCTTGTTATCCTTAATAGCAACGATACACATGTGTCGGTTCCTGTCGGTGTACTAGAGTAGGGGTACCCTAGTATGCCGAACTTGTGCACGGGCAGTTGCAGCCCTCCGCGGCATGGCTTGCCGGGTGACCGCCAAGGTCCTCTGTGGTTCCTTTGGAGCCATTCAAGAACAAAGTATTCAAGCCAAGGAGACAAGACCCCGGCAAGAGGAGCTTGCCGGGAAGGCCACCCAAAGCGCTTGGGAGGCAAGGCCCCGGCAAGAGGAGCTTGCCGGGAAGGCCACTCAAGGCACCTACAAGACAAGGCCCGGCAAGAGGAGCTTCTTTGGGAAGGCCCAATGAGCGACAAGCTTAGGGTGCGACAAGACAACAACAATGACAAAGGCGCTTGCCGCGGCGGACCACCTCTCTCTACCTACGCTCCAGCACATCCACTAACGTGTCGCCCTGGGACCTTTCCAGGCGCGCGTGGCGAGAGGCTGTGCAGCCAGCGGTGCGAGGTGGCAAGCGGCGCTAACAAGATTGCCATCGTGGCAAGCGGTGGCGCCTCGACGGTCCCTGTTTGCCTTTGTTAGAGGCGGCGTGAAGCGGGCATTTAATGCCTTTGTCCCTGCCGTCGAGGGGTTAGGTATGGTACATTGTACCTTTGTACAAGTAGGTGTACCAACCACTACTTTTCCATTTGTACCCTTGTCTACGTTGCCACCTGTCGGAGACCCTTGAGCATATAAAAGGAGGCCCATGCATAGCGTGGGGAGGTCGGTCAGTCCCCCCACGCTCGGTCGATTAGCAGCTCGTGTGTCTTGTAGCACTCAGCGCTCTGAGCAAGAACGCATAATACACCTAGACATGCAGCAGTAGGAGTGTTATCTCTCCGGAGAGCTCCGAAGTTGGGTAAACCTCTCGCGTGCTTCGCCTCGATCCACTCTTCGTGCGACCTCCGCTCCCCGCCGAACCGAAAGGGGCTCGGTCCGCCGGTCCTATAGGTGTTCGTGGGCCAGATCAGCCTGCCCCGACATCTTTAGCGCGCCAGGTAGGGGGCGTCGAGGTTGTGTGAACCCGATCCGGCGTCCACGCGAGCTAGATCTTCATCATCTTCATCAACATGCCACCGAAGAAGAAGGCTTCGGCAGCAGAAGCTCCGTCCGCGTCGAACCCACCACCACCGGAGCAAACAGGTGGTGGGGTAGACGCCGGCGGAAGAATGGACGGCGACGGGGGAGCTCACGGTGCTGCCAAGTCCAAGGACAAGGCTGCACAGACCTCGGCGTCCGTGCATGCACCGCGCCCGTCTCAGGAGGTGCGGGACCGACAGCATCATGGCATTCACAATGCCATACGTTCGTTGGACAAAGATCGAGCTGGTGGATCTCGGGATGCTCAAGATCAGCATGCACGCCAACATGCTGCCGCGAGCGAGGCACGGTTGCTTGGACGGGATACTGCACCTTCTAACATAGTTAGAAGTCCGAGCATATCCCGCTCCTCGCACCGTTCGCCACTGCCACCCACCACTCCAGCAGAAGCATTGGTGAGAGCTCCACTGCTCCTAGATTACCCTCCAACAGCCGACAAGGTCAATGAATGGAGGGCCACTATTCAGAGTCTCATCGGCTTCGCCAATGGCGACACTCCATGGCAACCGAGTACATCGCTGCCGCGGCAGGACTGCCAAACACGAGCCGGTGGCGTCGAGACCGGTGGGGGTGCAACCACCATGCACTCTCCGCCCCGAAGGCCAAGATCGCCGACTCGCCGGATCCACCTCGACAGCGACTCCACCGCATCATCGGGTCCACGAGCTCATCGCGATCAGCGCCAAGTTCTTCACGAGCAGCGGCAAGAAGACGCTCGAACTTCGCATCGAGCGCCAAGAGAAGCGCGGCGTTAATCCGACAAGCGGCTGGGCCCTCTGTTGACATGCATGCGCCCGGAGGAACTGACGACTTGCCGTACGCGGTAGGTTGCCCTGCGTTCACTCGTGAGCTGCGGCAAGTCCAGTGGCCCAACAAGAAGAATTTCAAACCAGACGTACCAGAGAAGTACGACAGCAAGACGCATCCGTCGGAGTTCATTAGCATCTACACCATCGTGGTGCAAGCTGCCGGGGGGTGAGACGACAAGATCCTGGCCAACTACTTCCCGCTGGTGCTCAAGCCCAATGTCAGATCTTGGCTCATGCACTTGCCGGACAACTCCATATCCTCTTGGGCAGATCTATGCCATCAGTTTGTCAGCGCCTTCTGGTGACCACAAGCCCCATGGCCAAGAAAGCGACCTTCATCTGCTCGCCCGAAGGAAGGAGAGCCCTGCAAAGTATATTCAAAGATTCAGCCGTGTACAGCACAACATCCCAGACGTCCACCCTGTCGCGGTAATCAGCGCGTTCCATCAAAACGTGCGAAACCGCAGGATGCGGGAGGAGATGGCGATGTGCAAGATCGAAGACGTCGTGAGCTATATGCCCCGGCCGACAAGTGTGCGCGTCTTTGAGGAAGGGAGGAGACTCCCGGAGAGAATACTTGAAGCGGGGAGGATCTGATAGTGAGGAGACCGCCCCGGCAAAAAAGAGCCGGCGGCGGGGCAACAGGAAAAAGAAAGGCAGAGATGTGCTAGTTGTTGAGCAGTCCGGCAACGGAGGTGGCGCCAAGAAAGCCAAGGCTGGTAGCTCCGACAAGGAGGTTGCCGCTGGCACCAACTGCCAGTCTGTGGCGGTCGCCGACAAGCAGGACGGCTCCGGCAAGCAGTACTGCAAGATCCACCGCACCAAGGGCCATGACCTCCAGAGCTGCAAGAAAGTCGAGCAGCTTGTCGAGCAGCAGAAGGCTGGATATGAATGACGCGACAAGGAGACGGCCCCGGAAGGTGCCGGAGGAGCTAGCAAAAGCGTCCCGGCCGAGGAGGACGCGCGGCAAGGCCAAGCAGCGACAAGGAGACATACCTCCCGCCGGCGCGACAAGGATGAAGACGGCAGCGATGATGAAGACATGGATGATGACGAGACCGATGAGCAGGAGTTCGAGAAAGCCACAGAGGTCACAATGCGTTGTGGCGGTGCTTCTCTGCATACTTCACACCGCCAACTTAAGCAGTGGATGCGGGAAGTCAATGCAGCAGAACCATCCATCGAGTCACGCAAGCCTATGAAATGGTCCGGCACGCCTATCATCTTTGATATTGAGGACCACCCTGATCGCGTAACTGCGGTCAGGTGCTTGCCGATGTTGGTTTCACCAACTATCCACAACCTCAAGGTCACTAAGATGCTAGTTGACGGCGGGGCCGGCTTGAACCTGATCTCCTCCGCGGTGCTCCAGAAACTCCAGATCCCTGATGGCGAGCTCGAAGAGACCGGCACTTTCCAAGGAATCAATCCGGGAAGGAGCAAGCGAAGGGAAAGATCACGTTGCCCGGTGACATTTGGCAGCGAAGTTGAACTTCAGAACTGAGAGGGTCACCTTTGACGTTGTCGACTTTCCATTGCCTTACAATGGAATACTTGGCCGTCCAAAGACTTCGCCAAATTCATGGCGGCCTCTCACTATGCCTACAACATCTTTGAAGATGCCAGGCCCGATAAGTGTCATTTCAGTCCCTGGCGACAAGAAGGATGCTCTCATCTGTGCCGACAAGATCTACTGGGAAGCAGCAGCTGCGACAGATTGCAAGCCACTTGCCGCTGAAGCTCCAGGGGTGAAGAAGAAGACCAAGTCCGGCAAGAGCTCTGATGCCCACTCCGGCAAGCGCACCTCTTCGGAGTGCTGCGCTACCGTCGAGGACGCACCATCGAGCTCCACCGGCAAGTATAAGAAGACGATGATAGCTCCGCCAGAGACCAAGAGGGTGTCCGCCAAGGAGGATGGCACTGGTGGTACCTTAACCATCAGTGCCGCTCTCGACCCTAAATAGGAAGGCGCGCTCGTTGGTTTCACAGGCTTAACGTCGGCGTGTTTGCATGGCAACCGTCGACATCCCGGTGTTCCTGGAAAGTAATTGAGCACCATCTTGCCGTTTGTCCTCATGCGCGGCCCGTCAAGCAGAAAGTCAGGAAGCAGGCAGTAGAGCGCCAAGAGTTCATCGCAGAAGAGATCAAGAAGTTGGAAGCAGCAGGCCTTGTCAGAGGAGTGCTCCATCCTACGTGGTTGGCCAATCCTGTAGTCGTGCGCAAGGCAAACGGGAAATGGAGACTTTGTATCGACTTTACCGATGTTAATAAAGCTTGTCCCAAAGACCCATTTCCCTTGCCACGTATCGACCAGATTGTTGACTCCACGGCCGGATGTGACTTGCTTTCATTTCTTGATGCATATTCAGGATATCATCAGATCTTCATGGCAGAAGAAGATGAGGAGAAGACCGCATTCATCACCCCATGTGGCACATACTGTTTTGTATGGATGCCCTTCGGATTAAAGAATGCTGGTTCAATGCAAGAGTGGTCCATGACGCTTTTGAGCCGCAAATGCACAGAAATGTGGAAGCCTACATGGATGACATAGTGGTCAAAAGCAAGGACAAGACAACTCTGATTCAAGATTTAGACGAAACCTTTGCAAATCTGCACAAGATCAACCTCAAGCTCAACCCCGAGAAGTGCGTGTTTGGAGTCCCTTCCGGCAAGCTTCTCGGGTTCTTCGTGTCTCAGCGGGGAATTGAAGCCAATCCCGACAAGATCAAAGCCATTGAGCAGATTGAAGCACCGAAGCGCGTCAAGGATGTACGAAGGCTTGCCGTTGCATAGCTGCTCTCAGCAGGTTTATCTCTAGGTCTGCTGAGCGCGCCCTGCCGTTTTTCAAAATTTTGAAAAAGGCAGGTCCGATGCAATGGACTCCGAAAGCGGAGGCTGCGCTGCAGGACTTGAAGCGATACCTGTTCTCCACTCCAACACTTGTCGCACCTAGGCCGCAAGAGAAGTTGCTGCTGTATATAGTGGCAACCAATCAAGTGGTTAGTGCTGCGTTAGTAGCGGAGAGGGAGGCGGATGATGAGCTAGCAACCATGGCAGATGCATCCAGCGACAAGCGGGGCTTCACCGACAAGCTGGTCCCGACAAGGATGGATCTGCTTGTGACGCATGAGAAGATGCAGAAAAGAATGGTGCAGCGCCCAGTTTAGTTTGTCAGTTCCCTTCTGCAGGGGCTATGTCAAGGTACTCTGGTGTGCAAAAATTGCTTTTCGGCCTCCTCATGGCCTCGAGAAAGCTGCGCCATTACTTCCAGGCACATGAGATCACAGTTGTCACTCGTTTTCCGCTGAAAAGGATACTGCAAAATCCAGAGGCAACAGGCAGGATTGTCGAGTGGGCACTGGAACTGTCAAGCTTTGGCCTCAAGTTTGAGAGCACGTCAACTATCCAAAGCAGAGCATTGGCGGAGTTCATAGCAGAATGGACGCCAACACAAGATGAAGAAATTCCAGAAACGAGCGTTCCCGTCAAGGAAGCAAGCAAAGAGTGGCTGATGTACTTTGATGGTGCCTTCTCGCTGCAAGGCGCCCGGTCTTGGCGTGCTACTTGTTGCACCCACCGGAGAGCACCTCAAGTACGTGGTCCAGATGCACTTTCCCATGGAGCAAGCAACAAACAATACTGCAGAGTATGAAGGTTTGCTTGCCGATCTCGAGATCATGATGAGACCTTGGGATCAAGAAGCTCATTGTCAGGGGTGACTCACAGCTTGTTATCCGCCAAGTGAACAAGAGTTATCAGAGTCCATTAATGGAAGCTTATGTTGATGAAGTGAGAAAGCTAGAAGAGCACTTTGACGGCCTAAAGTTGGAATATATTCCAAGAGCTCAGAACGACATTGTTGATGGCCTGTCGAAGTGCGCTGCACTTAAGCTACCTGTGGAACCAGGGATCTTTGTGCTCAGGCTGACTCAACCGTCTGTAACGCCATCAACCGGACAGAGCAAGAAGAGGAAGTTGATCTCTGGTGACTACTTTCCGGCAGAGCTTCCCGAAGCCGCCGCCAAGAAGGTCCCCAAGATCGACACCAACGGTGCTGAGGAGCAGTCTGCTCTGACAAGCCCTAGGGTTTGTTTCGTTGAAGCAGACGCTCCCGACAAGCTTTGCTCCGACAAGCTTGCCGGGGAACGTCAAGCTCCGGCTGAGCCGCAGGCTCTCGCCGTAGAAGCGGATGTTCCCGCAGCAGCAGATGTGCCTTTAGTCCTTGTTGTCGAGCCGCAAGCTCCAGCATGGGCACAGCAGATTGTCCGTTTCCTTCAGACAGGAGAACTTCTCGAAGAGCAAGAAGAAGCGGAAAGAGTAGCCCGGCAGTCAAGTATGTACCAGTTTGTCGATAACACACTGTACAGAAGAAGACTCAACGGTGTGAAATTGAAGTGTATTCACCGGGAAGATGGACAAAAGCTGTTGGCAGAGATACATGGAGGCATATGTGGTCACCACATTGGCGCAACAGCACTTGCCGCAAAGCGTTAAAGCAAGGTTTCTTTGGCCGACAGCCCTCCGGGATGCAAATCGCACAAGTAACCAAGTGTGAAGCGTGCGGTTCAATTCCAAACAGATACACCAACCAGCTCAAGCTCTCCAGACGATCCCTTTATCCTGGCCATTTTCGGTCTGGGGGCTCGACATCCTCGGCCCCTTTCCCCAAGCTGTCGGGGGCTTTGAGTACTTGTACGTTGCAATCGACAAGTTCACAAAGTGGCCGGAAGTGGAACCCGTGAGGAAGGTGACAGCGCAGTCAGTAGTCAAGTTCTTCAGGTCGATTGTTTGCCGTTTCGGAATCCCTAACAGGATCATCACCGACAACGGCACACAATTCACGAGCCGCACCTTCATGCAGTACGTCCAAGATCTTGGCGCCAAGGTCTGCTTCACTTCTGTTGCTCATTCGAGAAGCAACGGTCAACCGGAGAGGGCAAATGCTGAAGTGCTGCGCGGGCTCAAGACCAGAACTTTCGACAGGCTGCTCAAGTGCGGAAGAAACTGGATCGAGGAGCTGCCGGTGGTTCTTTGGTCAATCAGGACGACGCCAAATCGAGCCACTGGCCAGACACCTTTCGCTCTAGTCTATGGAGCAGAGGCAGTTCTCCCCATGGAACTCGTATACGGATCGCCTCGAGTGCTCTCTTATGATGAGCTTGAGCAAGAGCAGCTGCGACAAGATGACGTGCTGCTCCTTGAGGAGGATCGTCTTCAGGCTGCTGTACGAGCTGCTCGGTACCAGCAAGCTTTGCACCGCTACCATAGCCGCAAAGTTAATGCCAGAAGTCTCGAGGAAGGCGACCTTGTTCTTCGGCGCGTTCAGTCCGCCAAGAATTCCAACAAGTTGACGCCAAAGTGGGAAGGCCCTTACCGGCTGAAACGAGTCACTAGGCCTGGCGCTGTCCGCCTTGAGACCGAGGATGGCATTCCGGTGAGCAACTCCTGGAACATTGAGCATCTTCGTAAGTTTTACCCGTAAGACGCGGTTGCCGGAACCTGTTCCGGCAACCACCTTTTGTACAAGTCTTGCCGCTGTTGCATGTAATCCTTTGTACAAAGCCGGGCGCAGACCCCGTGCATAAGTAAAGCTAGCGTGCTTCGCATATCTTGTCAATTTCATGCTTTTTACTTCTGTTTGCATGCGTTATCTGACACTTTGTGCAGCACCTACCCCGGTAAGCAATAACGAGCCATAAGGCTCCGTATCTTTATTTTCTCTTCTTTCTTCTCTCTCAAAGAAGGAAAGGTTCCCTCGCACACAAGTTTGCCGGGGGGGGGGGGGGGGGAAGGAGTAGATAATGGTGTGGACCAAGCGTCGCTCAAGAAAGTCTAGCCTTACCGGGAAGCAAACAACAGAAAAACTAAGTTGCCAAAGTTTGAGCAATCAGTTTTAAAATTTTTAAGTTATCTTCCTCGAACGACCGTGCTTTGTATGGAAAACCTGTGCGCAGAGGAACCAACTCGTAGCTAGTTGCGCCCTTACTTTGTTTCGAGTCCGCTCAACAACTTAAGTGAGCTGCGACTAGTTGCGACAAGGTTGCTTGTCGGAGCGGCACCGCCAAAGGCTCTTGGACGTCCACTTTTCAGCGCTCACGGCTCAGTGCCCGCCGACAAGTTCCCTAAAAGCGTAGGGCAAAAGCATACAAAGGAAGGAATCAAGTAAAGGAAATAACATAGCAATTGATACCCAAAATAGAGTTATATTACAAGATAGCTTGCGGCAGCTCTAATGGATTGTTCTTATGACATGACCAGCAGCGGCAAGAAAAAGAAAAAGCGGGCGGCCTAATCTACGCGACCGCCCTCAACCCTCTTGATTCCGCTCACCCTGTCCACGATGGGTGCGACAAGGGCCTTGAGCGCCTCCATATCAGCATCCGGCGGCAGGGACTTGAGGACGTTGGTGAGGTTGAGGCCTAGATTGCGGAAGGCCACCTTCATCAGCACCTTCTGAAGAGCCCTCAGCAGATCTGGCGCGACTCCTCGGCCAGCTGTTTTGGGACTTCTTCCCGGAGTCGCTGCAGGGCCGTCACCACGCCCTTGAAGAACAAGCTGAGCTTGGCGCTGGGTTGGAGGTGCTCGTCGGAGGAATATCCAAGATCCACCATCCCCAGCTACGCCAGCTCCTCGTCGATGGCTGCAGCGACATTCACGAGACCCTCGGTCTAGTGCTACACATTCTCCCTCAAGGCAATTTGGGCGGCAACAACACTCGCCAGCAGCGCCTCGTCGGCCTTGATCTTCTCCTTCAAGGCCACTTCCTGCTCCCTGGCGCCATCCAGTGTCTGAGTCAAAGTAGTTAGCTTCAACTCAAGATCTGCATTGGAGTCCTTGGCGGCGCTGAGCTCTTTGCTCCTCTAGGCGAGACGGCCCTGCAGCTCGCCAAGAGTGTAGGCGTCCTTCTCGCGCTCGTGCTTGAGTGCAGCAAGCTCCTCGCCGCTCCCCTTGAGACTGACCTCCAACTGCGCCACCTTCGTTTCCAGCTCCTTCTTGGCGGCCTCAGCAGCCGCGGCAGCATCCTTTGCCTCCTTGAGAGCCCCGCCAAATGTCTGCTCACGCGTGGCTAGATCCTCCTCGTGGCTGTCGAGGTTAACTTTCCTCTGCGACAACTCGCCTTCCTGCGCAGACAGCTCCTCGGCAGCAAGCCGTTGTTGCTCTTCAGCCTCGGCCTTCTCGAGGAGGAAGGCTTTGCGCTCTTAGGCGAGCTGCTCCCGCTCCGCCGCCAAGGACCGAAGAGCTTCCTAGTTAAGGCCCCGGAGTTCCTCCGCGCACTTCTCAATGTCCGCTCCCGCCTTCGCGACAAGCACTTCCCGGGATTCCAGCTTGGCTTGCCGGGCGCGGTAGAGCGACAGCAGCTTCCGCAACAGCTGCTCCTCCTCAGGCTCGCCGCTGCTGCTGCTTGGCGCGTCGACCAGCGTCAGTCCAGCGGAGGCGAGCAGCTCTTCATCAAAAGTTTCGCCCTCAGCCGGCACCCTGGAGCTCGACGCCCATGGGAGCTTGATGAAGACGCCATCGCCGGCCTTCAAATAGGCGCCGGGCTGGGGCTCTTCGGAGCCTGATGCTGCAGCAGTGGCGGAGGGATCGGCGGTCGGTGTAGCGCCTGGCGCTCCTGCGGCCTCAGGGCCATCAGTACGATCGCCGGACCCCTCGCCGGCTTCTGCGGCAGCAGCCTTGACGGCCTCTTCGCCGGCGGGCTCGTCAGCGCTGGCTTCTTCTTTGATGGCGGCGGCGTCATCAGCGTTGCCGCGCACGTCCTCCTCGCCGGCGACCTCGGTCTCCATTGGCTCTGTGGCGGATGGATGAAGAAAAGTCAAGCAAATATTCAAAAATCAGAAGAAGAACACAAGGGAATTTTTTAGGCAAGAAGATTACCTGTGCTGGGGTCTGCGGTCATGGTCTCCGCCGCCAAGGGATCACTGGTGCCGTCCCTTGCCGGAGAGCTGCCCCTTGCCGGAGAAGTCTCTCTTGCCGGAGAACGCTCCCTTGCCGGGGAATCCTCCCTTGGCGGCGTAGTCGAAGCAGAAGGAGGCTGCTCTGCTCCTACACAAATCAACAGTCAGATATCAGCAAAGAAAGAGCACCCATGCACGCCGAACAGCAAGAAGTAGACCATATACTTATCTTTGGGGGCTGCTTGTTGAAACTGCTTTGAAAGAAGAGTTGCAGCGTCCGGCAAGGTGGTCTCGGACTCGCCTCCTGCTGTCGCGATGGGTTCGCCTCGATGACAACCACGGGGTCTTGGATCTCTTCGACATTCTTCGGGCCAGCGTCACGAAAGGAATGGGTTGAGTAAAGTAAATCAGATACAAGACAAAGCAACAAATCGAAGAATTACAAGTACGGCAAGGAATCTTACTCTTCTTCTTCCTCGTCGGAGCTGAGCGCGGAGAGGTCAAATTCTGGCCCGCCTCCGGTACGATGAGGCGGAGGAGTGGGTTCCCTTGGACGCTTGGCGGAGCGAAACCGGTGGTCTGCGAGGCCCGCTCCGATTACCAGCGGCGTGAGGTGCTCCAGCAACCTTGATGCTTGCCGCGGTGGAGCGCGTCGCGCGGCGCTGCGGCCGTTGGCCCGTCTGCCGCCCCGCTACGTCTCCGGCCTTGCGAAGACGCCGTCTTGGTGGAGCCGGGGGCTCCGCTCGCGGCAAGCTGCTTGAAGGTGGGGAGGACGCGCCCTCGACGGGCTCGCTCGACTCGTCTTCAGGCTCGGCATGCTCTTCCTCGCCGGCAAACTCCTTTCGCTCGACAAGGCTTGCCGCCTCTGCTGCCTCTGCCTCCTCCACGGTGAAGCCAAACTCGCCCGCGGCAGCGGCTGCTGCCACCTCTTCCAGCCTGGTGGCGATGCGCTGCATCTCGTCATTGGTGGTGTCGCGGGTGAGGCCCCTCTGCTCATCGGGGCGGATCGGCATTTCTACTAGACTGTCAAAGAACTGCCGGACGACGTCAGCTGCAGGCTCTTGCCAAGTTGGGACAATTCCATGTGAGTTGCACGACGGCATCATTGCACGGATGCGGTCAAGCGCGGAATTGTTGCACAGCGGAACGACGCCCCTCGGCAACCTAAACATCTCCGGATGATCAGGATCGGGCTTGAACAGCTCTAAGAGCATCGCGTCAAGCTCCAAGACGGTGAAGTTGAAGTTGAGGCCTGGGCGCAGCCTCATGATATCTGCCGCGTTACGAAACTCCCGGGCAGGTCTCCTCCTCTCCTGCAAAGGGAAGCGTCTGGCGGCGAAGGAAGTCTGCGCCAGCGGTGCCTACGGTGAGTCCGGCAAGTCCGAGGCGAAGGATTCGGGTGACTGCGATCTTGACCCTAAGCGTCCTCCGGGGCCAGATTGCTCCAATCGTTGCCGCGCACTACTGGGGTTTGACGCTGGGCGGTAAATGGCTGCGGGTTCTCCTCGACAATCCAGCACCAATCAGCCCTCCACTCATCCCATTTGCTACGGAGCTCTCCCTCCAGATAGGCTTCCTTCTTGCCGACCCTGGAGATCCAAGCAATCCCTCCGGCAAGTGGCTCCTCTCTCTCAACTCGGGGTAAAAAGAAGTGGCGGAAAAGGGCTACATTTGGGTGGACTCCGACAAAGTTTTCGCAGATGTGCGAAAACTGCCATGGTCAGAACGACATTGGGGGTGAAATCAAGGAGGCGGAACCCGTAGGTGTTCATGATGTCACAAAAGAATTCAGAGAAAGGCGGGCAGAGCCCGCAGTAGAAGAAGAGCGCGAAGAAGGGATACCCCGTCGGGGCCAATTCCGAAGCAGCGGCGGGGAGTACCTTCGTGCGCGGATGCGCCCGCGTCTCCGTCGACCAGAAGAGGTAGTAGTTCTCCCTCAGCTCCCTTGCGGCGAGCTGGGGGGGGGGGAGATGGCCCGCTCCTTTCGCAGCGCCGCGAGCCGCTGCGCCTCGGCCGACTTCACGCCCTTCCCCTTGTCGGCTTTCGGAGCCATGGCGGAGGTGGTGGGGGAGATCGACGGCGTTGGTGATACTGGTGGCGATGGGGGGCGGAGTGCTGCTCTCTTCAGCCTTGGGAAGAAGGGGGGAGCAGCGGAGGTTTTCTCGAGATGGGACAGCAACTGGCAAGGTGGGCGGACTGCCCCTGTTTCCCCTGCTTATAAAGAGGGAGGGGGCAGACGTTCCGTTATCCCGAATAAAGAAACCCCCCACGATCTCGCCCACGATCTCTCACACGACGCCACATTCGATGCGTGCCGTTCGTGGGGGGTGTGGTGGGTCCGCGGTGAGTTACGGCGTGACCCGGGCCACGTGTGCCCGTGCCCTGTTTTGGGCCTGGCCCAACAGCGCTCGGCACCGTGTGTGGCCCAGGCCCGGGGCTCTGCCGATTGTACTAGAGTAGGGGTACCCTAGTATCCCGAACTTGTGCACGGGCAGTTGCAGCCCTCCGCGGCATGGCTTGCCGGGTGACCGCCAAGGTCCTCCGTGGTTCCTTTGGAGCCATTCAAGAACAAAGTATCCAAGCCAAGGAGACAAGACTCCGACAAGAGGTGCTTGCCGGGAAGGCCACCCAAAGCGCTTGGGAGGCAAGGCCCTGGCAAGAGGAGCTTGCCGGGAAGGCCACTCAAGGCACCTACAAGACAAGGCCCCGGCAAGAGGAGCTTGCCGGGAAGGCCCAATGAGCGACAAGCTTCCGGGCGCGACAAGACAACAACCGTGGCAAGGCGCTTGCCGCGGCGGACCACCTCTCTGTACCTACGCTCCAGCACATCCACTAACGTGTCGCCCTGGGACCTTTCGGTAGCGGCGTGGCGAGAGGCTGTGCAGCCCGGTGCGAGGTGGCAAGCGGGCGTGACAAGATTGCCATCGTGGCAAGCGGTGGCGCCTCTAACGGTCCCTGTTTGCCCGTTAGGCGGCGTGAGCGGGCATTTAATGCCTTTGTCCCCGCCGTCCGTGGTTAGGTATGGTACACTTTGTACCTTTGTACAAGTAGGTGTACCAACCACTACTTTTCCATTTGTACCCTTGTCTACGTTGCCACCTGTCGGAGACCCCTTGAGCATATAAAAGGAGGCCCATGCGCAACATAGAGGCGGTCGGTCAGTTCCCCCCCACGCTCAGTCTGATTAGCAGCTCGTGTGTACTATAGCACTCAGCGCTCCTGAGCAAGAACGCAATACACCTAGACATGCAGCAGTAGGAGTGTTATCTCTCCGGAGAGCTCCGAAGCTGGGTAAACCTCTCGCGTGCTTCGCCTCGATCCGCTCTTCGTGCGACCTCCGCTCCCCGCCGAACCGAAAGGGGCTCGGTCCGCCGGTCCCATAGGTGTTCGTGGGCCAGATCAGCCTGCCCAGACAGTTCCCCTTATGTCACTGGATCAGGCACCATAAGATCGAACCCATCACAAAAGCACCTCTTCCCATGGCAAGAAAATCGATCTAGTTGGCCTAACTAAACCAAAGATTCGAAGAAGAATACGAGGTTATAAGTAATCATGGATATAAGAGATCAAAAGACTCAAATAACTTTCATGGATAAAAACATAGATCTGATCATAAACTCAAAGTTCATCAGATCCCAACAAACACACCGCAAAAAGAGTTACATCAAATAGATCTCCAAAAGGCCATTTTATTGAGAATCAAAAGAGTGAGAGAGGAAGCCATCTAGCTACTAACTACGGATCCATAGGTCTACAATGAACTACTCATACATCATCGGGGAGGCACCAATGATGATGATGAACCCCTCTGTGATGGTGTCTAGATTGGATCTGGTGGTTCTAGAATTTGCGGCGGCTGGAATTGATTTCCGTCGACTCCCTAAGGGTTTCTGGAATATTGGGGTATTTATAGAGCAAACAGGTGGTGCGGGAGGCCACCGAGGTGGCCACAACCCACCTAGGCGCACCCCAGTGGGTTGTGGTCCCCTCGGGGCACCCCCCAGGTGCTTCTCTGGCCCATCCAGTGTCTTTTGGTCCAAAAAAATCCACAAAAGTTTCACTGCATTTGGACTCCGTTAGATATTGATTTCCTGCGATGTAAAAAACAAGCAGAAAACAGCAACTGGCACTGGGCACTATGTCAATAGGTTAATCCCAAAAAATGATATAAAACGATTTTAAAATGATTGTAAAACATCCAAGAATGATAATATAACAGCATGGAACAATAAAAAAATTATAGATACGTTGGAGACGTATTAGCATCCCCAAGCTTAATTCTTGCTCGTCCTCGAGCAGGTAAATGATAAAAACAGAATTTTGATGTGGAATGCTGCCTAACATGTTCATCACATATTCTTTTCTTTGTAGCATGGACATTTGGACTTTTATATGGTTCAAGGCAATAGTTTAGTTTTGACATGAGGACTTTAATACTCAAGCATATCAACAAGCAACCATGTCTTTCAAAATATCAACACTAAAGCAAGTTATCCCTAGCCCATTATGCTCAATCATTGATCCATTCATGAAACACACTCGCATATTAGCTACACCCAATGCTCAAGTATGATCATAGTGCCCCTTAGTTGGTGCTTTATAAGAGAAGATGGAGACTCAAGTAAAAATAAAAATTGCATAAAGTAAATAGAAAGGCCCTTTGCGGAGGGAAGTAGGGATTTGTAGAGGTGCCAGAGCTCAAAGCGAAAAAGATAGAGATAAAACATTTTGGGTGGCATGCTTTCCTATCAACAAAAATGATCGAGTAGTTCCCAATACTTTCCATGCTAGATATATCATAGGCGGTTCCCAAACAGAAAATAAAGTTTATTCCTTTTTCCACCATACTTTCACATCCCACGGCTAACCGAATCCAAAGGTGCCGTCCATACCAACACTTTCCATGGAACTTATTATTTGACAACATAAAGTAAATACATTTTTCATTTCGGGACTGGGCATCCCTAATACCTTTGTCGTACTCTCATGCAATGACAAGTTAATAAACACTCATCTTGAGAATACCACATCTAGCATGGAAAAATATTAGCCACCTCCTACTGTTTCATGAGCGGTACGAGCACACAAAAGAGAAAATTATTTTGAAAATTAGAGATGGCACATACAAATTTGCTTAGAATGGCAAAATAATACCGCATATAGGTTGGTATAGTGGACTCATGTGGCAAAAACTGGTTAAAAGGATTTTGGATGCACAAGTAGTGACCATACTTAGTGCAAACGAAGGCTAGCAAAAGATTGAGAAGCATCCAACCAAGGAAAAAAATCTCGTAAGCGAGCATTAAGCATAACTAACAACGAATAATGCACCACAAGTAGGATGTAATTTCATTGCATAACTATTGACTTTCGTGCTTGCATAGGGAATCACAAACCTTAAAACCAATATTCTTACTAAAGCATAATTACTCATCGACATAACTCACATATCACTATCCTCATATCTCAAAACTATTACAAAGAATCAAGTTTATTTTGTCCAATGATCTTCATGAAAGTTTTTATTATATCCTCCTTGGATATCTATCACTTCGGAACTAGTTTCATTTGTTTTTTAATAAGCTCAAACAAATATAAGTGAAGAACATGAGCATCATATTTATTTCTCTCAAATTAATCTAAGTGAAGCATGAGGGAATTTCTTAAAAGATAACAAAGCACACCGTGCTTAAAAAGATATAAGTCAAGCACTAGAGCAATTCCAAGGCTCAAAAAATTGAAGTGAAGCATAGGAGCAAGCATAGCATAATTTGGCTCTCCAAAATATGTGTCTACAGCAAGGATGCTTATTAAAAATTAAAAAGGAAAACAAGCAAAGACTCATATCATACAAGACGCTCCAAGCAAAACTCATAATATGCGACGAATAAAAATATAGTTCCAAGTAAAATACCGATGGTTGTTAGAAGAAAGAGGGGATGCCACTCGGGGGCATCCCCAAGCTTAGTTGCTTGATACTTCTTGAATATTATCTTGGGGTGCCCCGGGCATCCCCAAGCTTAGCATTTTGCTAATCCTTATTCCTTCATCCATCGCGATCTCACCCAAAACTTGAAAACTTCAATCACACAAAACTCAACAAAACCTTCGTGAGATCCGTTAGTATAAGAAAGCAAATCACTACTATAAGTACTGTTTCAAACCCATTCATATTTTATTTTTGCATTTTATCTACTGTATTCCAACGTTTCTATAGCAAAAACTCTTCAAAGGAAACCATAGAATCATCAAAACAAGCACACAATGCAAAGAAAATAGAATCTGTCAACAATAGAACAGTCTGTAGCAATATGAATATTTCGAATACTTCTGTAACTCCAAAATCTAAAACATTAGGATAACTTGAGCAATTTATATATTAATCTTCTGCAAAAAGAATCTTTATTTTATCACGCTTCTGTTAAAAATGAGAATTATTTTTGTGAGCGCAAAAGTTTCTCTTTTTCAGCAAGATCAAATCAACTATCACCCAACATGATCCCAAAGGCTTTGCTTGGCACAAACACTAATTGAAACACAAAAAACGCAATCATAACAGTAGCATAATTGTGCAAACACTCAAGAACAGAAAGAAAAAGACAAAAGTAATTTTTATTGAGTGGGTTGCCTCCCAACAAATGCTATCATTGTACGCCCCTAGCTAGGCATAATGCAAAGGATCTAAGTATTGTCATCTTTAGTCTTTGCAACTTTAGTAAGGGATTTTTAAAATTCGAGAGGCTCTCTGCACTTTCCTAAATTTTCCGAAAAAGAAACCATCTTTAGATCTAAGATTTCCAACCATTTATTGCAAAGGGTAATCAAAGTATTCAAGTGATTGATACTACTATTAAGATGTTTGAGAGGTTCATTATATTTTTGCAATTCAATCATATGTTTGTGCAAATCACCAAGTTTGTCCAAAATTTGAACTCCCTCTGGGGGTGAAAGAAATCCCCTTCTTTTGAGGTGGAACCCCCAGAATTCCTTCTAAGATTTTATAGGCAGCATTAGCATCAAGCTCAATAAACTTCCCTTTACCGGCAAAATCTAAGAGTTGTCTATGATGCAAAGCCAATCGTATGTAAAAAATACGAAGCAAAATCTTTGCGTCTCCCTTTAGGTTGCAAACACGATAGGATTCCATTAGCCTATACCAAGAATCTTCCAAATTTTCTCCTTGTCGTTGCTTGAAGTATAAAACTTCAAAATCTAGTGACAAAGGAGGAGTAGCCATGTTAGCTGCTACCTCTTGAGCATGCGTTGGTTTTCCCTTGAAGAGGGAAGGGTGATCCAGCAAAGTAGCATAAGTATTTCCCTCAGTTTTTGAGAACCAAGGTATCAATCCAGTAGGAGACTACACTTCGCCTAGTACCTGCAAGAACAATCAAGAATCTTGCAACCAACACAATAAAGGGGTTGTCAATCCCTTCACGGCCACTTGCAAAAGTGAGATCTTATAAAGATAATAAGATAAATATTTTTGGTATTTTCGTTGTATAGATTGGAAAATAAAGATTGCAAAATAAATAGTAAACTATAATTATAGATCGGAAACTTATATAATGTAAAGTAGACCCGGGGGCCATAGGTTTCACTAGTGGCTTCTCTCAAGATAGCATATATTACGGTGGGTGAACAAATTACTGCCGAGCAATTGATAGAAAAGCGCATAGTTATGAGAATATCTAGGCATGATCATGAACATAGGCATCACGTCCGTGTCAAGTAGACCGAAACGATTCTGCATCTACTACGATTACTCCACACATCGACCGCTATCCAGCATGCATCTAGAGTATTAAGGTCATAAGAGTAGAGTAACACATTAGGCAAGATGACATGATGTAGAGGGATAAACTCAAGAAATATGATATAAACCCCATCTTTTTATCCTCGATGGCAACAATACAATACGTGTCGGTTCCCTTTCTGTCACTAGGATCGAGCACTGAACCCAAAGCTAAGCACTTCTCCCATTGCAAGAAAGATCAATCTAGTAGGCCAAACTAAACTGATAATTCGAAGAGACTTGCAAAGATATCAAATCATGCATATAAGAATTCAGAGAAGAATCAAATATTGTTCATAGATAATCTAGATCATAAACCCACAATTCATCGGATCTCGGCAAACACACCGCAAAAAGTATTACATCGAATAGATCTCCAAGAACACCGAGGAGAACATTGTATTGAGAACCAAAGAGAGAGAATAAGCCATCTAGCTAATAACTATGGACCTGAAGGTCTGTGGTAAACTAATCACACATCATCGGAGAGGCTATGGTGTTGATGTAGAAGCCCTCCGTGATCGAATCCCCCTCCGCCAGATCGCCGGAAAAGGCCCCAAGATGGGATCTCACGGGTACAGAAGGTTGCGGCGGTGGAAAAGTGGTTTTGTGGCTCCCTCCGATGTTTTCATGGTATAAGAGTATATATAGGCGACAGAAGTAGGTCAGTAGAGCTACGAGGGGCCCACGAGGGTGGGGGGCGCGCCTACCCCCCTAGGCGCACCCTCCTGCCTCATGGCCGCTTTGTTGCGTCTCTGACTTCCACTCCAAGTCTCCTGGATTGCGTTTGTTCCAAGAAAGATCCTCGTGAAGGTTTCGTTCTGTTTGGATTCCGTTTGATATTCCTTTTCTATGAAACACTAAAATAGGCAAAACACCAACAATTTGCATTGGGCCTTCGGTTAATAGATTAGTCCCAAAAATAATATAAAAGAGTATATTAAAGCCCATTAAACATCCAAAACAGATAATATAATAGCATGGAACAATAAAAAATGATAGATACGTTGGAGACGTATCAAGCACCCCCAAGCTTAATTCCTGCTCGTCCTCGAGTAGGTAAATGATAAAAACATAATTTTTGATGTGGAATGCTACCTAGCATAATTTTCAATGTAATTATCTTTATCGTGGCATGAATATTTAGATCCAAAAGATTCTAGACAAAAGTTTAATATTGACATAAAAATAATAATAATTCAAGCATGCTAACCAAGAAATTATGTCTTATCAAAATAACATAGCCAAAGAAAGCTTATCCCTACAAAATCATATAGTTTGACCATGCTTCATTTTCGTCACACAAAATGCTCCCATCATGCACAACCCCGATGACAAGCCAAGCAATTGTTTCATACTTAGCCTTTTCAAACTCTTTCAACTTTCGCGCAATATATGAGCGCGGGCTTATGATGATGGAGGTTGTGTGAGAAGACAAAAAAGGAGAAAGTCTCACATTGATGCGGCTAATCAACGGGCTATGGAGATGTTGTCGGTGTACAAAAGTAGGGGCCCTTTTTGTTCCCCTCTACTTGTGCACGGGCAGTTAGAGCCGCGCCCGCGGCCACACTAAGTAGGGCAGAGCACGGCACGAGACGTGCAAGGCAACACCAAGACAAAGAAACACAAAGAATAAGAGGGCAAGGTGGACTCCCCCGGCGAGGCCCTTGCCGGGGTGGCCTCTACGGCCCCGGCAAGAGCCTTGCCGGGGCACTTGCCCAACACCAGCAGGGTGCGCCACCCTTGAGCCCGAGGGTTCCAACACCGCCAACAACCACATTGGAACCAAGGCTCGGGAGGCACCTCCGTGGTGGCATGAGATCTTCATCATGATCATAAACACACAAGATCAGGTGAGGACTAGAAGACGACGATCCTCGGCAAGATTCTTGCCGAGGAAATCCACGAGACCCCCGGCAAGACCCTTGCCGGGGACGACCGTGAAGGAAATATGCCCTAGAGGCAATAATAATGTTATTATTTATTTCCTTATATCATGATAAATGTTTATTATTCATGCTAGAATTGTATTAACCGGAAACATAATACATGTGTGAATACATAAACCTACAGAGTGTCACTAGTATGCCTCTACTTGACTAGCTCGTTAATCAAAAGATGGTTATGTTTCCTAACCATGAACAAGGAGTTGTTATTTGATTAACGGGATCACATCATTGGTTGAATGATCTGATTGACATGACCCATTCCATTAGCATAGCACCTGATCGTATAGTTTGTTGCTAGTGCCTTTTCTTCATGACTTATACATGTTCCTATGACTATGAGATTATGCAACTCCCGTTTGCCTGAGGAACACTTTGGGTGCTACCAAACGTCACAACGTAATCGGGTGATTATAAAGGTACATTACAAGTGTCTCCGAAGGTACATGTTGGGTTGGCATATTTCGAGATTAGGATTTGTCACTCCGATTGCTCGGAGAGGTATCTCCAGGCCCTCTCGGTAATGCACATCACATAAGCCTTGCAAGCATTTCAACTAATGTGTTAGTTGTGAGATGATGTATTACTTAAACGAGTAAAGAGACTTGCTCGTAACGAGATTGAACTAGGTATTGGATACCGACGATCGAATCTCGGGCAAGTAACATACCGATGACAAAGGGAACAACGTATGTTGTTATGCGGTCCGACCGATAAAGATCTTACGTAGAATATGTAGGAGCCAATATGGGCATCCAGGTCCCGCTATTGGTTATTGACCGGAGAGGTGTCTCGGTCATGTCTACATAGTTCTCGAACCCGTAGGGTCCGCACGCTTAACGTTTCGATGACAGTTACTATGAGTTTTTATGATGTTTCTGTACCGAAGGTTGTTCGGAGTCCCGGATGAGATCACGGACGTGACGAGGAGTCTCGAAATGGTCGAGACATAAAGATTCATATATTGGAATTCTATGTTTGGACATCGGAAGTGTTCCGGGTGAAATTAGGAATTTTACAAGCACCGGAGGTTACGGAACCCCGGAATGCTAATGGGCCAACATGGGCCTTAGTGGAAAGGAGAAAAGGGGGCCCAAGTGCTGGCCGCACCTTCCCCCTTCCTTAGTCCTATTAGGACTAGGAGAAGGGGGCGCCCCCCCTCTCTCTCCCTTCCCACTTGGCCAATCCTAGTTGGACTAGGATTTGGGGGAATCCTACTCCTAGTAGGAGTAGGACACCTGGCGCACCTCTCCTTGGCCGCCAGCCCTCCCCTTCCCTCCTTTATATACAGGGCAGGGGGCACCCCATGACACACAAGTTGATCCTTGAGATCTTTCCTTAGCCGTGTGCGGTGCCCCTTCCACCAAATTACACCTCGATTATACCGTTCACGGAGCTTAGGCGGCTTCTGCGTCGGTGGAACATCATCATCGTCACCACGCCGTCGTCGATTTAAACTCTCCCTCAACACTCGGCTGGATCGGAGTTCGAGGGACGCCATCGAGCTGAACGTGTGCAGAACTCGGAGGTGCCGTCACGTTCGGTACTTGGATCGGTTGGATCGTGAAGAAGTACGACTACTTCCTCTACGTTGCGTCAACGCTTCCGTTGCTGGTCTCACGAGGGTACGTAGACAACACTCTCATCTCGTTGCTATGCATCACCATGATCTTGGCGTGATCGTAGGAAAATTTTGAAATTACTACGTTCCCCAAAAGTGGCATCCGAGCCTAGGTTTTTATGGTTTGATGATATGCACGAGTAGAACACAAGTGAGTTGTGGACGATACAAGTCATACTGCCTACCAGCATGTCATACTTTGGTTCAGCGGTATTGTTGGACAGACGATCCAGACCAACCTTACGCGTACTTTCCACGCGAGACCGGTTCCCTCGACGTGCTTTGCACATAGATGGCTTGTGGAAGACTGTCTCTCCAACTTTAGTTGAACCGAGTGTGGCATACGCCCGGTCCTTGAGAAGGTTAAACGGAGTCTATTTGACGAAGTATCGTTGTGGTTTTGATGCGTAGGTGAGATTGGTTCTTGCTTAAGCCCGTAGCAGCCACGTAAAATTTGCAACAACAAAGTAGAGGACGTCTAACTTGTTTTTGCAGGGCATGTTGTGATGTGATATGGTCTAGACATGATGCTGAATTTTATTGTATGAGATGATCATGTTTTGTAACCGAAGTTATCGGCAACTGGCAGGAGCCATATGGTTGTCGCTTTATTGTATGCAATGCAATCGCCCTGTAATGCTTTACTTTATCACTAATCGGTAGCGATAGTCGTAGAAGCATAAGTTTGGCGAGACGACAACGATGCTACGATGGAGATCAAGGTGTCGCTACCGGTGACGATGGTGATCATGACGGTGCTTGAGATGGAGATCACAAGCACAAGATGATGATGGCCATATCATATCACTTATATTGATTGCATGTGATGTTAATCCTTTATGCATCTTATCTTGCTTTGATTGACGGTAGCATTATAAGATGATCCCTTACTAAATTATCAAGAAGTGTTCTCCACAGTATGCACCGCTATGCGAAAGTTCTTCGTGCTGAGACACCACGTGATGATCGGCTGTGATAGGCTCTACGTTTAAATACAACGGGTGCAAAACAGTTGCACACGCAGAATACTCAGGTTATACTTGACGAGCTATGCATATAAGATATGACCTCGGAACACGGAGACCGAAAGGTCGAGCGTGAATCATATAGTAGATATGATCAACATATTGATGTTCACCATTGAAACTACTCCATCACACGTGATGATCGGTCATGGTGTAGTTGATATGGATCACGCAATCACTTAGAGAATTGGAGGGATATTTTTCTAAGTGGGAGTTCTTAAGTAATATGATTAATTGAACTTAAATTTATCATGAACTTAGTACCTGATAGTATCTTGCTTGTCTATGATGCGAGGATAGATGGCTCGTGCTGTTGTTCCGTTGAATTTTAGTGCGTTCCTTGAGAAAGCAAAGTTGAAAGATGATGGCAGCAATTACACGGACTGGGTCCGTAACTTGAGGATTATCCTTATTGCTGCACAGAAGAATTACGTCCTGGAAGCACCGTTAGGTGCCGTGCCTGGTGCAAGGGCTGCGCCCGAAGTTGTGAACGTCTGCAAAGCAAAGCTGATGACTACTCTATAGTTCGATTGTGCCATGCTTTACGGCTTAGAACCGGGACTTCAACGTCGTTTTGAACACCATGGAGCATATGAGATGTTCCAGAGTTGAAGTTAATATTCCAAGCGAATGCCCGGATTGAGAGATATGAAGTCTCCAATAAGTTCTATAGCTGTAAGATGGAGGAGAACGGTTACTGTCGGTGAGCATATACTCGTAATGTCCGGATATAACAATCACTTGATTCAACCGGAGTTAATCTTCCGGATGATTGCGTCATTGATGTAATTCTCCAATCATCGCCACCAAGCTACAAGAGCTTCGTGATGAACTATAATATGCAAGGGATGACCAAAACAATGCCCGAGCTCTTCGCGATGCCGAAAGCCGCGGAGGTAGAAATCAAAAGGAGCATCAAGTGTTGATGGTTAACAAAACCACTAGTTTCAAGAAAAAGGGCAATGGAAAGAAAATGGGAAACTTCAAAAAGAACGGCAAGCAAGTTGCTAATCAAGAGAAGAAACCCAAGTCTGGTCCTAAGCATGAAACTGAGTGCTTCTATTGCAAGTGTGCTGGTCATCGAAGCGGAACTGCCCCAAGTATTTGGCGGATAAGAAGGATGGCAAGGTTAACAAAGGTATATGTGATATACATGTTATTGATGTGTACCTTACTAATACTCGCAGTAGCACCTGGTATTTGATATCTTGGTTACATTGCTAATATTTGCAACTCAAAGCAGGGCTACGGATTAGCGAAGATTAGCTAAGGACGAGGTGACGATGCGCGTGGGAAATGGTTCCAAAGTCGATGTAATCGCAGTCGGCACGCTACCTCTACATCTACCTTCGGGATTAGTATTAGACCTAAATAATTGTTATTTAGTACCAGCGTTGAGCATGAACATTATATCTGGATCTTGTTTGATGCGAGACGGTTATTCATTTAAATCGTAGAATAATGGTTGTTCTATTTATATGAATAATATCTTTTATGGTCATGCACCATTGAAGAATGGTTTGTTTTTACTTAATCTTGATAGTAGTGATACACATATTCATAATGTTGAAACCAAAAGATGCAGAGTTGATAATGATGGTGCAACTTATTTGTGGCAATCGCCGTTTAGGTCATATCGGTGTAAAGCGCATGAAGAAACTCCATCTTGATGGACTTTTGGAGTCACTTGATTATGAATCACTTGGCACTTCATGTAACCGTGCCTTATGGGCAAGATGACTAAAACACCGTTCTCGGAACTATGGAGAGAGCAACAGATTTATTGGAAATCATACATACCGATGTATGTGGTCCAATGAATGTTGAGGCTAAATGGCGGATATCGTTATTTTCTCACCTTCACAGATGATTTGAGCAGATATGGGTATATCTACTTAATGAAACACAAGTGCGAAACATTTGAAAAGTTCAAAGAATTTCAGAGTGAAGTGGAAAATCATCGTAACAAGAAAATAAAGTTTCTACGATCTGATCGTGGAGGAGAATATTTGAGTTACGAGTTTGGCCTACATTTGAAACAATGCGGAATAGTTTCGCAACTTACGCCACCGAACACCATAGCGTAATGGTGTGTCCGAACGTCGTAATCGTACTTTACTAGATATGGTGCGATCTATGATGTCTCTTACTGATTTACCGCTATCATTTTGGGGTTATGCTTTAGAGACAGCTACATTCACGTTAAATAGGGCACCATCTAAATCCGTTGAGACGACGCCTTATGAACTGTGGTTTGGCAAGAAACCCAAGTTGTCGCTTCGAAAGTTTGGGGCTGCGATGCTTATGTGAAAAAGCTTCAACCTGATAAGCTCGAACCCAAATCGGAGAAATGTGTCTTCATAGGATACCCAAAGGAGACTGTTGGGTACACCTTCTATCACAAATCCAAGGCAAGATTTTTGTTGCTAAATTCGGAAACTTTTTGGAGAAGGAGTTTCTCTCGAAAGAAGTGAGTGGGAGGAAAGTAGAACTTGATGAGATAATCTGTATCTACTCCCTTATTGAGAAGTAGTACATCACGTAAAACAGTTTCGTGACACCTACACCAAATAGGGAAGAAGCTAATGATGATGATCATGAAACTTCAGATCAAGTTTCTACTGAGAACTTCAGAGATCAACCAGAGCAAGATCCGCACTGAGTGGTAAGGTAATCCTATTCTGGAAGTCATGTTACTGGAACATGATGAACATACGAACTATGAAGAAGCGATGGTGAGCCCAGATTCCACAAAATGGCTTGAGGCCATGAAATCTGAGATGGGATCCATGTATGAGAACAAAGTGTGGACTTTGGTTGACTTGCCCGATGATCGGCAAGCAATTGAGAATAAATGGATCTTCAAGAAGAAGACTGACGCCGATGGTAATGTTACTGTCTATAAAGCTCGACTTGTCGCAAAAGGTTTTCGACAAGTTCAAGGGATTGACTACGATGAGACCTTCTCACCCGTAGCGATGCTTAAGTCCGTCCGAATCATGTTAGCAATTGCCGCATTTTATGATTATGAAATTTGGCAAATGGATGTTAAAACTGCATTCCTGAATGGATTTACGGAAGAAGAGTTGTATATGATGCAACCAGAAGGTTTTGTCGATCCAAAGGGAGCTAACAAAGTGTGCAAGCTCCAGCGATCCATTTATGGACTGGTGCAAGCCTCTCGGAGTTGGAATAAACGTTTTGATAGTGTGATCAAAGCATTTGGTTTTATCTGAGACTTTTGGAGAAGCCTGTATTTACAAGAAAGTGAGTGGGAGCTCTGTAGCATTTACGATATTATATGTGGATGACATATCGATCGGAAATGATATAGAATTTCTGGATAGCATAAAGGGATACTTGAATAAGAGTTTTTCGATGAAAGACCTCGGTGAAGCTGCTTACATATTGGGCATTAAGATCTATAGAGATAGATCAAGACGCTTAATAGGACTTTCACAAAGCACATACCTTGATAAAGTTTTGAAAAAGTTCAAAATGGATCAGTCAAAGAAAGTGTTCTTGCCCGAGTTACAAGGTTTGAAGTTGATTAAGACTCAATACACGACCACAGCAGAAGATAGAGAGAAAATGAAAGATGTTCCTATGCTTCAGCCATAGGCTCTATCATGTATGCAATGCTGTGTACCAGACCTGATGTGTGCCTTCTTTGTAAGTTTGGCGGCGGTACCAAAGTAATCCAGAGTGGATCATCGGACAGCGGTCAAGAACATCCTTAAGTACTTGAGAAGGACTAAGGATATGTTTCTCATTTATGGCGGTGACAAAGAACTCGTCAGAACGGTTACGTCCGACGCAAGCTTTGACATCGATCCGAACGATTCTAAATCGCAAACCGGATACGTATTTACATTAAACGGTGGAGCTGTCGGTTGGTGCAGTTCCAAACAAAGCGTCGTGGCGGGATCTACATGTGAAGTTGAGTACATAGCTGCTTCGGAAGCAGCTAATGAAGGAGTCTGGATGAAGGAGTTCATAACCCATCTAGGTGTTGTACCTAGTATATCGGGTCCAATGAAAATCTTCTCGACAATATCGGTGCAATTGCCTTGGCAAAGGAATCCAGATTTCACAAGAGAACCAAGCACATCAAAAGACGCCTAACTCCATCCGGATTTGGTCGGTGGGAGACATAGAGATATGCAAGATATATACGGATTTGAATGTTGCAGACCCGTTGACTAAGCCTCTTCCACGAGCAAAACATGATCAGCACCAAGACTCCATGGGTGTTAGAATCATTATTATATAATCTAGATTATTGACTCTAGTGCAAGTGGGAGACTGAAGGAAATATGCCCTAGAGGCAATAATAATGTTATTATTTATTTCCTTATATCATGATAAATGTTTATTATTCATGCTAGAATTGTATTAACCGGAAACATAATACATGTGTGAATACATAAACCTGCTGAGTGTCACTAGTATGCCTCTACTTGACTAGCTCGTTAATCAAAAGATGGTTATGTTTCCTAACCATGAACAAGGAGTTGTTATTTGATTAACGGGATCACATCATTGGTTGAATGATCTGATTGACATGACCCATTCCATTAGCATAGCACCGATCGTATAGTTTGTTGCTAGTGCCTTTTCTTCATGACTTATACATGTTCCTATGACTATGAGATTATGCAACTCCCGCTTGCACGAGGAACACTTTGGGTGCTACCAAACGCCACAACGTGAATCGGGTGATTATAAAGGTACATTACAAGTGTCTCCGAAGGTACATGTTGGGTTGGCATATTTCGAGATTAGGATTTGTCACTCCGATTGCTCGGAGAGGTATCTCCGGGCCCTCTCGGTAATGCACATCACATAAGCCTTGCAAGCATTTCAACTAATGTGTTAGTTGTGAGATGATGTATTACGAAACGAGTAAAGAGACTTGCCTGTAACGAGATTGAACTAGGTATTGGATACCGACGATCGAATCTCGGGCAAGTAACATACCGATGACAAAGGGAACAACGTATGTTGTTATGCGGTCTGACCGATAAAGATCTTCGTAGAATATGTAGGAGCCAATATGGGCATCTAGGTCCCGCTATTGGTTATTGACCGGAGAGGTGTCTCGGTCATGTCTACATAGTTCTCGAACCCGTAGGGTCCGCACGCTTAACGTTTCGATGACAGTTACTATGAGTTTTTATGATGTTTCTGTACCGAAGGTTGTTCGGAGTCCCGGATGAGATCACAGACGTGACGAGGAGTCTCGAAATGGTCGAGACATAAAGATTCATATATTGGAAGTCTATGTTTGGACATCGGAAGTGTTCCGGGTGAAATTGGGAATTTTACCAAGTACCGGGAGGTTACCGGACCCCTAATGCTAATGGGCCAACATGGGCCTTAGTGGAAAGGGAGAAAAAGGGGCCCAAGTGCTGGCCGCACCTTCCCCCTTCCTTAGTCCTATTAGGACTAGGAGAAGGCGCCTCTCTCTCTCCCTTCCCACTTGGCCAATCCTAGTTGGACTAGGATTTGGGGAATCCTACTCCTAGTAGGAGTAGGACACCGGGCGCACCTCTCCTTGGCCGGCCAGCCCCTCCCTTCCCTCCTTTATATACAGGGGCAGGGGCACCCCATGACACACAAGTTGATCCTTGAGATCTTTCCTTAGCTGCAGCGGTGCCCCTTCCACCAAATTACACCTCGATTATACCGTTACGGAGCTTAGGCGAATCTCTGCGTCGGTGGAACATCATCATAGTCACCACGCCGTCGTTCAGACGAAACTCTCACACAACACACGGCTGGATCGTAGTAAGAGGCACGTCATCGAGCTGAACTTGACCAGAACTCTGAGGTGCCGTCACGTTCGGTACTTGGATCGGTTGGATCGTGAAGAAGTACGACTACTTCCTCTACGTTGCGTCAACGCTTCCGTTGCTGGTCTACGAGGGTACGTAGACAACACTCTCATCTCGTTGCTATGCATCACCATGATCTTGCGTGATCGTAGGAAAATTTTTGAAATTACTACGTTCCCCAACAGACCGCGGCGCCACGGCAAGACCCCTTGCCGAGGCCTCAGCAAGGCCCTTGCCATGGACACCTACGGGGCCGCAGCCAGGCCCACGTCTACCAAGACTCCACCTCCGTTCCCATCCAGCTGCTAGCCCAACCAGCTGGGCAGGCACCTGCGTGGCAATGTGCGGCTTCCAGGCCAACTCGACAAGCACCTGCGTGGTGGCATGCAGATCTTCATGAAGACCCTACCACCACGCCATCTCAGCAGCCTGCCAGCTTACGTGGCGCTGCATGCCTTGTTGACCTGGATGCGTGTCGGAGCAAGGCGGAGCGGCGACGGACGGAATGGGCCTCGCTGCCATCCCCAATAAAGCAATGGGACACCTAAGGAGCGCGTTTAATGTGCCTTGTCCCATAATGATAGGTGATAAGCTTACGCACTGTACACCTTTCCACCTCCTGTGTGCCACTGTGGCGACCCCCTTTTTTGCTATAAAAGGAGGCCCGAGGCGTCCAGGAGAAGGATTCGGATCTTTTGGGCTACGCACGCACCATAGCTAGCTCAAGAACTCAAGAACACTCAAATACACATCAAAGCAGGACTAGGGTATTACACATCTTCTCGGCCCGAACCTGGGTAAACGATCCTTGTGCTGACCGCCAAACCCGCTCTTTGCACAACCCTGCGCCCGCCGATCGTAGAAGGGATCCCAGTGATCCCATAGGTGTCGTTCCCACCAACATCTTTGGTGCACCAGGTAGGGGGGTGCAGTTGTGAAATCCGGTATAGCAGTTAGTTTAGCAGTTCTTCATCGCCATTGCTCCCAAGAAGAAGAAGATCACGGCGATCGGTTCATCGGGAGCCGAATGGCCCGTACCAGTGCGGGCGAGTGGTGGGGCGGTCGCGGACGGGAGCCGAGGCGCGACCCGCGAACACCCATATCGCTCTAGCATTCAAAGCCTGGCGAGCGGTGTCGTTCGTGCGCGAGATGACGGGCCGCATGCTGCCAATTCCAAAGATGGAGCCGGGCCCCTGCAGGCAGCGCAGGGCCCTCCAGGGGCGGTGTCGTGCCACCTACGGGCGGCGCGGCAACTTCCAAGACGCCTACGCCGGTGCCCATGACGCGCTCCTCCCAGGTTGTGCGCGATGAGCAGCGTCACCACGCTGGTGACCCTGGCGCCACCGTGGGAAGAGTCCCGTGCTTCATTCGCGGGACGTAGAAGGCCAGCATGCACGCCGAGACGCTGGTGAAAATGGCGCACAACCGCCAGGCCGTGATAGAGCTCCTTCTAACATGGTTAGAAGTTGGAGCGCGTCACGGTCCACGCAGCTTTCGCCGCCACCCATGCCAGCAGAAGCTTTTGCGCGCGTGCAGTTGCTCCTCGACTTTCCTGCTGCTGCGGAAAAGTCGACAAATGGAGAGCCACCATCCGGAGCCTCGTCGGTGTCGCCAACAAAGATGAGCCACGACCAGCGGGGCCCTCAGGCCGGCGCTCCGTCGAACCACCGCATGCCGGCGGTGGAAGGACCTGGGGTGCTGCAGCCACGTTGCACTCTCCTCCTCCACGCCAGCCACCGTGGGTGTCGATCCGTCGTGATGACGCTTGTGATAACATTTCCATAGCATCGTCCGACCGAAGGACCCACCGCGATCAGCGCCAAGTTCTTCGGGAGCGAGCCCATGAAGACGCTCGAACCACCATCGAGTGACCACGTGATGCACGCCACGAGTCAGATAGGCGGGCGGGGCCCACTATGGACCACCCAGCACCAGGAGGCCCTGGCGGCCTACCTTACGAGGTGGGTTGCCCAGACTTTACCCATGAGTGGCGGAAGTTCCAATGGCCCTCCCACCGCACATTCAAGCCTGACATCGGCGAGAAGTACAACGGCAAGACCCATCCGTTGGAGTTCCTCAGCATCTACACCATCGCCATGCAAGCTGCTAGGACTCGCGACGACAAGGTGCTTGCCAATTACTTCCTGTTGGCACTTAAACCCAATGTCATGTCATGGTTGATGCACTTGCCAGTGGATTCTATTTTTTCTTGGTCGGATTTGTGCCATGAGTTTGTTGGCGCCTTTACGGGGGGCCACCAAAATCATAGCTGTCGGTGTCAAAACCGGCGGATCTCGGGTAGGGGGTCCCGATCTGTGCGTCTTAGGCTGATGGTAATAGGAAGCAAGGGACACAGATGTTTACCCATGTTCGGGCCCTCTCGATGGAGGTAAAACCCTACTTCCTGCTTGATTAATATTGAAGATATGGGTAGTAAAAGAGTAGATCTACCACGAGATCATAGAGGTTAAACCCTAGAAGCTAGCCTATGATGGTATGATTGTAATTGTGATCGGCCTTCTAAGGACCAACCTCTCCGGTTTATATAGACACCGGAGAGGGCTAGGGTTTACATGGAGTCGGTTACAAGGAAGAAAATATAATATTTGGATCACCAAGCTTGCCTTCCACGCCAAGGAAAGTCCCATCCGGACACGGGTCGAAGTCTTGAGTCTTGTATCTTCACGCTTCAATAGTCCGAACGATGTATATAGTCCAGCTGTCCGGATACCCCCTAATCCAGGACTCCCTCAGTAGCCCCTGAACCAGGCTTCAATGATGATGAGTCTGGCGCGCAGTCTTGTCTTCGACATTGCAGGGCGGGTTCCTTCTCCGAGTACTCCAAAGTACCTGTTACGACGAATAGTGTCTGGAACTCCATCAATGTGGTACTCCTTGGCTTCAGTGCCTCAATAATGAGCATTTCCACGTGTCAAGCGAATGCGAGGAGCCGAGGTATTTTTCGCACTTGCCACCTTCAATCTTTTGGGTTGACCGCCTATTTGAAGAGACGGGGATTCTCAGATCCAAACCTCACTCTTCCCCCTCGAGCAAGCATCCAACAGAGCGCTACGGAAAAACCATTCCAACATGGCCGGTCATCACAGCTCCTCTGCTCGCTCTCCTCGCTCCAAGCCGGGGGACTGGGAAGAGTGTTCAGTTCCCCATAGCCGTTTGATTGAGTTACAAATCCAAGAGTTTCTTCCACCAGCATTCATGGTCCCTGCCCGAGCCGGAATAGCCACCTATAATGGCGGGGAGCAAGCGGAGAGATCTCCCAATCCATCTCCAGAGGAGCGAATATGCCTCATCCCGCATCTGCTAAGGGGCGTCGGGTTTCCTATCCACCCGTTCCTTCGCGGGCTCCTGGAGTTCTACGGCCTCCAGTTACACAACTTCACCCCTGCCTCTATACTACATATAGCAGGGTACGTTGCCCTTTGCGAGCTATTTTTAGGCTGCGAGCCTCACTTCGGGTTATGGAAGAAGCTGTTCTGCCTTGTCCCCCGCAACCAGGGAGAATCCTTATGTCGGTGGGGCGGGACCAAGTATGGCGCATTGCCGAGACCGGATACCTTTCCGCACTCCCAAGAAGGCACCAGAGAACTGGCCTTGAGTGGTTCTACATTGACGACGTTCCCCTTCCGGATCCAGTCCTGCAGGTCTCCCCAGTTCCAAGAACGCCGCCGAGGGCACGTCTAAGCTAAGCGCCCGAGGCCCCAAGAGGAGGATACCAGGAAATATATTACACGATGAGCAGGATAAAGTTACTGGCCAACTCCGAACTGACGATAGTCGAGGTTATGGCAATATGCATAATACGGGGAGTGCAGCCACTTCAATATCGGGGGAAGCCCATTTGGCACTTCAACAGGGAAGATGATGCCACCCACTGTGGCCATAAGGGTCTGGACTCCGCCACTGCTCTGGCAAGGATATTGTCCGATTTGTACAAAGGGGGAGAGGAGAAATTCCTTCACATCAAACCGCGAGATGGATTCTCCATGTACAACCCCCCAAACTGGGTAAGTTGCCATTCCTTTCCCTACGTCACTTATTGTGGCGTTCTACGGTAAGATCATCTGCCTCGATATTCCCGAGCAGGAACTGAGGAGGGTCGTAGAAGGAATCTCCAGCCCCTCCCCGCAGCCAGAGGACCCCGGAAGGGCCCTAGATCCAGGTCTCGAAGAAGATCCGGATATTACCGTGGAGCTTGTCGACGGGATATTTTATCAAGCGAGCCGCGATGGCGCCTCAATGGCCATTACTGTCGACTATCCCAGACCGCTTCCTACGTCGCACGTAAGCCAAGTCGAAAAACCCTATACTCCGAAGAGGACTCCCTTCAGATGTCACGCCTTACCCTTGAAATGTCGTGTTTTTACAGAGACGACGGTCGGAGCATGGGGCCGAGCCCCTAGGGACTCGTCGGCCAAGGGTGTCTGGATTGGGCAGGCTCAAGAGGAAGGTGGTAAGGGTCGACTCACCGCTACAGAGGTAAGGCAATAACTTGTGATGTGATTATGGTCTTTTGAAGTATGACAGCACCCTTTGTGTCCTGGCAGGAAGAGGAGCAGCTGGACTATATCCGGGGATCCTGCCATCCACGCCTCCACCAGCCGGATTCCAGAATCGGCTTCGAGAGCGGAGGCGGGAGCGGGGCCGATGCCGCATAGTTCTCCAACAGAGAATGTGGATAAGCTCTCAGCCACGAATTCCGAAGTAGAGAGCGCCATGAATCACCGGCGTCGACGGGACGTACTTCGGAACAACATCTTTTTCGAAGAGGCATTTAACGCCTTCAATTCGGGAGACGCATACATCCGAGCCGCTCAAGGCGGGCTTGCCCGAGCGACGGACCAGTATACCAAAGATATACGGGTAAGAAAATTAGAAAAGCATGTGTAGCAGTAGCCCCTGAGACTTGAAACAGTTGGAACAACTGTTTTAAGGATCAATTTATGCACATGTCGTTGTAGATAAGAATGAGCAATTGTCTCGGGAGCTGGAGGAATGCAAGGCCGAACTGAGGGCCGCAGTTGCCAAGTTAGAGGGATCCCAAAAGCCCTCATCTGGTAACAATTGTTGCAATTGTACGAAGATGCACCAGTTAGTAAATGGCTGATATGACAAGTCTAACAGAAAAATTCTGCAGACAATCCTGGGGTGAATCCGGAGGGCGTAAAAGAGGATGCATCGCATCTCAAAAGGCAGCTGGAGGCTGGTGAGCGCATTCTTACACGAGTTAGGCAGGAGAAGAACAATCTTCAAGATGCCAAAGTCCAGCTGGACATGGAGTTAAAAGATCTCTGCGCTCAGCTGGCGGACTCCATGAAGGAGAACAAAAGGCTTCGACGCGGCATTTACGGTAAGTGCCTAGACAAACTGTAGTATAGTTCGGCGAGGAAGTATATTGAAAGAATTTTTCTTGCAGGAATGTTAACGGGTCGCCCTGAGGAGGAGATGCCCTCATCTGCAAGTGATTTACTGCAAGACCTTTCGCAGCTGCACAAGCGAGCTCGGCAAGTGATGCAGGGTGTTGCTCAGGCTTTGTGGCCATCAAGCTTGCTGCCGAATGGCATGGGGGAGCTTGTGAATATGCTTCAAGGAGCACGTCGGCACTTCCGACTGTGGAAGGTGTCCGCTTGCCGGCAAGGCGCAAGAGAAGCATGGGTTATGGTGAAGACACGCTACACCAAGCTGGACCCGAACCATATGGCCGAAGTAGGACCGGCGGGGCCCGATGGGCAAGAAATTCACATGAGGCTGGTATATGACCAGGTAGCGTTAGCCGCTAAGTATTCTCAACAGGATTGTAAGCTAGATAGCCTGTTGGACGGTATAGAGGAGGAATATAGTCAGTCCAAGTGACTGTGTAATTTAATGGACATAATTAGCCCCTAGATGGATTAAAATCATTTGTCATGGCGGACCTTTTCGCTTCATGCCCCGGATCCTACAGTTCAGGGTGTGTCCGAATACCCACTCAGTTATACAAAACCGGGGTACGCGTGGAAACAAGGCGTAGGGGTCATAAGTGCTTGAACAGACAAGTACCCAACTAGTTATGTTATATTACATGGATAGTAAGAAACATCTTCCAGGGAGAATAGTTCCGTTAGGGATTCCTTTCCCTGGGTATGCATGCGACGATGCACATGTCCGGACTGCGAACAATGGCGCAGGATACAAGACTTCTGGGGATTTACGTTATAATAAACGAACACATCTTTTGTTCACCGACCGGATATTCTCTTAAGGAAACTAGCTTTCAGCTTCACCCAGTTTGAGGTACACATCCGGCTGAACCGGCAGTAACAATCGCAGAGGTGCTCCCCTTATGCCCTAGCCGAATTAACGGGAACGTAGGGCATAAGCACAAGAGCCAGGCAACCCAGCTTGGCCACATCTTAATTCATATCGATGCATATAATGGTGAAGAAAAGGCACATATGGAAACATAATGCATATGTGATGGGCAGAAAGCCATGTGAGTAATTATTTTTAGCTTCCGTATAGGAAGCCCCCAAGTATTGCTTACACACCTAGTGCGGCCGGAGTGATCCGGGACTCCGCACAGTATTGAATACTTTGTGTGAAGAGAAAAAAGGTTGAGAAAGGAAAAAGGATGGAGCATAATTAAAAAGGAGGGGTTAGGAGACGAACATTGAGTTCGGCGTTAGGCGTAGAACCTCCGGAGTCTGGCCGCATTCCATGGGTTCGGCTCGAGTCTGTTATCAGATGCATTACGTAAGCGGTAGCTCCTCCGGTGAGAACTTTTTCAATGACGAAGGGACCCTCCCACTTTGGTTTGAGCTTGTCCTTCTTCTTCTCCGGTAGGCGTAGAACGAGCTCGCCAATATTGTAAGTTTTGGCCCGCACTTCTCTGCTTTGATATCGTCGAGCCTGCTGCTGATAGAATGCGGAGCGGGCTTTTGCGACGTCGCGCTCCTCCTCCAGGGCGTCCAAGTTATCCTGCCGATCTAACTCGTCTTCCTTCTCTTCGTACATGCGTATGCGTGGCGAATCATGTATTATGTCGCAGGGTAATACTGCTTCCGCGCCGTACACCATAAAAAATGGTGTATAACCGGTGGTGCGATTCGGCGTTGTCCGCAGCCCCCAGAGTACGGAGTCAAGCTCCTCGACCTAGTGCGTATCCGACTCTGTCAAGGATCGCACTAGTCTGGGTTTGATGCCGCTCATGATGAGACCATTTGCCCACTCTACCTGGCTGTTTGTTTGGGGATGGTAGACGGAAGCGTAATCAAGCTTAATGCCCATTTTTGCGCACCAAGTTTTCACTTCGTCGGCTGTGAAATTTGAGCCATTATCAGTGATGATGCTGTGGGGGACACCGTATCGGTGTACGACCCCAGATATGAAGTCTATTACTGGTCCGGATTCGGCCGTTTTGACTGGTTTGGCTTCTATCCATTTGGTGAATTTGTCCACCATGACCAATAAGTATTTTTCTTATGGCTTCCCTTTAAGAGGTCCGACCATATCCAGCCCCTGCACTACCACGAAGGGCCAAGTTATGGGGATTGTTTGGAGAGCGGCAGGGGGCATATGACTCTGATTGGCAAAGAGCTAGCAACCAACGCAATGTTGGACAAGGTCCTGTGCGTCTGCTCGGGCCGTCGGCCAGTAGAAACCTGTATGGAAGGCCTTGCTAACTAATGCTCGAGCCGCGGCGTGGTGCTCGCCCAGTCCGGCATGGATTTCAGCCAAGAGCTGCCGCCCTTCCTCTTCGGAGATGCATCTTTGGAGTACTCCGGTAGGGCTTTTCTTGTAGAGTTCCCCTTCATAGACTTTGTAAGCCTTAGAGCGCCGGACGATGCAGCGTGCTTCATTTCGGTTTTCGGGGAGCTCCTGCCTATTTAGGTAGGCCAAGAAAGGCTCGGTCCACAGGGCGATTACAGCCATGGTTTCATGGGCCGAGGACGTTATTTCGATGGTAGAACCTCCGACTATGTCTGATAGTTCGGAATCTGGGGGTGTATTCGGATCTGTGCTAGTATTGCCGAACTCCCCTTCCCATACTACGGATGGCTTGAATAGCCATTCCAAGAATATGTTAGGTGGGACAGGGTCGCGTTTAGCACCGATGCGAGCGAGGACGTCCTCCGCTTGATTGTTTTCTCGGGCCACATGGTGGAATTCGAGCCCCTCGAACCGAGCTGACATCTTGAGGATGGCATTATGGTAGGCCGCCATTTTCGGATCCTTGGCATCAAAATCTCCATTTATTTGTGATATTGCAAGGTTTGAATCCCCACGCACTTCTAGGCGTTGAATGCCCATAGAGACTGCCATCCGAAGACCGTGCAATAGAGCCTCATATTCGGCTGCATTGTTGGAGTCTGTGTATAATATTTGGAGGACGTACTGGACGTGTCTCCGGTGGGAGACGTCAGGACTACACCTGCTCCCAATCCGGCCAGCATTTTAGAGCCGCCGAAGTGCATGATCCAGTTTGAGTATGCATCGTACTCTTTAGGGAGTTAAATCATGTCCATTCGCCACGAAGTCAGCCAATACTTGCGACTTGATGGCCCGTCGTGGTTTGTATGTTATGTCGAACGGAAGGAGCTCAATGGCCCATTTGGCAATCCGGCCCGTAGCATCGCGGTTATTTATTATGTCATTGAGTGGTACTTCGGAGACCACCGTAATCGAACACTCCTGAAAGTAGTGTCGTAGCTTCCGGGATGCCATGAAAACCGCGTATGCTATTTTTCCATAGTGTGGGTATCGGGATTTGCATGGGGTTAGGACCGTGGATACGTAGTAAACCGGCTTCTGGAGCGGGAATTTGTATCCGTCAGCCTCTCGTTCAACGACGAGTACTGCACTTATAACTTGATGCGTTGCAGCTATGTACAGCAGCATAGGTTCGTCAATTTTCGGCGCTGTTAGTACTGGATTACTGGCCAATAAGGTCTTTGTTTCATCCAGTCCAGCCCCAGCTACATCTATCCACACGAAGTGTTCGGTGCACCGAAGAAGGCGGTAAAGAGGTAATGCCTTTTCTCCTAACCTGAAGATAAAGCGGCTTAGAGCAGCCACGCATCCGGCTAGTTTTTGGATGTGCTTGAGGTCTGTTGGTATAGCCAACTGTGACAAAGCTCGGATCTTTGCCGGATTCGCTTCAATTCCTCTATTGGAAACGATGAAGCCGAGTAGTTTCGAGGGGACGAAAAAACGCGTTTTCCGGATTCAGCTTGATGTCGTATGTCCGGAGATTGTCGAATGTAAGCCTCAAGTCATCTATTAGGGTTTTGACGTGTCTTGTTTTTATGACCACGTCATCCACGTATGCCTCCACTGTTTTGCCGATTTGCTTTTCCAGGCATGTTTGAATCATGCGTTGGTAGGTTGCGCCGGCGTTCTTGAGCCCAAAAGGCATAGTGTTGAAGCAGAAAGGGCCATATGGCGTTATGAAGGCTGTTGCAGCTTGGTCAAACTCTGCCATCTTTATTTGATGGTATCCAGAGTATGCATCGAGGAAACACAGCGAGTTGTGTCCTGCCGTGGCATCAATGATTTGATCGATGCGAGGGAGGGGAAAGGGATCCTTGGGGCAAGCCTTGTTGAGGTCTTTAAAGTCGACACATAGGCGCCAGGATTTGTCCTTCTTTGGTACCATTACCAGGTTTGCCAGCCAATCCGGATGCTTGATATCTCGATGAATCCGCCTCGAGTAGTTTGGCTAGCTCTTCCCCCATGGCCTGCCGTTTGGGCTCTGAAAACCGTCTTAGAGTCTGCTTGACCGGTTTGTATCCTTTTAGTATATTGAGGTTGTGTTCGGCCAATCTGCATGGGATGCCTGGCATGTCCGATGGTTGCCAGGCGAAGATGTCCCAATTCTCGCGTAAGAAGTCTCGCAGTGCGGCGTCCATCGCGGGGCTCAGCTGCGTCCCGACGGAAGCTGTCTTCGTGGGGTCCGTTGGATGGACTTGGAATTTGGCTATCTCGTCTGCGGGTTTAAATGAGGTGGACTTGGGTCGCTTGTCGAGTATCACGTCGTCCCTGTCCATGGTGGCCCGCAGTGTTGTTAATTCCTCGGCTGCTAGGGCCTCAGATAATGCCTCCAGGGCTAGTGATGCGGTTTTGTTTTCGGCGCGAAGTGCGACGTCCGGATCACTGGCTAGAGTGATGATTCCATTGGGCCCGGGCATTTTAAGCTTCATGTACCCGTAATGGGGTATAGCTTGAAAGCTTGCAAACGCGTCCCGCCCTAAAAGGGCGTGGTATCCGCTGCTAAAAGGGGCCACTTGGAATGTGATTTCTTCGGACCTATAATTCTCCGTGGTGCCAAATACCACGTCGAGTGTGATTTTTCCTGCACACCGCGCTTCCCGACTAGGGATAATTCCCCTGAAGGTTGTGCCGCTTTATTCAATGCGGCCTTTGTCAATTTCCATCTTGCTGAGTGTCTCTTCATAGATCAAGTTTAATCCGCTTCCGCCATCCATGAGCACTTTAGTGAGCCGAAAGCCATCCACGATTGGGCTAAGAACCAGAGCGGCTGGTGCCTGGACAGTCCGGTATCGAGGTTAAATCGCGGCATTAAAAGTTATAGTAGTGTCGTTCCAGAGGTTTATTTTGGCCATATGGCAAATTTCCGTGGAGCTTCGATGAGCTCGCTTGCGCCTACTGTTTGAGGCAAAAGTCTCGAAGAATGTTAGTACCGTATTGTGCTTGTTGGTGGGATGTTGTTCTGTAAGAAGATCCTCGCCACTTTTTGCAACCTGCCAGAGTATCCAACATGCCCTAAGGCTATGAGTTGGTGCTGTGTGCGGAGTGCCGTGGAGTTTACATGGCCCATTGAGCCATTTTTCCAATACGGTTCCCCGCCCTGGGGTGGGCTTTGGTTTCTTGGGGATTGGATCGGCCGACTCACGAGAGTTCACCCGTTTAGTTCGGACAAAGGTTTTGGTGAAAGTCGGACTGTCCCAAAATTCTCAGTTTGAGTTTTCCAGACGCTTTCCATCGCACAGTACTTCTGTACTATGATTGCTAAGTCCGCAAAGCGTACTATGTTACAACGACTTATAGCATTAAGGATTCCTTTGTCCGTGCAGTTTTTGCAGAAGAGCGAGACTACGTCCTCCTCGTGGCAGTCCTCGACCTTGTTTAGCGCAAGGAGGAATCTGGCCCAGTAATGATGTACTGTGTCCTAGGGCTCTTGCCTGATATGGGAGAGACGATTTAAGTCCGCGTGGGTGGTTATAGCCGAATCCGGATTCTGATCCGATCTAGCACCCCGGGGCATGGAAGCCTCTGAGTTCAACAACTCGGGATTCAGGACGCTGCCCAATTTTTCCGGCCCCGTGCCCGGTTCTAAGTCCGGGACCCGGGTCATATCCTCCCCCGGGCGGGTGTCCGATGCTGGGAGCTCGGCGATCTGGACATAATTCGTCCTCAGAATAGAGGGATACTCCTTGTGTGGTTCCTCCGATACCACTATCTCATGGGTGGCCGGTGGGGATTTAATGTCCCTTTGGTCGGGTTTAAGCCCGATCCGGTCATAGTCCGTTGCGACTCCCAAAGCGGCGATGCGATCCAAGAGCTCATTAAGAGAAGAGAGCTCTATCGGATCCATCTGTTCGGCGAGTTCCAAATTGATGTGAAGTTTATGCGTGATGACCCGAGAGGCCATCGTCGGCGCGACAGCCGATGGGGCGGCCATGACGAAGCCGCCTAGTCGGAGAGTTTGGCCTACAGCCAGAGCTCCTCATGTAATGTTGTCCTCGACAACGAGGCGAGCCATCGAGCCTTGTAGCGACGCATACAGAGGAACTCTCAATGAAAGCACCAATGTCGGTGTCAAAAGCTGGCGGATCTCGGGTAGGGGGTCCCGATGCATGCGTCTTAGGCTGATGGTAACAGGAAGCAAGGGACACAGATGTTTACCCGGTTCGGGCCCTCTCGATGGAGGTAAAACCCAACTTCCTGCTTGATTAATATTGAAGATATGGGTAGTACAAGAGTAGATCTACCACGAGATCGTAGAGGCTAAACCCTAGAAGCTAGCCTATGATGGTATGATTGTAATTGTGATCGACCTTCTAAGGACCAACCTCTCCGGTTTATATAGACACCGGAGCGGGCTAGGGTTTACATGGAGTCGGTTACAAGGAAGGAAATATAATATCCGGATCGCCAAGCTTGCCTTCCACGCCAAGGAAAGTCCCATCCGGACACGGGTCAAAGTCTTGAGTCTTGTATCTTCACGCTTCAATAGTCCGGACGATGTATATAGTCCGGCTGTCCGGATACCCCCTAATCCAGGACTCCCTCAATGGCCAGGAAAGCTATTTGCATATCATCCCCTAGAAAGAAGGTGAAACCCTGCGCAAGTACATACAGAGGTTCAGCCGGGTGCAGTACAACATCCCAGATGTTCATCTCGCCGCTATGATCAGCGCATTCCACCAGAATGTTTGCAACCGCAAGATGCGTGTGGAGCTGGCGATGAATAAGGTTGTAAGTGCATCTAGTGCCCCTTAGTGATTTTGGTGTATTGAATACTTATAGGTTAAGGGACTAATGTGTTTATGAGTGTACACAGGTCTATAAGTCTATGAGGAGTTTGATATTTATAGAGAAAGTCAACCCCTAAAAATGAAGTTCTTCGATTGAAGACTTTGGATTTCTGAAGACTTTCTGAAGACTTTGAAAGTGAAGAAATTGGAGTGACCCTGAAGACTTGGTATTCATTCGAGGAACATGAAGCATGAAGAATTTTGTTTTCTTAGTTCCATTTCTCTTGCTTGAGCCATAGGAAACACCGTACTTTTAAAGGGGGTCGAGGAAATACAAAGGAAAAATTTCCATGTGATGCTCAACTCAAAATCCTACACCTACCAATCCCTTCGAGTGAAGCCATTGGAAATCTCATACAGTTCAGTCATATTCTTCAGTGACAGAGTCGAAGTTCTTATGGTCTCTGAAGAATTTGTTCTGACTGAGGAGTTAGGAATTCGCCAGTGCGGATTGTCTACACTGTGAGGAACAGGATATCCCTGAGGAATTTGATACTCAAATTTCCGACCGTTGCCGTGCTACGCGCCAGCTGTCCCAAAATATCTACCCACCCAACGGTCATATCATTGAAGGGCATTTATGTCTTATCATGTCGGGCTGCTCCCTAGGCTATAAATAGCCGCCCCCTCCAAGCACTAGCTGGTTGGCTGCTCCAAGAGAAACTAACACTTGTCATTTGAGAGCATCCCATCCTTTGAGGACTTTGAGCAAAAATCATCGGGTGAGGAAAACCCAAACCCAAAAACCTACAAACCCAAAGTGATTGAGCATCACTGAAGAGATTGATCTTGCGTAGATCTGACGCTTGTTACCTTGGAAGACTGTGCTTCTTCCAGACGGTTAGGCGTCATGGTCTAGAGCATCCAAGAGGAAATTGTGGATCGCCGAGTGACCGAGTTTGTGAAGGTTCAGAAGTCACCTGAAGACTTACCACGAGTGATTGGGCGAGGTCTGTGTGACCTTAGCTCAAGGAGAATACGGTGAGGACTGTGTGTCCTTAGTTTTAAATACCTAGCCTCTCCAACCAGATGTACAACTGAGACAGCAGTTGGAACTGGTCTACCAAATCATTTTCTTCACCAAGCTTATGGGTTCTATTTTGTCAACTCTTTCATTTCCTCATTGCAGTTGTTGTGTGCTTGTTCATATCTGTTTGAAGACTTTGAATGAAGACTTACTCAATTTCCTCAGTTCAATTTCTTCAGTCTGTTTGTCTTCATCCTGTTTAACATGTGTTTACGCTTTCTGTACTCTGTGCTTGTCTTCATTTCATCATGATGACCATGACTATGTTCTGTTCTGTTTACATCTGAGTACTTATTCCGCTGCAAGTAGTTCTTCGCTTAGGAATTTCCTCACCCTGAAATTCCTCAGTGAAGAATTCATAAAAATCGTCTATTCACCCCCCTCTAGTCGATATAACGCACTTTCAATTGGTATCAGAGCAAGGTACTCCCTTGTTCTGTGTGATTTTGGTTTAACCACCGGAGTTTTAGTTATGTCGATCGCAGGTATGATCAAGGTCTCTGCTGGGTGTCCTACCTTGATGGGACGGACTACCCTTCTTTGGAAGAATAAGATGCGAATGCATCTTGAGGCAATTGATGACGATCTCTGGTTTGTTGTGGAAAATGGTGTTCCCTCAGTCACACCTTCTCTGAACGCTACTGATGTGAAGAGATTCAAGCAACTTGATTCTCAAGCGAAGAACATCATATGTGGCCATCTGAGAAAAGGGCAGTATGGAAGAGTGAGTGCTTTGGAAACTGCTAAGCTTATCTGGGGTAGGCTGTCCAAAGTGAATGAAGGAGTCTCAACTCAACGTGACTCTCGTGTTGACGTTCTTCGCAATCTCTTCAACCGCTTCAAGAGACTCGAAAATGAAAATGTTCAGCAAACCTTCAATCGCCTCACTGACATCTCAAATGAGCTTCAAGCACTTGGTGCCACTGACATCACCGACCATGAGGTGGTGAAGAAATTGCTGAGATCGCTTGATTCCTCATTTGATACTCTGGCACTGATGATACAAGAACGTGCTGATTACAAGTCACTTGATCCCACTAATATCCTCGAGAGGCTAAACACTCATGAGTTCTAGCTTGCTGAGAAGAGAGATCTCTATGCTTCAAGCTATGGCAGATCACGTGCCCTGAAGGTGAAGATTCTGGTAGTAGCCTTGGTGATCCTGAAGAACTGAGCCAGGAGCTAGCACTGCTCGTGAAGAAATTCCAGAGGTTCTCAAGACGTGGCCGCTTTGGAAAATCCTCAAGGAGCAATGATTCCTCATCTAGTGACTACAAGAAGAGGCTATGCCACAAGTGCAAGAAACCTGGTCACTACATTCAAGATTGTCCTCAGTGGGAAAAGGAATCAAAGAAGAAGAAATACAAGGATTACTGATTCGATGACTCGAAGAAGAAGAAGAAATCTTCAAAGTCTTCATCATCAAAATCCTCGAAGTCTTCATCTCACAAGAAGAGCAGCTCCAAGAAGGCTCGGACATTCATTGGCAAGGAAACAGACTCTGAGGATGAATCTGAGGAACATGAGGAAGAGGAGGCATCTGAGGAGTCCGAGTCAGGTGTGGCGAGCCTATCTCTCGCTACTGCATTCGTCAGCAAGTCCATCTTCAACTCTGAAGAAAATAGCTTCACTAACAAGGCTGATAAAGGCAATGATGACTACGCTCCCACCTATTGCTTCATGGCAAAGGGTGCCAAGGTACTCAAATATACCTCCTCTGAATCAAGTGAAGATGAATATGATGAAAACCTGAATCCTAGCTATTCTGAACTTGCTAAGATTTCTGTGAAACAACAAAAGTCTTTTGAAAAGGTTCAAAATATGCTAGACAAAAGTGATGCTATCTTGGGTGATGAAATGGGTCGCACTAAAACCTTAACTGAAAATCTTCAAAGAATTCAGTCCAGGTTTGGCAACCTTCAAGGTCATCATAACACTCTCTTATCTGATCATGAGAAGCTTTCTTATGAATTTCTTCAGAGAAAGCAAGATCTAGAAAAGCTAAGAGTGAAACTTGCTAAGATTTCTGTGAAACAACAAAAGTCTTTTGAAAAGGTTCAAAATATGCTAGACAAAAGTGATGATATCTTGGGTGATGAAATGGGTCGCACTAAAACCTTAACTGAAAATCTTCAAAGAATTCAGTCCAGGTTTGGCAACCTTCAAGGTCATCATAACACTCTCTTATGTGATCATGAGAAGCTTTCTTATGAATTTCTTCAGAGAAAGCAAGATCTAGAAAAGCTAAGAGTGAGTTATGAAGATCTTCAGAAGGAGCGCAATTCATTACTTGCTCAACATATCAGCGCTACTCGGAAAGAATTTGTTCCTCCATGCTTGAAGTGCATTGAACGTGAATCTTCTAATTCTTCACCTGAATGCTCAAATGCTTCTAATGTTACAAATACTTCAATTGTCTCTGCTATCACTAATTCCTCACCTGAAGACATTGCTAGTATCACTGATGATGCAGGGCTGAAGGAATTGTACATGACAGGCATGTACAAAATCCTCAAAGGGCATCAGACTCTTTGTGATGTGCTTAAAAAGCAGATCCTCAACAGGAACCCTAGGAAAGAGGATATTTCCTTTGAGAGGAAACTCAATGCTGATGGTACATATTGGAAGCCTGAGCAGTACCCCAAAACCTGATGGATTGCTGCAAAGGGACCTCCAGTTCATCCATCCAATTTATCTGGCTTTACATGTGAATCTCCTCATTCTTCTGATGAGTCATTTGACTCCAACCATAAACTATTCAAAAATTAGAATGGTGAAGTGTTTGCTAGATATGTAGGCACTAACTGCAGGAATTGTTCTCCTATGAAGAAAATCTGGGTTCCCAAAAGGTGCCTTAAAAATCTTCAGGTGAATGTCATCATGACACCATCAGTGAAGAATAGGAACCCCAGATCAAATTCTTCATATGGACCAAATTCTTCATATGGATCCAAGTCCTCATACGGACCAAATTCCTCACGCGGATCAAATTCCTCAAATGGATCAAAGTCCTCATATGATCATCATCGTGCTAACCCCTCTGTTTCGCAGGGAAGAGCTAAGGGCTATGAATATGAGCCTTACTCTTCTAACCATTATGTTCATAAGTCCTCGAAAAATCTATCTGCTTATTCATATGCTTATCCTAACTCCTCTTATGTGAAATGAAATGGATTGGCTTCTATGCCACCTTTCTTGTATGGAGCTCGCAGAGTGATGAACTCTTTGCCACCCCTTCAGATGTGGGTGGTGAAGAAAAAGAACTAATTTCTTCTGCAGGGTCAAGTCTCCAGACGTACTTAAAAGTCTGAAGAATTTGCTGGAGACCTGAAAATGCCTGAAAGGACGCAGGCTAATCATGAAGAAATGAACTTTCATTTCTCACGTCCTCACATTTCTTTATCTGTTCTATTGCTTGATGAATTAATATGATGAAATTGATGTCATATTCTTCACCGATGAAGTATATGAGTTTGCAAGCTGCACTAATTCATCTGCAGGATGATCAACCCAAAGCCAATGAGTGGGTCCTCGATAGTGGATGTACAAATCACATGACTGGTGACAAGAATCTATTGATGGATGCTCCCTTATCTCCATCGCATCTGAAGCATATCATCTTCGCTGACAAAGGAAAAAGTCAGGTATTGGTTCTAGGTAAGGTTGCGATCTCAAAGGATCGACACATGGACAAAGTCATGCTTGTCGAGTCCTTAGGATACAACCTCATGTCTGTCTCCATGCTTTGTGATCTTGATATGGTTGTTGTCTTTGGCAAGTATCGTTGTGTTGTGATCATGGAAGCTGACCATTCCAAAGTCTTCGAAGGCTTTAGGAGAGGAGACTTGTATATTGTTGATTTCTCTACAGGACCACAACCAGCCGTATGCCTACTTGCAAAAGCTTCGGAAGGCTGGCTATGGCATCGACGACTTGGTCATGCAGGCATGAGGAATTTGCACACGCTTGCGAAGAAGAAGCATGTCATTGGCATTGAGAATGTCAAATTCCTCAAGGATCACTTGTGTGGAGCCTGTGAAGCTGGAAAGATGACCAAGGCCAAGCATCGAGCGAAGACTATCATGACTACTACTCGACCATTTGAATTGCTTCACATGGATCTCTTTGGTCCTAATCATTATTCAGCAGTTACAAATGATGCATCTCAATATGTCTTTGTTATTGTTTATGATTACTCTTGTTACACATGGGTGCATATTTTCACTTACAAACATGAGGTGCAGGAAGTCTTCAAACGATTTTCCTCGAGGGCTTCAACCAACTTTGCTGTGAAGATAAAGCACATCAGCAGTGACAATGGAACTGAGTTCAAGAATTCTGGTCTTGATGACTATCTTGATGAACTTGGTATTACTCATGAGTTATCTGCTCCTTATACTCCTCAGCAGAATGGCATTGTGGAGCGCAAGAACAGGACTCTTGTTGAGATGGCTTGCACTATGCTTGATGAATACAAGACGCCTCGTCGTTTCTGGATTCAGGCAATTGACACTGCGTGCCACATCATCAACATGGTATATCTTCACAAATTCTTCAAGAAGACTGCATATGAACTCCTCACTGACAAGAAACCTAATGTGAGTTATTTCAAAGTCTTCGGTGCTAAATGCTGGATAAGAGATCCTCATCACAACTCTAAATTTGCACCGAAAGCACATGAGGGTTTTATGCTTGGTTACAGAAATGACTCGCATACCTACAGAGTCTTCAAGAACGTTCACCACAAAGTTGTTGAAATTGTAGATGTGCGGTTTGATGAAACTAATGGCTCGCAAAGAGAGCACCTACCTTCTGTGATAGATGAACCAACACCTGAGGAAACTATCAAGTTCAAGGCTACTGAGGATGTCATTCCTACCGAAGAATCTGCTGAAGAATTCATTCCAGAACGTGAAGAACGTCGAGCTGATGCACCTGAAGAAAATGGTGCTGAAGAAAATAGTGCTGAAGAAAATGCTGATCAAATTCCTCGACGACAACCATCTCATCCTCGCGTTGCAAATGAAGTGCAGATTGAGAGAATCATCGATGACAATGAAGCACCAGGTCCTCTCACACGCTCAAAAGCTTCACATTTGTCTAACTTTTGCGGGCACTTTTCTTTTGTCTCTATCACAGAGCCCACTAAGGTAGATGAAGCATTTCTGGAGCCTTAGTGGATTCAAGCTATGCAAGAAGAATTACATCAGTTCGAGCGCAACCACGTCTGGGAACTGGTTAAACGTCCAGATCCTCGCAAGCACAATATCATTGGCACAAAGTGGATCTACCGCAACAAGCAAGATGAAAATGGCCTTGTGGTGAGGAATAAGGCACGCCTTGTAGCTCAAGGCTACACACAGGTTGAAGGAATTGATTTCGATGAAACTTTTGCACCTGTTGCTAGACTTGAGGCTATTCGCATATTACTTTCTTACGCTAACCATCATGATATCGCTCTATATCAAATGGATGTGAAAAGTGCATTCCTCAATGGTAAGCTTGAGGAAGAAGTATATGTTGCTCAACCCCCAGGTTTTGACGATCCAAAGCATCCTGACAAAGTCTTCAGACTCAATAAGGCCCTGTATGGCCTCAAGAAGGCCCCTCGGGCGTGGTATGATACTTTGAAGGAATTCCTCATGAAGAAAGGCTTCAAACCTGGTTCACTTGACCCCACTCTTTTCACTAAATCCAATGATGGTGAATTATTTGTGTGCCAAATATATGTTGATGACATTATCTTTGGCTGTACTGACCAACGTTACACTGACAAATTTGGTTATATGATGAGAGAGGAATATGAAATGTGTATGATGGTAGATTTGAAATTCTTCTTAGGTCTTCAAGTTCGTCAACAGTGCAATGGCATATTCATATCTCAGGAGAAATACCTCAAGGACATGTTGAGGAAATTAGGCATGCAAGATTGCAAAGGGGTCAAAATTCGTATGCCCACAAATGGTCATCTATGCACTGATGAAAATGGTATTGACTTTGATCAAAAGGTATACCGCTCCATGATTGGTTCTTTATTGTACTTATGTGCATCTAGGCTAGACATTATGCTTAGTGTTTGCATGTGTGCCCGATTTCAAGCTACAATCAAGGAATCACACCATAAGGCTGTGAAGCATATTCTTCGATATCTAGCTCACACACCAACACTTGGATTATGGTTCCCCAAGGGCTCGGCTTTTGATCTCATTGGATATTCAGACTCGACTACTGTTGGTGATCGTGTGGACCGCAAGTCAACATCTGGCACATGCCATTTCCTCGGACGATCTTTGGTCTGTTGGTCCTCGAAGAAACAGAACTGTGTATCACTATCTACTTCTGAAGCTGAGTAAATTGCTGCTGGTTCTTGCTGTGCACAATTGCTGTGGATGAAGCAAACTCTCAAGGACTACGGCATCAACGTGAAGAATGTGCCTCTCTAATGTGACAATGAGAGTGCCATCAAGATTTCTCACAACCCAGTTCAACACTCGAAGACCAAGCACATTCAGATTCGTCATCATTTTCTTCATGATGATGTGTTGAAGGGTGACATTTCTATTGAGCATGTGAAGACTGAAGAACAGCTAGCCGACATATTCACAAAGCCCTTGGATGAGAAGAGATTTAACAAGTTGCGGTGTGAGCTAAATATCTTAGAATCTTCGAATGTTCTTTGAAAAGGACACTCATCCTAACACTTACGCAAAATTGATGGCTTAGATGTGCAACACGCGAAGAAACGTTTTTCTTCAATCAATGAAGACTAACACTCTAAGTGTGAAGAAATTAACAAATAATTTGATTCTCAGAGCCCTACGACAATTGTACGCGGTGTCTGAAATCATTATTCTTATACGGTGGGTCACGCCACCACCAAAAGTTAAAAATCTTCAATTTGAGTTTTTCCTCAGTTTTTGAAATTCTTCAGTTGTGCATTTTCTTCAACTTTGCATTGTCTTCACTGTTTCCGTTGTTTTTATTCATTGTATATATATATATATATATATATATATATATATATATATATATGAGCTTATGTCCTCTACAACATTCACTTATGTGCATGTGATCGGACCCTTCCCCCTCTATGCTATACTCAACCAAAACTATTCACAAATTCTTCATGTGCGTTCTATTTAAAACTCGTTCAAAATCTTCACTGTGTCCTTGTCAGCTGAAGTGCGAACGGAACTTTAAACCGATCTTATCTATATTTTCGGCTTTGCCGCTCAAACCGTTCCGCATCCCACGATAATACTTATCTATTCACCCACGATCTCACACGATCGCCACCTCTCAGTACGTGGGTGACACATGTCAAGCGAATGAGAAGGGTCAGGGGCACGTTCGTCCAATTTCTTCGGGCAAACAGTTTTTCACCGTGGCTATATGTACCCTCCCCTTCCTCACTTCACTTTTACTCCGCTCGATCTCTCTCCCGCTCGAGCTTCTCCAACCCTAGTGCCACCGCTACTTCATCGTCGCCGGTGAGGAAGAGCTTCACTGCCTCGACCTCGTCGTCGTCAGATTTCGCCGCCGTCAAGAGATTTCTTCACTCCGCCGTCATAGCTGTCTTCCTCAGCCAAGTTAGGGCGTGGAAGATCTGAATCGACGAACTTCACATCTACACTTCCCGGTTAAATAGGTGTTACTGCGTCCAGGGTAATTAAAAGTTACTTTTACTACCCTCTTTGATTCAATTGTTTTCTTCAAAATCTTCAAAAGGTGTTTATTCTTCAAATCTTCACACACTAAACACCTCACATGTCATCTGTTCTTGATTCATTTCTCTAAGCTACATTTTTCTTCAAGATTCCTCAGTTGTGTGGATTTTCAATCTATACAACTCTGGAACCTAAGACCATGAACGCTTAGTGAAATTCTTCAAGACTCATCTGGTCAGATTACTCAAACTTGTTCTTTTTGAAAAACTTCTGAGAACGCATATGGCCTCTCCAAATTCCTCGCAACTATACTCTGTTCACAGGTACACATGTCCGCTGCTGAATCACTAGGTTCTCATCAACTTAACTCATTTGCAGCGTTCCTCGAAGAAAAGTTGCACACCTCTTCAGAGAATTCTATTGTTCAAATTCCTCAGCTGAAGAAAATGGCTGATGGAAAGAAGCCACAGAAGGGTGGAAAGAGGCCTGAAATCAATACTGCTTTCGAGATCCCTGATGACATATACAAAGATTATTGCACTCCAGATGAGGCCAAGTTTGGCAAGGAGGATAAAAATCAGTGCAAGGTGCGCATTCAAAGAACACAGAGGAGATGGGCAAGGGAGTGGAGGAAGTACAAATATGTTACTCCCAAGTATATGAAGAAATTCGCTCTAAAGCCTCCATGCCCAATACCTCCATTGGCACCTGGCCAAGAAGCTGATCCCACCAGGCTCAAGCGTGGTGAGGATTATCCTGATGAATGGGCAAAGCGCCAGGCCAAGCTAGCCAAAATGGATAAGGAAGCAGTGAGGAAATGTAATGAAGACTCTGCTGCTCCTGCTGCTACCACTGCTGAGACCTCTGCAAGCAAGCCGAAGAAGGCCATGTCAAAGAAGCCTGCTCATAAGCCAAGTGCTTCATCTCCAATGCCCTCACGGCCAAGTTCCTCAGCAATGCCCTCACGGCTAGATTCTTCAAAGCCCTCACGGCCAACTCCTCAAGCTGCTCTAGCTCCTCCAAAGGCGTCAGCTCCTCCGCCAAAGTCCTCAGCTGCTCCGACCAAATCCTCAGCACCTGTGCATCTCACCACGTGCCAAAGGACAACATGCATCTCTATTGCCTCAGGAGCATCTGCCAGTTCCTCAGCTGCACCAAATTCATCAACTGGCCCCTCTCTGCTAAAGAAAAAGGCCACTGTTGGACGAGGCTCTCGACCAAGTCCTCACAAGAAGCAGGTCGCCTTCCAAGTGTCGTCTGATGAAGATGAGGCTGATGATGAGGAACTTGCCAAAATCATCAGAGACAGGCAGCTCAGGGCCGCTAGAGCCAAGGGCACAAATGTGCCTATACTTTTGGATCCAAAACTGATCCTTGATTACATTTATCTCTGGCACAAGGACCGAAACACTCCTATGCCTGATTTCAATGGTTGTGCCTGAAGAAAATGAAGAAGTCAGGGCAACTGCATCAGTTGCGCCTGAAGAAATTCAACCAATTTCCTCTGCTCCTCCTGCGCCTACACCAACTCCGATCCTTCCATCTGCATCAGATGTGAAGAAGACCAAGGCCACAGAGCGTGCAGCGGTGAAGAAAAGGAAGGCATCAACTTCATCAGATTCTTCAGCTCCGAAGAAGATGAAGCCGTTGACTAGTTCACTTGACAACCCAATTGATGCTATTCCTGTCTCATCTATGCCATCAAAGGACCTTGTTCCTTTTGATGAAGAATATGTGATTCCAAATGAATCTGATGATGACATTCCTTATGCTGCTTCTTCAGAGCAGTTGGATGAAGAAATTGAAGTGGATGCAATCCCTTCAACCCCACTATTCTCATCGCCCATGCCCCAGTTCACTGCTGAAGAGGCCGACGTTGAAGAAATGAGCGAAGAAGAGGAAGATGTGGACATTGGAAGCATTACTCCAGTGATGAATGATGAATTTTGGGGAAGTCAGCACCCTAATTCTCCTCTGTTCACACCTCTACAACAAATTCCTCAGTCCCTTGTCAGTACTGAAGTACAAATGGGATCTGAAGAACCACGTGCAACCCCGTCTGTCCATGAAGAAATTCCAGCCACTAGTGCTGATGAAAATCTAAATGAAGAATTGAAGACCCAGGCTGTCACTGAAGAAGAACCTGAAATTCCTCAGCCTGTGGATCTTGAGATTGCGATTCCTGAGGTGGTGATGCAATCGACTGATAATCCTCAGCCCAAGCCAAAGGATCCCTTCTCGAAGAAGGAGAAGTTCAAGGGTGATGACTTCTTAGGTGAGCACGTGTTCTTCACTGATTATAATCCTTATGACTCTGCTCGTCTTAGAAGGAAGCGCTTCTGGACTGCCAGCCAGGCCAATTTCTATTCTTCACTGCTCTTCAACAAGGATAAAGTCTTCGACCACGAGTATATTCCTCATGTGGACATGGAATCACTACCATGCTTCTCACCTGTCCTCAGTGTGCTTCATGACGCAGGCCTCCTCAACTTTTGCTCTGACATTGTTGATTGGAATGAAGAACTTATTCTTCAATTCTATGCAACGCTGCACATCACAGGAGATGCTGACGATGTGAACTCTTGGGTTTTGGACTGGATGACCGAAAACACTCATTGTAAAGCACTGGCCTCTGAATTACTTCACGCCCTGCCAGTCAGTCCTCCCCTTGAAGGTGCTCATTGTCTGTACCAAGAGCCTAAGCTCACTTCTCATTACATGCAAGTGCGTATGAAGCCTCTGAAGGCCGGTCAAGCCCCAAGGACCAAATTCCTCGTGAAGGAATTGCTATAAGTGCCCAGTATAGTCTATCGCATTCTGATGAGTCCTATCAAAGGCCACGACTTGTCTAATGAAGAAGTCATTGGCATCATGAAGAATCTGCTATTCAACATCATGCATGGCATTCCTGTCAACTATCATGATTTCTTCATGAGGACTCTGGCCAATGTTGCACTCTCTCCGTTTGAGTTGAAGCCTTATGCTCCTTGGATTATGAGATTCCTCAGAACAAGGTCTTCACTCAACTACAAAGCTGATTTTCAGAATCACCTCAGCTACTTGCCCCCAATTGAAGTCCTCAAGCGGACATATTCCTCAGCTGATGAAAAGGGCAAGGCAGCTGCTATCATTGATGAAGGCATTCGTCCATTGGATGGTCAGTTTCGCAAAGCTGCATCTTATTCCACCAATGATGACTCTGCCACTCATGACTCTGCTACCAATGCATCCAAGCCAAATCCTCAAGCCACGGCTCCTCGAGTGATGGCTGACCACGATCTGCTTCTTAGTCTTCACAAGAAGGTGGATCGAAACCACAAATGGGTTAAGCGTCAGTTCGGTTCTATTCTTCACAACATGACTGCTACACATAATGCAGTGAAGAAAAACCATTACTACCTCCATGAAGTCTTCGATTGCATCTGGGCTATCTTATCTCATCTGTATGGTGAAGAAGATCTGCAGCAAATGGGTCTCAAGGAGGACATTGACTGGTCTGCACCTCCACCGAAGAAATACAAGAAGGTCAAGGTTCCTTCCTTGGTGGCCAGGTCATATTCTTCATCGCGCGAAACCGACGAGCATGAAGACTTGGACGACACTGCGACATGCCCTACTACGACAAACGACCCCAACAACACTGGCGCTCCTCCATCAACATGATATTCTTCAGGGGCGTTAGTCCTCATTTTTCAACCCTTTTGGTCATTCAATGACAAAGGGGGAGAAATTTGAGTTAGTCTTCAAGCGGGTCTATCTTATATGGGCGTTTTTCACGAAGTTACAACTCTCATTCTTTTGATGACTTTACTGGATCGATTTGTAAACTTAAACTCTATGGTGGCCTGATACTTTTGCTGTGTTTTTCTGCATGCTTATTCCTCATTAATATTAATGCACGCATGCTGAATTACATCAGTCACCATATTTCATCATGCATTTCAAATTCTTCATATTATATGTCAAATGCGTGTATGAATTACAAGATATAGGGGGAGATCTCCATGATTCTACTCTTCAAGTGTGCATTGCTTCAAAATAAAAATCCTCACTATGCACATCTTCAGGGGGATTTATTCTATATCTTGCAATCAAATTCCTCAATATCTGTATTTACACTTCATATGTTCATCCCCATTGAAAACTTAACCTATATTATCATCAATCACCAAAAAAGGGGAGATTGTAAGTGCATCTAGTGCCCCTTAGTGATTTTGGTGTATTGAAGACTTATAGGTTAAGGGACTAATGTGTTTGTGAGTGTACACAGGTCTATAAGTCTATGAGGAGTTTGATATTTACAGAGAAAGTCGACCCCTAAAAATGAAGTTCTTCGATTGAAGACTTTGGATTTCCGAAGACTTTGAAAGTGAAGAAATTGGTGTGACCCTGAAGACTTGGTATTCATCTGAGGAACATGAAGCGTGAATACTTTTGTTTTCTTAGTTTCATTTTCTCTTTCTTGAGTCATAGGAAACATCGTACTGTTAAAGGGGGTCGAGGAAATACAAAGAAAAAATTTCCATGTGATGCTCAACTCAAAATCCTACACCTACCAATCCCTTCGAGTGAAGCCATTCGAAATCTCATACAGTTCAGTCATATTCTTCAGTGACAGAGATGAAGTTCTTCTGGTCTCTGAGGAATCTGTTCTGACTGAGGAGTTAGGAATTCGCCAGTGCCGATTGCCTACACAGTGAGGAACATGATAGCCCTGAGGAATTTGATACTCAAATTTCTGACCGTTGCTGTGCTATGTGCCAGCTGTCCCAAAATATCTACCCACCTAACGATCATATCATTGAAGGGCATTATGTCTTATCATGTCGGGCTGCTCCCTAGGCTATAAATAGCCGCCCCTACAACCACTAGCTGGTTGGATGCTCCGAGTGAAACTGACACTTGTCATTTGAGAGCATCCCATCCTCCTAGGACTTTGAGCGAAAATCATCGAGTGAGGAAAACCCAAACCCAAACACCTACAAACCCAAAGTGATTGAGCATCACTAAAGAGATTGATCTTGCGTAGATCCGATGCTTGTTACCTTTGAAGACTGTGCTTCTTCCAGACGGTTAGGCATCATGGTTCTAGAGCATCTAAGAGGAAATTGTGGATCGCCGAGTGACCGAGTTTGTGAAGGTTTGGAAGTCACCTGAAGACTTACCACGAGTGATTGGGCGAGGTCTGTGTGACCTTATCTCAAGGAGAATACGGTGAGGATTGTGTGTCCTCGGGTTTAAATACCTAACCGCTCAAACTAGATGTACAACTGAGACAACAGTTGTAACTGGTCTACCAAATCATTGTCTTCACCAAGCTTACTAGTTCTATTTCCTCAACTCTTTCATTTCCTCATTACATATGTTGTGTGCTTGTTCACATATGTTTAAAGACTTTGAATGAAGACTTTCTCAATTTCCTAGTTCAATTTCTTAAGTCTGTTTGTCTTCATCCTGTTTTATCCTGTGTTTACGCTTTCTGTACTCTGGTCTTGTCTTAATTTTATCATGATGGCCATGCCTATGTTCTGTTATGTTTACATCTGAGTACTTATTCCGCTGCAAGTAGTTCTTCGCTTAGGAATTTCCTCACCCTAAAATTCCTCAGTGAAGAATTCATAAAAATCGCATATTCACCCCCTCTAGTCGATATAACGCACTTTCCAAGGTCAAAGATGTGGCCGAACTTTATGTTCTGGCCGATAGGTGCGCTCGAGCTGAAGAGGGGAGGAAGTACCCCCACGAGGATGCCGGTGCGGAAACCAACTCCACAGACGAAGGCACAGCCACCCCGACGAAGAAGGGCCGGCGCCGCAACAGGAAGCGCAAGGGCAAGACTGTGCTCGCCGTCGAGGGATCCGAGGACACCGGTGCTGCCAAGAAGGCCAAGGCAGACGACCCCGGCAAGGAAATTGCCGGGTGTGCCGCTTGCCGGGCCTTGGCGGCTGCCGACAAGCCAGGGAGCTCCGACAAGCAGTACTGCAAGATCCACCGCACCAAGGGCCATGACCTCCAAAACTGCCGGCAGGTTGAGCTACTTGCTGAGAAGCAAAAAGCTGAGTATGAGAGGCGGGACAAGGAGAAGGGTCATGTGGGGACCCCAACTCATAAGTCGAGATCACTGAATGCACGTGTACAGTGATCCCAGAGATCAATGCTCACTGAACACACAGAAGCTGAATAACAAGAGTCTTACATCCATACATACCATCTTACACAAATTATGACCATTATGGTGAAGTCTTACATTGATAAAGCCTTAAGGGCTGAAATCAAATAAAACACAAGCAGCGGAAATCTTCGTCGATAAGTAGAACCCATGCCATCTACCTTAACCCTACATGCATTCTGACTGGGAAACGTCCTAGTTCGCATGTTCGTCTCCAAAAAAACTCTTCTTCGAACTCCTGTTCTTCCATGCCTGGCCAATTAAATAACCAGTGGCAAGCCAATGAGTACTTTGCATGTACTCGCAAGCAACCCATGTTTTGGTCCAAGATGTAACAATGCATGATATAGGTAATTTTTTTGTAGAAAGCTAATTTTGAGTGCAATGAAATGTTCTACAACTTGTAAGACATGCATCAGCAGAATTCAAGTAACCATGAGGACAGGTTAAAGATATCAATATAAATAGAGTGCGCATCAACCCAACTCAATCTTGTCAAGTCCCTTGACTTGACCCAAGTAGTTCTCCCCAATTATCCAAACACACACACTGGTTTGTGAAGCTCTGGGCATAGTTTAAGCAACACCGCCCAACTGTCCTTGACTGTGGACACGGCTATTCGAATAGTTTTACACTCTGCAGAGGTTGCACACTTTACCCACAAGATCACAGGAACTTGATTGTCATCCACGACCCAGCGGTACCTCAAGTACCCGGGGTAAGCACCCGATCACTATCTTTCCCTAGACGACACTAAAAAGGAGTCCACTCGTTGTTCCGTATCCTCACGATGTACATCATACGAGACTCACTCGAGATCGTAACATTCGAGAGTGGACGCTAGTGTATCCGGTGCCCTGTAAAAACAGTCATGGCCGCCCTGCCTTGCACGACCCCGTCCCGAGAGAGAGCACCAACTCTCCCCCGTCACTAGTAATGCGGGCTCCAAGCTAGTATGGCCTGGGTAATCAATAATGCCCTTTCCCATACAAGGGTAGAGTGGTTGCGCATGTAAGGTTGGGACAGTCGACAAATCTTAAATCTAATCCGTTTTCGAAAACAATGCACACTTGCCTCGGTACACCACTTCGTCATCAAGTGGTTACCCATCTCATCATCTCCCTCGGGCATAAGTGGCGCCCGACGGGGTTTTCGAAAAGTCCTTTGAAAATACTTTGTCTCCTTCAGCATGCATATACCCGTCCCTTTTTGTGTAGCATCTACTTTAGCATCCTATCTACTCCCACCGGCATAACCCTCATAAGAAGGTAGGTCATGCACAATGCAAGTATCAACGAGGAAGTAACGGTGGCAAACCACCCCATGTGGTCATCACAGTATCATGTCTCCGATGCAAACAATAAAAGTGCTATATGACATGCATAAAAAGGGTTTCATAGACATGGTCAAAGGGCTGCTTTCTGGCTCAACAAAGTCTTCGTGGTCTTCAAAGTCTTACGGTACAACTCCTTCACAAGAACGCAATCTATCGCCGCAAAATAATAACGAGAAAAATAAGGCAATAATAAAATAGAAAAACCAAAGTGCTCAGAAAAATGTCAACTCATTTTTGTTAAATACTAGGGTGAAAACTAAGAAGGGGAAAATTCCTAGTTTTGGATTTGGAGGAGCAGAATAGAAGAAATGGACTTTCAGAGGGGTTTAAACATATTCAAATTTTAATTTGAATATGAACAGTACATAAAAGTTGTTTGGACATGAGTGAAAGTTATACCATTAAATGGGTGGGATGTTTAGAAAAATATGGGAGTTGGAATTATTGCATTTGGATGAATATTTAGTCCAGAGGGAATTTTGCAAGTTTGACAGAAAAGAAAAGGGGAAGGGGCACTGCTGCTTGGGTTGTATCAAATGAGGCAGCTGCCTGCCAAATGACGCTGCCCACCAATGAGGCGTCTGGCCAGATTTTTTAAACCTGACGCGGGCCCAGCGTCGATGAGAGGGCGCGGAGAGGGAGAGGACAGAGAGGTCGACGGGCGGGGCCCCTTGTCAGGTCGCTCGCCAACCCTCGTCTGACGGAGGCGAGGCTTACAGTGATTTATGCAGGCACGGCGAGCTTGGCCAAGGTCAGGGACGGACTCAGCGTGGCGTCACTGTTCGGGTGGAGGTGGAACCGGTCGCCAAGGTGGCCTGGTTCGCCGGCGACGAGGTCATGCGGCGGAGGGGCTTCGGCCGGTGGCGGTTCCGGCCGTTTCCGGCAGCTACAGAGAGGGGAAAAGGGGGAAAGGATCAGAGAGCTGCAGGGGTTCTAGATCGAGCGGAAAGAGGGCCGGGGACGGCCTGTACCTCGCGAACTCCGGCGAGCAGAAGCGGCGGAGCTCGAGCTCGGGCGGCTCTAGAAAGGAACTGGGGGTGCAGGGGAATGATTAGGGGAGTGAGAGAGCGAGTGGTGAGGAGAGGAGGGCTCGGGAGGCCCTTAAAAAGGCGAAATGCGGGGTGCCGTGGACCCGTGCGCCGACGAGCTCCTGCTCGTCGCCACAGGGCTCGGGAGGATCTGGCGTCGTGTCTTGGGTGTTGTTGGGCATGGACTACACCGAGGGGAGCTAAGGGAGAGAGCGGGGAGGGGTCAGAGACACCGCGCATGTGAGCCGCGCCATTGGCGCGCTCGGGCGGCCAGCGCGCGTGCGAGCATGGGCGGGAGAGGGGGAGAGAGGAGGGGGATAGAGGCGTGGCGTGTCGCAGACTTCAAGGCGCATCGTCGGGCGCACTGGGGAGGCCCGAGGCGGTTAGAAGGGGGCGGCTACAAGGGAGCAAGATCAGAAGGCTCAGAGCGATGCAAAATGGCTGGCATAGCCATTTTTTATGCAATGTGGGCGCGTCCAAAGGTGTCTGGTAGCTCTAGGGGGGAGTAAAGAAGTGGGATATGGCCTTGGATGCCCTGGGTGGCTAGTAGGAGAAGAGAGAGGTAGAAGAATAGGGAGAAATGGGCTGTCCAGAGAGAGAAAGTGGGGTTTTACCCATACAATAATTGAGCTGTGGATTTGCCATTGTTACTAGAGGTGAAAGGGGACTAGGAGGGGTTGTGGCAAAAAGTGGAGCTCATGGAGATTAGTGGAAGAGCCTCAAACAGGGTTTTTAGTTAACATGCAGAAGGTGTTTGATATGGTTTTGGGGTACTTGCACTAATTTACTTCTTGTGGCACTTGGCAGGGATGTTTGTCATGACAAAATGACAGGGAAAAAGGAAGATGAGCTCATTTGGAAGAGTTTGCTGATGAAACTTTGGCAAACCCTAGAAATTAGCAGAAATGAACTTGTGTAGATCTAGTTGAGCAAGTCACTTCTCCTTGATGTACCACTTGGTGTAGTGGCCTCCTTTGGCCATTTTAACATGATCACAAAAGTTGGGGTCAAGGAGAGAAAGTTGGTAGTACAAAGTTGTTCAAATTTGATTCTGGTCAGAGAGGGTTTTGGGGCATTTTGGTGAACCAAAATGACCTTGATTGATAAGAGGCTTTTCAAGGTGATCACAATATTCATTTGTGACTTGCTGGATTTTCCTTGGATTTTTATGAAAATATTTCCTATAGAAATATTTCAAATCCTTGAAATGGGCAGAAATGGTTTTGGGAGGTTTTGTCCAATATTTTGAACATGACCATGTGTTGAAACTCTTATATATGGGAAATATATACCCACTGAGTTTCCCTGATTTTTGTCAAATATTTTAAAACTATAAAATAATTTTTCCCTATTAAAGACCGTTTCTGGCCTCAAGAAAAAGCTTTTAAATAAAATAGGAAAATTACTTTTAAAATTATATTTTTGTGGTTTATGGGAATCCTATATCTAATAGGTTTCAAATATAACTTCTGAAATATTTTTCATACCCCAAATCAAGTACTTGCAGTGCAAACCTCAATCCAGGGGTTTTTGGAAAACTAATTTTTGAAAATACTATTTGGCCAAATTATTTTTGTAAGAAAATACTATATTGCACTATACACATGGAATGATCATTGGGTAGAAGTTTGGGGCAAAGACATGAAGTACAGAAGGTGGAGTAGTTGACTTTAAAGAGCTCTTGAAAATCACACAGAGAAAACCAACTCCAAAATAAAAACCAAATAATGCAAAAGTTTTTGTTGGTCCAAATTTTTATGCATTATTAATGCAAATGAAATGCTACAAAATGCAGGGTGTGACAGACCTACCCCCCTTGCAAGAATCTTGTCCCCGAGATTCCTAAACTAGGCTTTAAAGAGATACGGAAACTCGGATCTAAGGTAGTCTTCACGTTCCCAAGGTGCTTCTGCTTCAGTGTGGTTGCTCCACTGGACCTTGAAGTAATTGATGGTGCGGCTTCGAGTGTGTCGCTCAGCCTCATCCAAAATGCAGATGGGCCTCTCACGGTAAGTCAAATCAGGCTGAAGGTCAATGGCTTGGTGATTGACGTCCTTGTTAAGATCAGGCTTGTCTGGAACATGGAGACACATCCGGAGTTGCGACACGTGGAATATGTTGTGCACATCGGATAGTTCAGGTGGCAGTTCCAACTGGCAGGCTCCACGTCGTTCGGTGATCTCGAACGGGCCGATAAATCATGGTGCGAGCTTTCCCTTAACGTGGAAACGCTTGGTTCCCTTAAGATGAGTTACTCGCAGGTATACATGGTCTCCGATTTGGAAGTCTACTTGTCGGCGACGAGTGTCAGCATAGCTCTTCTGCCTTGACTTGGCGGTCTTCAAACGCTCTCTGACAAGCTGGACTTGCTCTTCTTCTTCACGGAGGATATCGGGCCCAAAGACTAGTCCTTCTCCGGTCTCTGACCAATTGAGGGGCGTGTGGCATTTCCGTCCGTATAACACCTCAAACGGTGCCATCTGAAGGCTTGACTGATAACTGTTGTTGTAGGAGAACTCGGCAAAAGGGAGGCAATCTTCCCATCTAGCTCCATATGCCAGGACACAGGCTCGGAGCATGTCTTCGAGTATCTGATTCACTCGTTCTGTCGGACCTCCGGTCTGTGGGTGGAAAGCAGTGCTGAAGGACAACTTGGTCCCCATGGCTTCTTGGAACTTCTTCCAGAACCTTGAGGTAAACTGGGTTCCTCGATCTGACACAATCTCCTTGGGAACACCATGAAGGCTTACGATTCTGTAGATGTATAGAGTTGCTAGTTGGTTGTCATCATAGGTAGTCTTAACAGGAATGAAATGGGCTACTTTAGTCAAATGATCGACTATGACCCAGATGGAGTCACGCCCCTTGTTTGACCTAGATAGTCCAGTGATGAAATCCATTCCGACTTTATCCCATTTCCACTCGGGAACCTTGAGTGGTTGGAGCAATCCAAAGGTCACGATATTCAGCCTTGACTCTTTGGCATACATCACACTTTGCAACATAGGTGGCAATCTCCCTTTTCATCCCGTGCCACCAAAATCTTTCCTTCAGGTCTTGATACATCTTGGTCCCTCCAGGATGGATGGAATACGGGGTGTCATGAGCTTCTTGCAAGATCAAGTTCTTGAGCTCAACCTTGTTGGGTACGCAAATGTGATTCCCAAACCACACAACTCCTTGCTCATCCTCTGAGAAACTTGGGGGTTTGCCTGCCTTGATCTTACTCTTGATGCCTTCAATACTCTCGTTTCCCTTCTAAGCTTCCTTAACATCATCCATCAAGGTAGGCCTAACTTCCAGGTTGGCCAAGAATCCTGGTGCAACCAGTTCCAACCCGAAGCTTTCAAGTTCTTTATACAAGGCGGCTAGCTTGTCCTTAAGCATAGCATTCAAGGAACAAGCCTTTCTGCTTAATGCATCTGCTACCACATTAGCCTTCCCAGGGTGGTATTGAACACTGAGGTCATAATCCTTGATCAACTCTAGCCACCTTCTCTGCCTCATGTTCAATTCCTTCTGAGTGAAAATATACTTCAGACTTTTGTGATCCGTGTATATCTCACACCGCTTCCCTAGGAGGTAATGTCGCCATGTCTTCAGGGCATGAACCACTGCTGCTAACTCAAGATCATGAGTAGCATAGTTCTCTTCATGAGGCTGTAGTTGCCTTGAAAGGTAAGCTACGACTCTGCCCTCTTGCATCAGGACACCTCCCAGTCCAGTTCTTGACGCATCACAATATATCACAAATTCCTTATGTATATCTGGTGTGGCCAGAACTGGGGCGGTGGTCAGTCTCTTCTTCAGCTTCTGGAAGCTCTCTTCGCACTTCGGCGTCCATTCAAACTTCTTGTCCTTCTTCAAGAGCTGGGTCATGGGTCGGGCAATGCTTGAGAATCCTTCAATGAACTTGCGGTAATATCCTGCGAGTCCGAGGAAGCTTCTGACTTCCTTCACATTGCTCGGGGATTGCCATTCAGTCACGGCTTCATTCTTAGCGGGATCGATCGACAATACTTCTTCGGTCAAAACATGACCCAAGAATCCAACTTCACGCAGCCAAAATTCACACTTGCTGAACTTGGCATACAGTTGGTGCTCTCGAAGCTTGTCTAGGACCATCCTCAAGTGTTGCTCATGTTCTTCTTCTGTCTTCGAGAAGACAAGAATGTCATCAATGAAGACAACGACAAACTTGTCCAAATATTCCATGAAGACCTTATTCATGAGATACATGAAGTAAGCTGGGGCATTGGTCAATCCAAAGGACATGACCGTGCACTCATACAGGCCATATCTGGTTACAAATGTCGTCTTCAGAATATCCCGGGGTCTGATTTTTAGCTGGTAGTACCCGGATCTGAGGTCGATCTTGGAGAACACCTTGGCCCCATTGAGTTGATCAAACAGATCTTCAATCTTGGGAAGTGGATACTTGTTCTTGATTGTAACTTCATTGAGGGAGCAATAGTCAATGCACAAGCGGATGGTACCGTCCTTCTTTGCCATAAACAGAATAGGTGATCCCCAAGGGGAGGCACTAGGGCGGATAAATCCCTTCCTCAACTGCTCTTCCAGTTGCTTCTTCAATTCTGCAAACTCCTCCGATCCCATTCTATAAGGCTTCTTATAGATGGGTCCTGCTCCGGGCATGAGCTCGATGATGAACTCAATGTCTCGGTCAGGAGGCATTCCCGGTAGCTCATCAAGAAAGACATCGGGGTATTCGCATACTAACGGCACTTTCTCCAATCCGACTTCAGTCAGACAGTTGACTTGGGTGGCTTGAGCAGAGGAGGGGTTGGAGGCAAATTTAACTTTGAGTCCTTGCCCATTGGTCACAGTGACAGTCCGGTTGTCGCAATCTAACAAGCCTTGGTGCTTGATGAGCCAATTCATTCCTAAGATCACATCCAAGCCTTGTGATCTTAAGATGATAAGGTCTGCTAGGAAGTCTACCCCGTTAATGATAATCGCCGACTCCTTTACATCCTACCTTGGATCTCATCTCTGCTCCTGGGCTTTGTACCACCATAGGGTTATTCAGGGGTGTAGGGGTCATGCCACTTTTTAATGCAAACTTTTGGGTGACAAATGAATGCGTTGCTCCAGAATCAAACAAGACAGTTGCAGGGGCTGAGTTGACAAGGAACGTACCCAACACGACGACCTGGTCTTCCTGGGATTCTTCTGCAGTGACATGATTCACACGACCCTTGCCATTGTTGGGCAGTTTGCGGGGAGCTTGGTTCCTTGGTGGCATCCCACGGCCTTGTCCTGGGTTCTGCGCATTGGGGCGCGGGGTGTCGGGCTTCTTGTTGGGGCAATTCTTGGAGTAGTGTCCTGGCTGACCACATCCGAATCAAGTGACTTGGTTGGGGTTGTTGCTCTTGCTGGCATTGTTATTGGGGTTGTTGTAAGCTGGCCTGGGGTTGGCATACTACTGAGGCTAATAGTTGGTGCGGGGTGCAAGGGTTCTTGGCTGTTGATAGGTTGGCTTGACCTGGGCTGGCTGCCACGGGCGAGGCTTCTGGTTGATGGAGCTAACCTTGGTGATCATCTTGCGCTTACGGGTATCATCCAAAGCACGTCGCTTGTCCTCAAGCATGAGTGCCTTGTTCACCAGATCAGGAAAGGTCGGGCGGTCACACAGAACAAGCGAGTACTGCAGAGTCTGGTTAAGGCCTTCCATGAAGCGCTCCCTTTTGGCAGCATCAGTGTTGACATCCTCAGGAGCATTCCTTGAGAGAACACTGAACTTCTGCATGTACTCCTTGACAGTGCTACTTCCTTGCTTCAGGGCTCGGAAGTTACGCTTCTTGATGGCCATGATTCCGGAAGGAATGTGGGCCTTGCGGAATTCTGCCTTGAAGTCATTCCAAGTGATGTTTTGCTCAGCATGCATGGCCTTGAATCCATCCCACCAAGCTCTAGCAGTGCCCCCGAGACAGTGAGCAGCATACGCCACCTTCTCACGGTCCTCAGTGCATCCGACTAGTTCCAGCAGATCCTCAATGGTGCGGACCCAGTCGTCTGCATCCAGGGGTTCAGCAGTCTCGATGAAGGTGGGTGGTGCATGCTTCTTGAACTCCACCAACGTGGAACGTCCATTGCCGTTTCCCGCAGGCTGGCGATTGACAGCTTGAACAATCATCTGGAGGGCTGCGGTGCTGGCTTGACATTCCCCTCGGAAGGCTTGGAGAAGCTGAGCCATGTCCATGTTTGGAGGTGGTGGTGGTGGTGGAGCTTGTCCTTGGGTTTGGTCCTGACTGGCTCCTGCTCCGGCTTCTTGCTGCTGGGTAGAGGTACCAGTACGTGTTACAACAGGCATCCTGTTGGAGCGGCCAAGGTCTCATAATTGGTAAAGATGGGGAAAGCAATATAGATGGCACGCCTAGTAAGGGGGTTGGTATGACAATTGTTTTCATGCAAGGGCAAAAAGGCCAAACACATTCATTAAAGTCCAAATGGGTGATGTAGTCGCTTACAAGTTCCCGAAGGAAAGCACGACGTCCATCGAACACATCAAAAGCAAACACAACACTACATGGTTTCATATGAACCATTACAAGGACTCGACTTCGCATAGGAGTACACAACCTATCCTACCGTAGGGGTTACTAACGGGCATATCCAAGTTGCGAATGATGCCTAAGTGGTGGAATGCTCGGTCGCGTAGTCTGGCTCTTCTGGGTCTTCCTCCTCATTATCAGCATCCTGACTTTCCTCTTCACTTGAAGGGGTGGGGGAGTGGAGGAGCTCAACACGGCGTTGCTTTGCTGGTGGGGTGAAGAGCTTGCGGTAATCCCTTGCGCTCATGCGGTGTTGCTGTGGTGGTTCTCCATCCTTTGGGGGTCTTCCGCCTCGGTATGCGATTGCGGGCTGTCCAGGGGGAGCACCTTCTTTCTTGATCCTATCCGTCTTTGCTTGTGCTAGGCGAAGAAGTTCCTTGGTCTCATGAAGTTCCTTTCGGAGCTCCATTGATTCCGAGGCCAAGTGTTGTGCCAAACTATCGGCACAAAGGCTGAAGTAGGTCTGGAATCGGAGTGGAAGTCCTTCTTCTAATGGTGGAGCTGGTGCACTGCTCTCATCCTCACCTTCCTTCCGATAAGGCAAGAAGCGGGTTGCCAACTCGTCTGCCATCGCTGGAAGAAGGTCTCAGAGGCGGGTGAGTTCCTTGAGGGTTGCCGTCTCGACGGCAAGAACCAGAGTTGCCATCTGGGGTCTCTCGAAGAACCAGCTTATTGGAGAGTTATTAGCCTTCATGATCACTTCCACATGATACTCCGTCTCGGTGTCATTGATCCAATGCTCATGGTAGGTGAAAATGGGGGCTCAGTGAAACTGGCACTTCTTGAGGCTATCCTCGAGAAGCACGGGAAATCCGATGGTCAGGAAGTCTTCGGGTATGGCAGCCATCTACAAAGGTTTAATGGGAGAGGTCAATAAGGGAAATATATCTTGGGTTGGGTAAGATTTAGAAAAGAAGAGAAGTTTAGATGGTCTCAAGCTAACTAACGTCCATGCTAACTAAGGCTTCCTACAATCAGGATGGCTCTGATACCAGCTCTATGGGGACCCTGACTCATAAGTTGAGATCACCGAATGCACATGTACAGTGATCCCAGAGATCAATGCTCACTAAACACACAGAAGCTGAATAACAAGAGTCTTACATCCATACATACCGTCTTACACAAATTATGACCATTATGGTCAAGTCTTACATTGATAAAGCCTTAAGGGCTGAACATCAAATGAAACACAAGCAGCGGAAATCTTCGTCGATAAGTAGAACCCATGCCATCCGCCTTAACCCTACATGCATTCTCGACCGAAACGTCCTAGTTCGCATGTTCGCCTCCAAAGAACTCTTCTTCGAACTCCTGTTCTTCCATGCCCGGCCAATTAAATAACCAGTGGCAAGCCAATGAGTACTTTGAATGTACTCGCAAGCAACCCATGTTTTGGTCCAAGATGTAACAATGCACGATATAGGTAATTTTTTTGCAGAAAGCTAATTTTGAGTGCAATGAAATGTTCAACAACTTGTAAGACATGCATCAGGAGAATTCAAGTAACCATGAGGACAGGTTACATATATCAACATAAATAGAGTGGGCATCAACCCAACTCAATCATGTCAAGTCCCTTGACTTGACCCAAGTAGTTCTCCCCAATTATCCAAACACACACACTGGTTTGTGAAGCTCTGGACGTAGTTTAAGCAGCACCGCCCAACTGTCCTTGACTGTGGACACGGCTATTCGAATAGTTTTACACTCTGCAGAGGTTGCACACTTTACCCACAAGATCCGGGGAACTTCCATGTCATCCACGACCCGTGGTACCTCAAGTACCCGGGGTAAGCACCCGATCACTATCTTTCCCTAGACGACACAAACAAGGAGTCCACTCGTTGTTCCGTATCCTCATGATGTACATCATACAAGACTCACTCGAGATTGTAACATCTGAGAGGGGACGCAACGGTGTATCTGGTGCCCTGTAAAAACAGTCATGGCCGCCCTACCTGGCACAACCCCGTCCCGAGGGAGAGCACCAACTCCGCCGTCACTAGTAATGCAGGCTCCAAGCTAGTATCGGCCTAGGTAATCAATAATGCCCTTTCCCATACAAGGGTAGAGTGGTTGCGCATGTAAGGTTGGGACAGTCGACAAATCTTAAATCTAATCCGTTTCCGAAAACAACACACACTTTCCTCGGTACACCACTTCGTCATCAAGTGGTTACCCATCTCATCATCTCCCTCGGGCATAAGTGGCACCCGGCGGGGTTTTCGAAAAGTCCTTTGAAAATACTTTATCTCCTTCATCATGCATATACCCGTCCCTTTTTGCGTAGCATCTACTTTAGCATCCTATCTACTCCCACCGGCATAACCCTCATAAGAAGGTAGGGTCATGCACAATGCAAGTATCAACGAGGAAGTAACGGTGGCAAACCACCCCATGTGGTCATCACAGTGTCATGTATCCGATGCAAGCAATAAAAGTGCTATATGACATGCATAAAAAGGGTTTCATAGACATGGTCAAAGGGCTGCTTGCCTGGCTCAACAAAGTCTTCTGGGTTTTCAAAGTCTTCTGGTCGAACTCCTTCGTCAGCAACGCAATCTATCATCGCAAAATAATAACGAGAAAAATAAGGCAATAATAAAACAGAAAAACCAAAGTGCTCAGAAAAAGGTCAACTCATTTTTGTTAAATACTAGGGTGAAAACTAAGAAGGGGAAAATTCCTAGTTTTGGATTTGGAGGAGCAGAATAGAAGAAATGGACTTTCAGAGGGGTTTAAACATATTCAAATTTGAATTTGAATATGAACAGTACATTAAAGTTGTTTGGACATGAGTGAAAGTTATACCATTAAATGGGTGGGATTTTTAGAAAAATATTGGAGTTCGAATTATTGCATTTGGATGAATATTTAGTCCAGAGGAATTTTTGCAAGTTTGATAGAAAATAAAAAGGGGAAGGGGCACTGTGGCTGGGCCGAAACAGCAGGGCTGCCCACCAATGACGCTTTAGCCGAGCCGACAGCGGCACAGGCCAGATTTTTTTAACCTGACGGGCGGGGCCCGGCGTCAGTGAGAGAGGGCGCGGGAGAGGGAGAGGACAGAGAGGCTGACGGGCGGGGCCCCTTGTCAGGGTCATCGTCAACCCTCGTCCGATGGCGGCGAGGCTTACCGGTGATGATGCAGGGCACGACGAGCTTGGCCAAGGGCAGGGACGGACTCATCGTGGCGTCGCCGTTCGGGTGGAGGTGGAACCGGTCGCCGAGGTGGCCTGGTTCGCCGGCGACGAGGTCACGCGGCAGAGGGGCTTCGGCCGGCGGCGGTTCCGGCCGTTTCCGGCAGCTATAGAGAGGGGAAACAAGGGGGAAAGAGGGCCGGGGACGGCCTGTACCTCGCGAACTCCCACGAGCCGAAGCGGCGGAGCTCGAGCTCGATCTCGATCTCGGGCGGCTCTAGAAAGGAACTGGGGGTGCAGCGGGATGATTAGGGGAGTGAGAGAGTGAGTGGTGAGGAGAGGAGGGCTCGGGGAGGCCCTTAAATAGGTGAACGGCGGGGTGCCGTGGACCCGTGCACCGGCGAGCTCCTGCTCCTCGCCACAGTTCTCGGGAGGAGCTGGCGCTGTGTCTGGGGTGTTGCTGGGCATGGACTACGCTGAGGGGAGCTAAGGGAGAGAGCGGGGAGGGGTCCGAGACGCCGCGCGTGTGAGCCGCGCAATTGGCGCGCTCGGGCGGCCAGCGCGCGTGCGAGCAGGGGCGGGAGAGGGGGAGAGAGGAGGGGGATAGAGGCATGGCGTGTCACAGACGTCGAGGCCCATCGTTGGGCGTGCTGGGGAGGCCCGAGGTGGCCGGAGGCGGTTGGAAGGGGGCGGCTACAGTGCGGGAGCGCACTGTAGCGCGCTCCAGAGCGTGCAAATGGCTGGCATAGCCATTTTTTATGCAATGTGGGCGCGTCCAAAGGTGTCTGGTAGCTCTAGGGGGGAGTAAAGAAGTGGGATATGGCCTTGGATGCCCTGGGTAGCCAAGAGGGAGAAGAGAGAGGTAGAAGAAGAGGGAGAAATGGGCTGTCCAGAGAGAGAAAGTGGGGTTTTACCCATCCAATAATTGAGCTGTGGATTTGCCATTGTTCTTGGAGGTGAAAGGGGACTAGGAGGGTTGTGGCAAAAGTGGAGCTCATGGAGATTAGTGGAAGAGCCCCAAACAGGGTTTTTAGTTAACGTGCAGAAGGTGTTTGATATGGTTTTGGGGTACTTGCACTAATTTACTTCTTGTGGCACTTGGCAGGGATGTTTGTCATGCCAAAATGACAGGGAAAAAGGAAGATGAGCTCATTTGGAAGAGTTTGCTAATGAAACTTTGGCAAACCCTAGAAATTAGCAGAAATGAACTTGTGTAGATCTAGTTGAGCAAATCACTTCTCCTTGATGCACCACTTGGTGTAGTGGCCTCATTTGGCCATGTTAACATGATCACAAAAGTTGGGGTCAAGGAGAGAAAGTTGGTAGTACAAAGTTGTTCAAATTTGATTCTGGTCAGAGAGGGTACCAAAATGACCTTGATTGACAAGAGGCCTTGCAAGGTGATCACAATATTCATTTGTGACTTGCTGGATTTTCCTTGGATTTTTATGAAAATATTTCCTGTAGAAATATTTCAAATCCTTGAAATGGGCAGAAATGGTTTTGGGAGGTTTTGTCCAATAAACATGACCATGTGTTGAAACTCTTATATATGGGAAATATATGCCCACTGAGTTTCCCTGATTTTTGTCAAATATTTTTAAAACAATAAACTAATTTTTCCCTATTAAAGACCATTTCTGGACTTAAGAAAAATCTTTTAAATAAAATAGGAAAATTACTTTTAAAATTATATTTTTGTGGTTTATGGGAATCCTATATCTAATAGATTTCAAATATACCTTTTGAAATATTTTTCATACCCCAAATCAAGTACTTGCAGTGCAAACCTCAATCTAGGGGTTTTTGGAAAACTAGTTTTTGAAAATACTATTTGGCCAAATTATTTTTGTAAGAAAATACTATATGGCACCATACACATGGCATGATCATTGGGCAGAAGTTTGGGGCAAAGAGATGAAGTACAGAAGGTGGAGTAGTTGACTTTAAAGAGCTCTTGAATATGACAGAGAGAAAACCAACTCCAAAATAAAAAGCCAAATAATGCAAAAGTTTTTGTTGGTCCAAATTTTTATGCTTTATTAATGCAAATGAAATGCTACAAAATGTAGGGTGTGACAGGTCAGGATGGTGCCGAAGGGTCCGACAAGAAGCGTGGCGGTCAAGGGGCCGCCGCAGCAAGGATAGCCAGCAAGAGAGGCCCGCTCGGGGCCGCGACAAGAAGCAGGAAGACGACGGTCATGACGAGGATGACGAGTCCGGTGAGCAAGAGTTCCAGAAAGCTACGGAGGCCATGTGCATCGACGGTGGTGCCTCGCTCCACACTTCTCACGGCTAGCTCAAGCAGTGGGCGCGTGAGATCACAGCAGCGGAACCATCACTCGATGCTCAAGAGCCACTGAAGTGGTCCAGCACGCCTATCATTTTTGACGCCGAGGACCACCCTGATCGCACAACTGCGGTCGGGTGCTTGCCGTTGTTGGTTTCGCCATTAGTACGCAACCTCAAGGTGACAAAAAAGCTAGTTGAAGGCGGGGCTGGTCTAAACTTGATCTCGCCTGTTGTGATCAAAAGGCTACAGATTCCCGATGAAGACCTCGAAGAGACGGGTACTTTTCAAGGGGTCAACCCGGGAAGGAGTCAGCCAAAGGGTAAGGTCACGCTGCTCGTGACGTTTGGAGGCGAGTTTAAATACCGGACAGAGAGGATTGTTTTCTATGTAGCCAAGATCCCCTTGCCCTACAACAGGATCCTCGGCCGCCCGGCACGAGCCAAGTTTATGGCGGCATCACATTATGCCTACAACACGCTGAAGATGCCTGGGCGAATGACTATCATCACCGTCCCCTCCGACAAGAAGGATGCGCTGATCTGCGCTGACCAACTCTACCGGGGGGCAGTTGCAGCGACTACCGCCAAGGCACCTGCTCCTGCTGCTGAAGTCCCGGGAGGGAAGAAGACCGGCAAGACCTCTCGCACCCACTCCGGTAAGCGCACCTCTTCGGAGTGTTGTGCTCCCGTCGAGGACATGCCAGAGAGCTCCACCGGCAAGAGCAAGAAATCCAGAGCTGTGCCACCAGAGACCAAGAAGGTGTCCGTCAAGGAGGATGGCACAGGAGGGGCTTTCACCATAAGCTCCTCCCTTGACAAAGAAATAGGAAAGCGCCATTCGTCACCTTCCTGCGGGCGAATGTCGATGTGTTTGCATGGCAAGCATCCGACATCCCCGGCGTTCCCAGGGAGGTGATTGAGCACCAGCTTGCTGTCTGTCCTCATGCGCGACCCGTCAAGCAGAAGGTCATGAAGCAAGCTTTGGAGCGGGAGGAGTTCATCACGGTGGAGATCAGGAAGTTAGAAGCGGCAGGTTTGGTGAGGGGAGTACTCCATCCGACGTGGTTGGCCAATCCAGTGGTGGTGCACAAGGCAAATGGGAAGTGGAGGCTGTGTATTGATTACACGAATATCAATAAGGCTTGTCCAAAGGACCCTTTCCCGTTGCCACACATTGACCAGATTGTTGACTCCACGGCCAGGTGCGACTTGTAATCGTTCCTCGATGCCTACTCAGGATACCACCAGATCTTCATGACGAGAGAAGATGAAGAGAAGACAACATTCATCACCCCATGTGGTACATATTGCTTTTTACGAATGCCTTTCGGGTTGAAGAGTGCTGGCTCAACATTGGCAAGTGCAGTCCAAATTGGTTTTGAGCCCCAACTACATAGAAATATGGAAGCTTATATGGATGACATAGTGGTCAAAACCAAGGACAAGGCGACACTCGTGCAAGATTTAGAAGAGACGTTTGCAAATTTGCGCAAGAACCTCAAGTTGAACCCTGAGAAGTGTGTCTTCGATGTTCTGTTCGGCAAACTTCTCGGGTTCTTTGTGTCACAGCGTGGGATCAAGGCGAATCCAGATAAGATCAAGGCCATTGAGCAAATTGAGGCACCTAAGCGGATCAAGAATGTGAGCCGGTTCACTGGCTGCGTTGCCGCTATGAGCAGGTTCATTTCCAAGTCTGCCGAGCGTGCCCTCCCCTTTTTCAAAATCTTGAAGAAGGCGGGCCCAATGGAGTAGACCCTAGAGGCCAAAGCAGCACTGCAGGAATTGAAGAAATACATCTCCTCTACACCAATAATGGTTGCGCCTAAACCACAAGAGCCGTTGCTGCTGTATCTTGCAGCGACGAACCAAGTCGTTAGCGCCCTGCTAGTAGCACAGAGGGAGGTCGACGAGGCAGCAGCAACGGCAGGACGGGCGGATGACGAGCCAGAGGTTCCCCCGGCAGGACCTGGTGCCTACGAGGCAAGGCCCCCGGCAGAGTCTGACGCCGGCGGGACAGGGCCCGTGCAACCGAATGGAGTGGTGCAGAAGAAGAAGATGATGCAGCAACCAGTTTACTTTGTAAGCTCCCTATTGCAGGGGGCTAGATCAAGGTACTCCGGTGTGTAAAAATTGCTCTTCGGCCTCCTTATGGCCTCGAGGAAGCTGTGTCATTACTTCCAAGCCCACGAAATCACCGTCGTCACCCGCTTCCCATTGCAACAGATATTGCATAACCCAGACGCAACCGGGAGGATTATGGAATGGGCTTTGGAACTGTCAAGCTTTGGTTTGAAGTTTGAAAGTACTTCAACAATCCAGAGTAGAGTCTTGGCAGAGTTCATTGCCGAATGGACCTCAACGCCCGACGAAGAGATCCAGGAGACCACTCTCCCCAGCTAGGAAACAAGTCGCAACTGGGTTATGTATTTGACGGGGTTTTCTTGCTGCAAGGCGCCGGTGCGTGTGTGCTAATCGTTGCACTCACCGGGGAGCACCTCAAGTATGTAGTCCAGATGCACTTTCCCAGGGAGATGTCAACAAACAACACTGCTGAATACGAGGGGTTGCTTGCCGGTCTCAGGATCGCGATAGACCTCGGGATCAAGAAGCTCATCGTCAGGGGTGATTCACAGCTCGTCGTCAAGCAAGTTAACAAAGACTATCAAAGCCCGTTGATGGAGGCCTACGTGGATGAGGTGAGGAAGCTGGAGGAGCGTTTTGACGGTATACATGTGGAGCATGTTCCCCGAGTGGAGAACGACACTGCCGATTACCAATCGAAGCGCGCTGCACTCAAACTACCTGTGGAACCAGGTACTTTTGTGCTTTAGTTAACTCAACCATCCGTTGAACCATCGATAGAGCAGAACAAGCGCATGAAATCAGGCCTCGGCAAGTACTTTCCCGCCGAGCTCCCAGGAGCCGCCGGCAAGGGTATTGCCATGGACGCTAAGCCTGCCATGGGGCGACAGACTCCGGCAGGGCGTCAAACCTTAGCCGTAGAGACAGCCGCTCCCATGGTAGAGGAAATGCCTTTGGTCCTTGCCGTGGAGCCCTAGGCTCCGGCATGGGCACAACATACCGTCCGATTCCTCCAAACTGGGGAACTCCCTGACGAGCAGGACGAAGCGGAGAAAGTAGCCCGTCGGTCTGCCACGTATCAATTCGTCGACGACGTTCTGTACAAAAAAAGACCAAACAATGTGAAATTGAAGTGCATTCCTCGGAAGGAAGGACTGGAGCTGTTGGCAGAGATACACGGAGGCATATGTGGCTCCCACATAGAGTCGAGGGCCCTTGCCGGCAAGGCATTCCGGCAAGGTTTCTTGTGGCTCACTGCCCTCCAGGATGCAACGAGACTAGTAACCAAGTGTGAAGCGTGCCAGTTTCATTCAAAGAAGCTTCATCAACCAGCTCAAGCTCTCCAAACAATCCCTCTTTCCTAGCCATTCTCGGTCTGGGGGCTCGACATACTGGGCCCCTTTCCCCGTGCCGTCGGGGGCTTTGAGTACTTGTACGTTGCAATCGACAAGTTCACAAAGTGGTCGGAGGTGGAGGCACTGAGAAAGTGACATCACAATCAGCCGTCAAATTCTTCAAGGGGCTAATCTGACGTTTTGGTGTGACAAATAGAGTCGTCACCGACAACGGCACACAGTTCACGAGCCACGCCTTCATGCAGTACATCCAGGAACTCGGCGGCAAGGTCTATTTTGCTTCGGTTGCACATCCACGGATTAACGGCCGGGCCGAGAGGGCAAATGTTGAAGTGTTGCGAGGGCTCCGGACAAGGACTTTTGACAGGCTACGCAGGTGCGGACAGCGCTGGATTGATGAATTGCCAGCGGTTCTTTGGTCAATCAGAACGACACCAAATAGATCCACCGGCCAGACACCCTTCTCCCTCGTTTACGGGGCAGAAGCAGTTCTCCCCAGGGAACTCACATACGGTCACCTTGAGTGCTTGCTTATGATGAGCTTGAGCAAGAGCAGTTGCAGCAAGATGACGCAACGCTCCTTGAGGAAGATCATCTTCGGGCGGCTGTGCGAGCAGCACGCTACCAGCAAGCCTTGCGCCGCTACCATAGCCGCAAGGTTCATGCCCGAAGCTTTGAGGAAGGCGACCTTGTTCTTCGGCACGTTCAGTCGGCCAAGAATTCCAACAAGTTGACGCCAAAATGGGAAGGCCCTTAGCGGGTAACACGAGTCACCAGGCCCGGCGCAGTCCGCCTGGAGACCGAAGATGGTATTCCAGTGAGCAACTCCTGGAACATCGAACATCTTCGCAAGTTTTACCCATAAGGCGCGGTTGTCGGGCCCCCCGGCAAACCACCTTTTTGTACTAGCCTTGCTGGCAAGGCATGTAACCCTCTGTACAAATCCAGGCACAGACCCTGAGCATAAATAAATGAAGCTGGGCGCCCTAAGTTTTAGCATGCATGCTAGGTTGAGTCTCTCTCTGTGTTAGGGTTGATAGTGCTTGGCGGCGACTAACCCTTAGCATAGAGGTTGAGTATGCATCTCTCTGTTGCTTTCTGTCCTTTTTGGGTTCGTAGGATGCATGGACATTTCTGCTGAGCTATTTTGGAAGAAAAGAGAACATGCCGACGCCCGGACCCCGACAAGCCAAGGTTGCCGAGGGCTGCGACATCAGATAAGTTTTTCTCCCCCACTCTGTGCCTCCGTATGAAACTTGAACGTACGAGACTTCACTCGCTCTCTAATACGTCCATTTTGCATCATGCTTTTATATTGATATTTACTGTATTATGGGCTGTTATTACACATTATGTCACAATATTTATGCCTATTATCTCTTATTTTACAAGGTTTGCATCAAGAGGGGGAATGCCGACAGCTGGAATTCTGGGCTGGAAGAGGAGCAAATATTAGAGACCTATTCTGCACAACTCCAAAAGACCTGAAACTCCACGGAAGTCATTTTTGGAAATAAAAAAAATACTGAGCGAAGAAAATACCAGAGGGGGCCCACACCATAGCCACGAGGGTGGGGGCGCGCCCTACCGCCCTTTGCGCGCCCCTGCCTCGTGGGCCCCCTGGCAGGCCTCCGGTGCCCATCTTCTGCTATATGAGGTCATTTACCCTAGAAAAAATCATAAGCAAGATTTCGGGAAGAAACTCCGCCGCCACGAGGCGGAACCTTGGCGGAACCAATCTAGGGCTCCGGCAGAGCTGTTCTACCGGGGAAACTTCCCGGAGGGGGGAAATCATCGCCATCGTCATCACCAACGATCATCTCATCGAGGGGGTCAATCTCCATCAACATCTTCACCAAAGCACCATCTCCTCTAAAACCCTAGTTCATCTCTTGTATCCAATCTTTGTCCCAAAGCCTCAGATTGGTACCTGTGGGTTGCTAGTAGTGTTGATTACTCCTTGTAGTTGATGCTAGTTGGTTTACTTGGTGGAAGATCATATGTTCATATCCATTATGCATATTAATACTCCTCTGATTATGAACATGAATATGATTTGTGAATAGTTATGTTTGTTCCCGAGGACATGGGAGAAGTCTTGCTATAAGTAGTCATGTGAATTTGGTATTCGTTCGATATTTTGATGAGATGTATGTTGTCTTTCCTCTAGTGGTGTTATGTGAACATCGACTACATGACACTTCACCATTGTTTGGGCCTAGAGTAAGGCATTGGGAAGTAGTAAGTAGATGATGGGTTGCTAGAGTGACAGAAGCTTAAACCCTAGTTTATGTGTTGCTTCGTAAGGGGCTGATTGGATCCATATGTTTCATGCTATGGTTAGGTTTACCTTTGTCGGAGTAATGGGCCACGGGTAGGCTAACCCGAAGCCCAGACCCTTTCAAGATATCGGGGCCGGCTGCGCCCCTCAAGACGCCAAGATGAAGGGCCGTCTTCTAGACGTCGGCCGGAGGAACAGCCGGTTGCCCATAAAAGACCGAGTCCTAGAGGCGAGGTCAAGACAAGCCGACTCCTACCTGGCGGCTTCTAGAGAAGCCGGCCCCGAGGAGTCGGCCCGCGACAACAACAAAGCCCATGCCCTCATTGGCGGGGACGGGACGGGGAATGGCTACAGTGTAGCCTATCCCCTCCCCCTTCCAGGGGCTGGCGTGGCCACAGTGCGCAGTACCGGCGGAGATCTCTGCCCGGCGCGACACTGTTGCCATGCCATCCCTGACATCATCACGAGTAGGTGGAGTCCTGCTCCCACGACGGCCTGTCTATACGGCCCAAGGATGATGGGCCCCACCAGTCAGCGAGAGTCCAGAAGACGGCGAGAGCCCTCCGAGTCGGACCCAAGGGAGGTCGGCCCCTGGGAGTCGGCCCGCCCCTTCCTCGGGCCCTACGTGCCATTAATCAGACGAGACAGGGAGTGGCTATAGTAATCGCCCGCCAGGCCGTGGAGCTGTAGCCATGACCCCCTGACCAAGCCCGCGTCATCAGAGTCACGACAACAGTGATCAGCTGCCGACAGGACCCGGGAGCGGCGGGTACGGCCTGTCGGCCCCGAACCCAACCAGTCATCGGGGCCCACCGGGCGGTGGGCCCCAGCAGTCGGCGGATAAGCCGGCGGCCGAAGAGACTGATGGCCGGGCCCTACGCCCGGCCGGATTACCATTGTACCCTTGAGGGTTAGGCCTATATAAACCCTCCAGGGCACCCATGTAAAGGGTTCGGAACCTGTTAGACTAGACCAGATCATAGAGGAAGGAGAGAGCTAGCCTTGCCTTCTCCTACCTCTAGCATACAGCTAAAGGAGCACCTTTGTATTCACTTGAGCCTTAGTGATCATGCGGAGACCCCGCATAGCAGGACTAGGGGTATTATCTCCTAGGAGAGCCCCGAACCTGGGTAAAGTGCGCCGACGTTCGTGTCTACGCCTCATCCCGCTTCTGGGCACCGGCGACGTTTGACTCGCTCCCACCATGATAAGCCATCCTTTGGCATATGTCGCACCCAACCCCCGACATCTGGCACCCACCGTGGGGCGAGGTGCACCATCGTCCGGAGACCTGTTCTGGACGGGAACCCTTTTCCTCCCTAGCGAGCGTAGCAAGCCCGGCATGCCAGACGGAGTCTGCGCCAACACGCTGTATGGCGCGGAAGTCGCCTGCGCGGCAAGTTGCCTCGCTGATCTCATTGGCGAGGTCCACCTCTCCAGCGAGCCCACGTCCGACGCGGGCACAGACGGCCCTGAGAGCCTCCTCGCTGGCCTCCTCGATCAACTCCACGTCACCAACGAGCCAGCTGTGGACCTGGAGTCTGTAGGCTTCACCGACCCGATGTTGGTTGACTCCGACACCGCGTCGCTTGACGCGTTCCCCACCAACGTGGTGGTCTACGACGAGTCGCTCCCTCGTGCGGAGAGCAGCGGAAGCACCGTCACGGAGGTGCTAGTCATTAGTCACGGCGAGCACTTCGGCGGAGGCGCTCGCGACCCTCTCGATGCGGCGCTGCAAGACTTGCTGGCGCCCATCCCAGAAGACGCCGACGCCGAGACGCTAGAGGCACGCCGCATCCAGCTCCTCGAAGGCGCCAAGAAGCTGGCTAGCATGAGATGCCTGTCAGAAGCCTACCAGCGCGAGCTGGACCGCGCTGTGGGCGGCACACCGACTTCGGCTGGGCCCAGACGCCTTGGCACGGTCCAGCAGCGCGGCGTGGCCATCGCCAACCTGTTCGGGGCAGATCGCCCAGTCTACGCCACGCCTGCAAAAAACATCCGAGCTGCCAAGGCTACAGTTGAAGAGCTGGACAAGTTCGAGGGCAAAGAACGTCGCCAGATGGCGGAGCGCGTCCAGCGGCTCCTCGACGCGGCTGCCGAGCAACACGAGGCCGGCTGCCGCACTGAGGCGCCACACCGGCAAAACGACGATCTTCCTCCCCGCCGAGATCAAGGCGCGACTTCTCGGACGCCGACTGGTGGCGTCCGCCGAAGAAGAGACAAGGAGCTGGCTGCCAGCCGTAGTCGGACTCGAGTCACCATAGAGCGCGACCAAGACGGCCGCCCAAGAGCAGTGGAACGGCGGGATGACTGTCCACCTCCTCCCCCTCGCAGGGAAAGGCGCATCTCCCCGCCGCCTATTGATCACCCGTCACTCGGCGACCGCCTTGGCCGTCGAGAAGAAATTGGAGAAAACGATGCCCGCCACCGGATCGATCGCCTCAATCGGTCCCTGGCGCTAGAAGAAGAAGATGAGTTGGGTCCACCTTGTTTCGGCCCCCTTATTCGAGACGAGCCCTTCCCCAAAGGGTTCATGCTTCCAAGAGACACGCCCAAATACACCGGCTCCGTGAAGCCGGAGAACTGGCTGGTCGACTACTCCACAGCCGTCAGCATAGCAAACGGCAACAAGCGAGTTGCTGTGAAATATGTTCCGCTCATGCTCCAAGGCACAACCCGGACATGGCTGAACAGTCTGAAGCCCTGCAGCATCAACAGCTAGGTCGACTTCACCGACGCCTTCGTCCGCAACTTCACCAGCATGTACAAGCGACCGCCCAAGCCCCGCCAGCTCTCCTTGTGCGTGCAAGGCCCCAACGAGTCGACTCGCGACTACCTCACGCGCTGGGCCGAGCTCCGCAACTCCTGCGAAGGCATGCACGAGGTGCAGGCCATCGAGTACTTCACCGCTGGATGCCGATAGGGCACTCTCCTCAAGCACAAGCTTCTCCGCGACGAGCCGGAGACCCTCGACGAGCTGCTGATCATAGCAGACAAATACGCCACGGCTGACTCCTCCATGAAGGCAGAGATCCAAGTAAATGCATCTGGCAAGGTGGCCCCTCAGGCTCCTCGAACCTCAACTGGTGACACCAACAAGGCCAACAAAGATAACGACTACAAGCAAGATGGCCACGCAGCCGGCTTCCACCAGCAAGCAAGTGGCGGCGAGCTTGAAGACCAGCCGGAAGGGCAGCCTCCGCCAAATGCGGAAGGACGGCAAGCCCAACTGGCTGCCGCCTTTTCTCATATGAGCGTATCTGGATGCACCCTGCAAATTCCATAGTGGTGCGAAGCCGTCCAACCACACCACTCGGAAGTGCCATTGGCTCACCAGGATCGCCAAGGGAGACGACCTCTTGCCTCCCCCGCCTGCTGGGCAGCCACCTCCTCCTGTGCCCCAGCAGTCGGCAGTCAGACCAGTCGGAGCCATACAAGATGAGTATCCAGAAGAGCACGGAGCTTATGTCGTGTTCACCAACATGGCCGATGATTGACGCAGCAGACGGCTGCAGCAACAAGGAGTGAATGCGGTAGCATCAGAGACCCGAGAGTTCATGCATTGGTCCGAGAAGCCCATCAGCTGGAGCAGAGCCGATCACCCAGAGGTGATGCCCAATCCCGGCTCCTATGCCCTGGTTTTGGATGCCACCTTTGCCACCGATAGGCGAGCCGCTGGTTTCTCCCGAGTCCTGATAGATGGCGGCAGCAGCATCAACATCCTGTACAAAGACACCATGGAGAAGTTAGGAATTAGGCAAAGGCAGCTTCACCAAATTCAACAACTGCTTGCCATGGCATAGTTCTGGCCTTTCCTCGCCACCAATCGGCAAGATCCAGATAGACATCCTCTTTGGGGACAAAGATCACTTCCGCCGAGAGCCGGGCCTGGTTTGAAGTGGTGGACCTTGAGAGCCCATACCATGCGCTACTTGGCCGGCCTGCTCGCCAAGTTCATGGCGGTCCCCACTATTCCTACCTCAAAATGAAGATGCCGAGTTCCAAGGGGATTCTGACCATAGCCGGCGACTACAAGAACTCGTCTGCCTGCGCAGCTGAGAGCAGTCGGTTGGCCGAGTCCCTCGTGATCGCAGCTGAGAAGCGGCTCCTTGACCATGTCGTGGCGATGGCAGGCAAGCAGCCGGAGATGTTGCCCGATCCCAAGGAGTCGGAAGCTGAGGGCTCGTTCAAGCCGGCCAAAGAGACGAAGAAGATACCCTTGGACCCGGAGCACCCGGAGAGGTACGCTGTCATAGGTGCAAACCTCGATAGCAAATAGGAAGGCGAGCTCGTCGATTTCCTCCGTGAGAATCGGGACATCTTTGCATGGTCCCCCAAAGACATGCTGGGTGTCCCAACGGATTTCGCCGAGCACAAGTTACATGTCTGGCCCGATGCCAAACCAGTCAGGGAGCCCTTGCGCTGCCTGTCAGAAGAGAAGAGAAGAGTCGTTGGAGAAGAGATAGCCCGGCTGCTAGCAGCCGGCTTCATCATGGAAGTGTTCTTTCCAGAGTGGCTGGCCAACCCAGTCCTCGTGCTGAAGCAAAACAAGCAGTGGCGCATGTGTATTGTTTATACCAGCCTCAACAAATCTTGCCCCAAAGACCCCTTTGCGTTACCAAAAATCGACCAAGTGATAGACTGCACAGCCGGATGCGAGCTGTTGAGTTTTTTGGATGCATATTCGGGATATCACCAAATCAAGCTGAACCCAGCCGACAGACTAAAGACCGCCTTCATCACGCCGTTTGGAGCCTTCTACTACTTGACCATGACGTTTGGCTTGAAGAATGCCGGCGCCACGTTTCAACGTTGCATGCAGAAGTGCCTCCTCAAGCAGCTCGGTAGAAACGCCCATGTTTATGTGGATGATGTGGTGGTGAAGATGGAGAAGCGTGGAACGCTGCTGGAAGCCTCAAGGAGACCTTTGAGAATCTACGCCAGTTTCAAATCAAGCTCAACCCAGAGAAGTGCGTCTTCGGAGTACCAGCCGGCAGCTCCTTGGATTCCTTGTCTCAGAACGCGGCATAGAGTGCAACCCTGTGAAGATTAAGGACATCGAGAGGATGGAAGTGCCCACCCGACTGCTGGATGTGCAGAAGTTCATTGGCTGTTGGCATCCATCAGCCGGTTCATCAGTCGGCTGGGCGAGAAGGCTCTTCCCCTGTACCAGCTCATGAAGAAAACCACTTTTTCAGAGTGGAACGACAAGGCAGATGAAGCTTTTCTCCAGCTCAAGAAGATGTTGACTACTCCACCTGTCCTGGCGGCTCCGACTCCTAAGGATCCCATGCTCCTCTACATCGCCGCCACCAGCCAAGTGGTCGACATACCATCGTGGTAGAGCGCAAGGAGGAAGGCAAGGCACTACCAATCGTAGACCGTATATTATTTGAGTGAAGTAATCGTCGACCTCCAAGCAAAACTACCCCACTACCAGAAGATGTGCTACGGCGTGCACTTTGCCGCCAAGAAATTGAAGCCGTATTTTCAAGAGCACCCAATCACCGTGGTCTCGTGACAGCTTAATCGGCCGAGATCATTAGAAGCCGAGATGCTTCGGGCCGAGTGGCCAAATGGGCCATAGATTTGGCCCCTACACCATCTACTACCAGCCTCGCACCGCCATCAAGTCACAAGCGCCGCCAACTTCCTCGCCGACCGGGCTAAGACTCAAAGACACGCCGCCAAATACCGACTCCACCCATTGGCGGATGCACTTTGATGGTTCCAAGATGCGCACCGGTTTGGGGGCCGGCATCGTCCTCACCTCTCCCAAAGGCGACAAGCTCAAATATGTGCTGAAAATCCATTTCGCTGCCTCAAACAACGTCATCGAATACGAGGCACTCATTCACGGGCTCTGGCTTGCCAAAGAGCTCGTCATCCGCCAGATCCTGTTTATGGTGAATCTGACTTGGTGGTCCAAAGAATCGTCAGCGCATCGGGATGCCAAAGATGCAAACATGGCGAGCTACCGCTTCCTCGTACAACACCTCAGTGGATATTTTGAGGGGTGCGAGTTTCTCCATGCGCCAAGGAATGACAACGAGCAAGCAGACGCCTTGGCAAGAATCGGCTCCACCCGTCAAGCAATACCGATCGGCATCGCCCTTCAACGTCTCCTCAAGCCGTCTGTCAAGCCATCGCCAGAATCAGAATCTATCTTCGTGCCGGCTCCTCCTGAAGCAGTCGGATCCGACTTGAGAGCTCCAACGGCCGGCACGGGAATTTTGGCAGACAGCCCGGGGGCCGCGGCAGTCGCACCCGGCCCGGGGACTTCAGAACCCGGCCTAGAGACTACAGCGGCCAGCCCGGCGACTTCAAAGCTCGGCCCGGGGACTGCACCAATCGGCCCGGGGACTTCATCGACCCAGTAAGCGGCTGCCGACTCCAACCCGCTGCCTCCCGGCCCAACCGCCCTCGTCCAAGTTGCGGTCCTGATAGTCGCAGAAGTCGCAGCACCTTCGTGGGCCCAGCCCATCCTCAATTTCCTGGTGAACAAAGAGCTGCCGCTTGATGAGGTCTCGGTCCGGCAAGTGCAACGCCGGGCAGCAGCCTACACCATAGTCAACAGAGAGCTTGTGAGGCGCAATGTCACTGGTGTCTACCAAATGCGTGGAGCCGAGCAAGGCCAAGCGATTCTCAAGGATATCCACCAAGGCGAGTGTGGCCACCACGCGGCCTCAAGAGCACTTGTCGCCAAAGCCTTTCGCCATGGATTTTTCTGGGCAACCGCTCTAGAAGACGCCAAGGACTTGGTCCAAAAATGCAAAGGGTGCCAGAAGTTCTGTTCCAAGCCACATCAGCCGGCTTCTGCACTCAAGACTATTTCCATTACCTGGCCCTTTGCCGTATGGGACCTGGACAGGGTGGGACCATTCAAAACAGCGTGAGGCGGCATGACTCATCTCCTTGTCGCGGTGGACAAGTTCACCAAGTAGATAGAAGCAAAACCAATCAAGAAACTGAATGGTCCAACAACTATAACTTTTATCTCCGACATCACCATCCGGTACGGCATACCGCACAACATCATCACCGTCAATGGCACAAACTTTTCCAAAGGCGCCTTGGCCCGTTTCTGCGTGACGCAGGGCATCCGACTGGACTTAGCGTCCGTTGCCCATCCGCAGTCAAACGGCCAGGTGGAGCGAGCAAACGTCCTCATCTTGTCCGGCATCAAGCCCCGACTGGTCGAGCGTTTGGAGCATTCGGCCAGCTGCTGGCTCGACGAGCTGCCAGCCATCCTTTGGAGCCTGCGCACAACTCCAAACAAGTCAATCGGCTTCACGCCTTTCTTCCTCGTCTACGGTGCCGAAGCCGTTATCCCAACGGATATAGAATTCGACTCCCCTCGAGTCACCATGTACACCCAAGAGGAGGCGTAAGAAGCACGGCAAGACGACATCGATCTGCTGCAAGAGGGCCAACTGTTGGCACTCAGCGGGTCCAGCATCTACCAGCAGAGCCAGCGCCGATACTGCAATCGGAAGGTCAATCCGAGATTGTTCCAAGAGGGAGACCTTGTGCTCCGGCTGATCCAGCGAACAGCCGGCCAACACAAGCTCTCAGCGTCTTGGGAAGGCCCCTTCATAATCAACAAAGTGTTGGGTAACGACTCCTACTACCTGATCGACGCTCAAAAGCCTCGAGCGCGCAAGAGGGACGACTCCGGCAAGGAGACGGAGCGTTCATGGAATGCAAATCTCCTCCAAAGATTTTACAGTTGATGCAGTATGTACCACGCTACCCTTTGTATTAAAGTACGAAGACTCCGGGTCCCCTGAGAAGAGCTCGGGGACTGCCCTCTTTTATCTATATGATAAGAATTATGCCTATGAGTATGTAATTTTTTATTATGCCGCCTGGCACCGGGTTCGACTAGTCGACCCGGGGACTTGCCGCCTTGAACTATGAAATGCTTCCTGCAGCTGACAAGTAATGTGTGGCACTTAAGCCGCCTCTCAAGAAGAAGCCACAGCCGCAGAGCGACTGCATTTGGGCAAGGTGAGTAAGGTAGAAAGGGGTGCCCACATGAAAAATGGCTAAGGACTCAAAGCATGTGCATAGTTTAAGACGGCTTCCTGACTTTTGCGACCGCCTGTTGAGCAGTCGGCCCACCGTTTTCTACTCAACTTGCTAAAGAACTCTAAGCGGCTAAGTACTTGCCTTCCCAAGGTAGCTAAGTACTTGACCCAGCATCAGTCCAGAGAGCGGCTGTGTGGCTGGCAAGACGGCAACCATGGGAAGGCGGCAAAGGAAAAAACCAAAGAGCAGTAAGCAAGAAAAAAGATATAACTCAGAAAAATATTTACATAACAAAGGCCCTTGGCCGATCTCCAACAAAGTTCAAGATACACCCCCCGGGTGGAATTGTGCAAAATTAACAAGTTCATCGAGACTAATAGACAGGTGAAGTAAAAGATAAAATGGCGGCCTAGGAAGCGCGTAAGGGTTCGAGGATCGGAGGAGTCGGCGGTGCCGATTCTTGGGAAGCGGTCGGCTGGCCGGTCTGTGCTTGGTCACCTCCGGCAATGGCCTGGGCTCGATTAAGCTGGCTCATTGCTGGAGGCACGGTCGAGCTGAGGTTGGCCGTCCGCTCCGACCTCTAGCGCCTCCTCTTCGCCTCCCTCCTCCACCTCGCCTTCTTCCTCGCCGCTGGAGTCGATCACCTCTGCCGAGTCCTCGCCGTCGTCCGGGTTCAGCCCGAACCATTCCGGTGGTGCCTCGTCGCCATTTTCAACCCGCTCCGGGACAAAGATACTGGTGTCGGTGTACTCGGTGATTGACGCCGCACGCTTGACGAGATCGTCTTCCACGACAGTCAACTCCTCCTGAGCCTCCAGTGGGAATGTGGACAGCTGGGCCAGTCCCAACCCAGGGTACCACGCCTTGACGAACTCCAAGGCCCGGCACGCTCCAGCCCGGGCCGAAGAGCCCTTCCAGGCCTCAAGACGCCCGACCGCTACCTCCAGCCAGTCGGCAGTGCGATTGGGGGTGCGCGGTGCCGGCATGTCAGTCCATAGGGCGGTGATCGCCTGGGCACCGACACGCTGAAGCCGGCGCACCATCCGGTGAGCCGGCCGAAGACGGGCCTCGATGCTCAGGATCTGTTCGCTAAGGGTTCGGGGGGGCATCGGTGGCGATCTTCGCGACGTCCGCCCTCCGCCCTTCGTGATCAGCTTCGATGGCCTGGTTGGCAGCGTCCGAGTGGCCAGGGAAGAATTCTGCCAAGACAGAAGCGAAGAACAAAATTAAAGACCAGAAGCCGGCTTGACCAGCAGCCGGCAGCGCAAAGAAGAAAAATGAGGGAGGCTCACAATCGACCATATCCTCAATCTCGTGGAAACCGGAAGTCAGCATCGCCTCCTTGTCAGTCCAGGAGGAGCGTTCGTTCGCGAACTCAGCAAGGAGGCCGGTCTCCTTGTCCTTCGCCTCCTTCTCGGCCTTCTTGAGGAGCTCCTTCTGTTCTGCCAGTTGTGTGACCAGCCGGTCGCGCTCCTCTCCTAGCTTGCTGCACTCCTCCTCCTTGGCGCGCAGTGCGGTGTTGGCCTTGCCCAGCTGCTGCTACAAGGTGGCGTTGGCCTCTGCGGAAGAAAGAAGAAAACAAGGTGTTAGTCGCCAACAAAGAAGAACAGCCACGGAATCTGGGATTACAGCCCATGGTGCGCCAGCCTTCGCGAAAATAGGAGTCATCATCTGAAATAAGAATAGTGGCCGGGGAGATCCGGCCCAACTTCTCAGCAGTCGGCGCGAATCTCGGGGACTACAGCCCTCGGGTGCACCAAATAGCCCCTTCATGAGAAAAAGAAGAGGACTTACTCCGGCATTCCGACAAGTCGGCAGTCCGCTGAGCCAGCTCCTGGACGTTGGAGTTGAAGGCGGTCATGCGGAGATTGTCGTAGTCCTGCGACAAAAATTTTAGACAACTGTTAGTGCTTGGAACTCGCCGATTAGAGTTCCGAGCCGCCTGCTCAACAGCCGGCCCGAAACTCGGGGACTACACCCAGTGGGTGCGCTGGCACGCCCCCACCGAGAGGCACAAGAAACAGAAACAAAGAAGAAGGAAACATACCCGGATGGCCTCTCGCGCTGCCAGATGCGCCTTGTTGCAGTTCCTTATGGCCGCGCCCTCGGCTCGGTTCTTGGCTTGGACGTCCAAAAGCGCCCGATTTAGCGGGCCCATCCCGCCTCCTCGCACCCACCCAGTGGACGCGACGCTCGTTGCCTCGGTGTCTGAGATTGAGGAGCTCGCGACGCCGGTCTCCAGAGGGCGCGGCGCCGAGGCCGCCTTTGCAAGGCGGCGACGCGTCGGTCTGCCGACCTCGAGAGCCAGGCCCGCCACCACCTGCCTTCAGCCATGCACGGCGGGTCCGCCGGCTGTCCGCCTTGCGCGCTCCCAAACGGCGGCGGTGGCGGCACGATCACGTCCGGCATGGCGGTGTCACCGCCGTCCCTCTCCATGACCGGGTTCTCGACGCCTGCTTCCCCAGTCTGCGTCGTGAACTCCGGAGGTGGCGGCACGGAGTTCAGAGGAATGACAAAAACCGCCGATTGGCGGTGCGCGGCTTCTTCGCCGTGTCAGCGGCCTCGGCCTCTGCCGGTTTTTCATGGCGGCGGCCTCCGCCTTCTCCAGAAGGGCGGCTGCCTGCTCTTCGCGCGCTTCTCACGTGTTCCGCTCCCTCGCCTCCCGGAGGTCGGTGGTGGGGTCGATCCGCCGAGTGGAGCCGGAAGTCTCTGCCGACCCCACAACGGAGGCGGCAGCCAACTTCTCAATAGAGAGGGGAGTCGTGGCCAAGGGGAACAAGCAAAGAGCTCAGACAAGATCAACGAAGAAAAAATGAAGACGCAAAGGAAGGTAGCACTTATGCAGAAATCAGCTGTGGCGTCTTCACCTTCCCGCGGAAGCGGTTGGCCTCTTCGCGCCGCCGTCTCCGCTTGCTCGCCGCGGCCGAGCCCTTGGGCTTCTTTGGCCGGCTGCCGAACATGCTCGGCGCGACCCTGCGTTTCTTCGCGCCGCCTTGGGCGTCCGGCGCAGCAGAAGAGCTCGCGCCCGACTGGTCTGCTTCCGGCTGGTGGCGCGGGGCGACATCCCCCGCGTTGTCGTCATGCCACTCCTCGAGGCTAGCTCCGAGCCTCGAGCCGCCTGCCTCATTGCCTCCTCCCTCGGTGTCGTCCTCCAAGGCCGCCGCCCCCAAGTCGGGGTCGTCGACGTCGCTCTCCGCCCGGTCATGGAGGAATTCGCGGTCCGGCCCCACGGTGCCGGCTGCTGGCTCGAGGAGGGGGCTTTGTTCAAAGACCGATTGGTCAGACTGGATAAGACGGACTCGGCGAAAAAGAGTCAGAGGAAAAAGGGACAACTCACCATGGGCGGAGGGTTGGCGCGTGAATATGGCTCCTTGCCGAACCACCACTCTTCCGAGAGCTCGCAGTTCGCATGATAGTTCACCATGTAGGCTACCTCTGCGTGAGGCATCTCCTTGGTGCACAGACGGCTTGGGTCCCGATGTCCGCTCATCTGGCAGATCATGTGAGGGCGGCCTCGAGCGGAGCACTCGGCGCACCACGGCGGCCATCAAATCAGCGCTGTCGGGCCCTTCGACCACGCCAAGATTTCGGCCGCGAGCGATGGCGGCGGCTCCAAAGCGTCGGCGTCTGGCCCGCAGACGACCAGTTGGGCCGCCTTCCAGCTGGCAGGCCGGCTGCGTAAGCCGGCAAGTTGACCCAGTCGCCCTCCACAAAGACGCTCTTCACGTAGAAGTATGACCACTGCCACATCTTCACCGACTTTATCAGCGTGATGGGGGGAAACGGGTTGTCGGCCCCCGACCTCCGCACCACGATGAACGCGCCACATTGGGCCGGCACGCCTGCGACGTGGGTGCCGAGCTTGGAGTAGAAGAACTCTCCCCAGAGCTTGATGGTGGGGAGGATGCCGAGGAAGCCTTCGCACAAGGTGACGAAGGCGGACAGCAGCACCACCATGTTGGAGGTGAGGTGGTGCGGCTGGAGACCGTAGAAGTCGAGGAAGGACCAGAAGAAGCCGCTCGCCGGCAAGACAAGGCCACGCAGGCAGTGCGAGCGGAAGACGACCCGCTCGCCATCCTCCGGTGCTGGTGAGATTTCCCTCTCCGCTGCAAGGCGAACCCTCACGAAATCCTTGCTGGGCAGCCGCCGCGTCTTGCGGAGGAAATCGACATGGTCGTCGTGAACCTCAGAGCCATCCCATGCGCCGGAGCGCACCGCGGGGGGTGTGATGGTGGAAGAGGAGCTCATCGGGGACGAAGCGCCACGGTGCTCGGCGTGGCATGAAGGCGCGTCGGTGAGAGGAAGAAGAAAGATGAAGTAGTAAGGAGGAGGGGCGCGCGTGCTCCGCTGCTCCCCCTCCTCCGCCTAATTATAGGCCTATGGGCTGCGAAGCCGAGGGGGGCGGTCGTGGGATTTACTGCGCCCACTACCCCATGCCCCCACGTTTTTCGCTCGAAGTTACTGCGCGCAGTAACTCCGCGGGATCCTCAACCGCCCACCACGGCCGCAGCGGATCCGCTCGTGTGCCGATGCATGGTAGTGGCGGGCTCCGCCTACAGGCGCGTCCCGTCGCGCACGTGGGTGGGAAGGCTGGCCTGGCCACTCGTCGCCATGTGACAGGCCCGAAGCGGGCGGTAGCCTGGAAGCTTGGCTAGCACGCCACTTGGATCCCGCCGAGGCAATCGAAAATTTCTGGACAAGTCAAATTGGGCGAGTCCGACTCCCACCAGTCCGCCTGGCGGAAGACGGAAGAAACTCTATCTCAAACACTGGAAGGTGGAAACTACTGAGGCTCCTCGACCAATCACCCACGGCGCCTCACCAGCTTCGGGGACTACTGTCGAAGTAATGGGCCACGGGTAGGCTAACCCGAAGCCCAGACCCTTTCAAGACATCAGGGCCGGCTGCGCCCCTCAAGACGCCAAGATGAAGGGTTGTATTCTGGACGCCGGCTGGAGGAACAACCGGTTGCCCATAAACGGCTGAGTACTAGAGGCGAGGTCAAGACAAGCCGACTCCTACCTGGCGGCTTCTAGAGAAGCCGGCCCCGAGGAGTCGGCCCGCGACAACAACAAAGCCCATGCCCTCATTGGTGGGGACGGGACGGGGAATGGCTACAGTGTAGCCTATCCCCACCCCCTTCCAGGGGCTGGCGTGGCCACAGTGCACAGTACCGGCAGAGATCTCCGCCCGGCGCGGCACTGTTGCCATGCCATCCCTGACATCATCACGAGTAGGCGAAGTCCTGCTCCCACGACCGATGGGCCCCACTAGTCAGCGAGAGTCCAGAAGACGGCGAGAGCCCTCCTAGTCGGACCCAAGGGAGGTCGGCCCCTGGGAGTCGGCCCGCCTCTTCCTCGGGCTCCATGCGCCATTAATCAGACGAGACAGGGAGTGGCTACAGTAATCGCCCGCCAGGCAGCGGAGCTGTAGCCATGACCCCCTGACCAAGCCCGCGTCATCCGAGACACGGCAACAGTGCTCAGCTGTCGACAGGACCCGGGAGCGGCGGGTACGGCCTGTCGGCCCCGTACCCAGCCAGTCGGCAGGGCCTATCGGGCGGCGGGCCCCTGCAGTCGACGGAGAAGCCGACGGTCGAAAAGACTGACGGCCGGGCCCTATGCCCGGCCAGATTACCATTGTACCCCTGAGGGGTAGGCCTATATAAACCCCCAGGGCACCCATGCAAAGGGTTCGGAACATGTTAGACTAGACCAGATCATAGAGGAAGGAGAGAGCTAGCCTTGCCTTCTCCTACCTCTAGCATACAGCTCAAGGAGCACCTTTGTATTCACTTAAGCCTTAGTGATCATGCGGAGACCCCGCAGAGCAGGACTAGGGGTGTTATCTCCTACGAGAGCCCCGAACCTGGGTAAAGTGCGTCAGCGTTCGTGTCTACGCCTCATCCCGCTTCCGGGCACCGGCGACGTTCGACTCGCTCCCACCATGATAAGCCATCCTTTGGCATATGTCGCACCCAACCCCCGACAACCTTAATACTTCTTTTGTAGTTGCAGATGCTTGCTATAGGGGTTAATCATAAGTGAGATGCTTGTCCAAGTAAGCATAGCACCCAAGCACCGGTCCACCCACATATCAAATTATCAAAGTAACGAACGCGAATCATATGAACGTGATGAAAACTAGCTTGACGATAATTCCCATGTGTCCTCGGGAGCGTTTTCCTTCATATAAGAAATTGTCCAGGCTTGTCCTTTGCTACAAAAAGGATTGTGCCATCTTGCTGCACTTTATTTATACTTGTTACTTGTTACCCGTTACAAATTACATTTTCACAAAACTATATGTTACCGATAATTTCAGTGCTTGCAGAGACTACCTTGCTGAAAACCGCTTATCATTTCCTTTTGCTCCTCGTTGGGTTCGACACTCTTTACTTATCGAATAGACTACGATAGATACCCTATACTTGTGGGTCATCAAGAATCTTTTCTGCCGTCATTGCCGGGGAGTGAAGCGCCTTTGGTACGTGGAATTTGGTAAGGAAAAATTTATATATTGTGCTGAAATTTACTGTCACTTGTTACTATTGAAAGTAATCCTTTGAGGGGCTTGTTCAGGGTATCTTCACCCCGACCAGTAGAGCAAATAGTTGCTCCTCAACCTACTGAATATGTTTACTTTGAAATTCCATTGGGTATGATAGAGAAACTGCTAGCTAACCTTTTGCAGGAGATGGAACAGTGCATCCCAATTTACACTTAATCTGTGTCGATGAAGTTTGTGGATTATTTAAGCTTGCAGGTATGCCCGATGATGTTATCAAGACGAAGGTCTTCCCTTTATCTTGAAGGGAGAGTCATTGACATGGTATAGGCTATGTGATGATATGGGATCATGGAACTACAAACGATTGAAATTGGAATTTCATCAGAAGTATTATCCTATGCACCTTGTTCATCGTGGTCATAATTATATATATAATTTTTGGCCTCGCGAAGGAGAAAGCATCGCTCAAGCTTGGGGGAGGCTTAAGTCAATGTTATATTCATGCCCCAATCATGAGCTCTCAAGAGAAATGATTATTCAAAAAATTTATGCTCGGCTTTCTCTCAATAATCGCTCCATGCTCGATACTTCTTGTACTGGCTCTTTTATGATGAAGACTATTGAATTCAGATGGGATTTATTGGAGAGAATTAAACGCAACTCTAAAGATTGGGATCTCAAAGAAGGTAAGGAGTCAGGTATAACACCTAAGTTTGATTGTGTTAAATCTTTTATGGATATCGACGCTTTCCGTAAGTTTAGTACTAAATATGGACTTGACTCTAAGATAGTAGGTTCTTTCTGTGAATCATTTGCTACTCATGTTGATCTCCCTAAAGAGAAGTGGTTTAAATATAATCCTCCCATTGAAATAAAAGTAGTTGCACCTATTAAAGTTGAAGAAAAGACTATCACTTATAATGATCCTATTGTTCCTACTGCTTATGTTGAGAAACCACCTTTCCCTGTTAGAATAAAGGATCATGCTAAAGCTTCAACTGTAGTCAACAAAAGTAATATTAGGACACACAAACCCCCTGAGCAAGTTAAAGTTGAACCTAAAATTTCTATGGTTAAAGATCTGTTGGCTGATAATATTGATGGGCATGCTATTTACTTGTGTAATGAGACTGCTAGAATTGCTAAACCTTGTGCTAAAGATAAACATAGACCTGTGGTAGGCATGCCTGTTATTTCTGTTAAAATAGGAGATCATTTTTATCATGGCTTGTGTGATATGGGTGCTAGTGCTAGTGCAATACCTCATTCTTTATACGAAGAAATTATGCATGATATTGCACCTGCTGAGATAGAAGATATCGATGTTACCATTAAGCTTGCCAATAGAGATACTATTTCACCGATTGGGATTGTTAGAGATGTTGAAGTCTTGTGTGGTAATGTTAAATATCCTGCTGATTTTCTTGTAATTGGTTCCCCACAAGATAGCTTTTGTCCCATTATATTTTGTAGACCCTTCTTGAACACCTTTAATGCTAGGATAGACTGCGAAAAGGATGTTGTTACTATTGGTTTGGGTGATATGTCTCATGAGTTTAATTTTGATAAATTTAGTAGACAACACCGTGATGAGGAATTGCCTAGTAAAGATGAAATTATTGGTCTTGCTTCTACTGCCGTGCCTCCTAATGATCCTTTAGAACAATATTTGGTCGACCATGAAAATGATATGTTCATGAATGAAAGAAGGGAAATAGATGAAGTATTCTTTAAACAGGGACCTATTCTGAAACACAACTAGCCTATTGAAATCCTAGGGGATCCTCCTCCACCCAAGGGTGATCCCATGTTTGATCTTAAACCATTACCTGGCACTCTTAAATATGCTTACCTTGATGAAAATAAGATATATCCTGTTATTATTAGTGCTAACCTTTCAGAGAAGGAGGAAGAGAACTTATTGAAAACTCTGGAGAAGCACTGTTCTGCTATTGGATATACCCTCGATGATTTGAAGGGCATTAGTCCCACTCTATGTCAACACAAAATAAATTTTGAGAAAGACGCCAAACCAGTTATTAATCACCAACGACGGCTAAATCCTAAGATTAAATAAGTGGTAAGAAAGGAAATATTAAAGCTCCTTGAGGCAGGTATAATTTATCCCGTTGCTGTTAGTCAGTGGGTAAGTCCTGTCTATTGTGTCTGTAAGAAGGGAGGTATTACTATCGTTCCTAATGATAAAGATGAATTGATCTCGCAAAGAATTATTACAGGTTATAGGATGGTAATTGATTTCCGCAAACTAAATAAAGCTACTAAAAAGGATCATTACCCTTTGCCTTTTATTGATCAAATGCTACAAATATTATCCAAACATACACATTTTTGCTTTCTAGATGGTTACTCTGGTTTCTCTCAAATACCTGTGTCAGCCGAGGATCAAGAAAAGACCACTTTTACTTGCCCTTTCGGTACTTTTGCTTATAGACGTATGCCTTTTGGTTTATGTAATGCACTGCTACCTTCCAAAGATGCATGATGGCTATATTCTCTGACTTTCGTGAAAAGATTTGTGAGGTTTTCATGAATGATTTCTCCGTTTATGGATCCTCTTTTGATGATTGCGTGAGAAACCTTAATAGAGTTTTGCAGAGATGTGAAGAAACTAATCTTGTCTTGAATTGGGAGAAGTGCCACTTTATGGTTGATAACCCACAAGTATAGGGGATCGCAACAGTTTTCGAGGGTAGAGTATTCAACCCAAATTTATTGATTCGACACAAGGGGAGCCAAAGAATATTCTCAAGTATTAGCAGTTGAGTTGTCAATTCAACCACACCTGGATAACTTAGTATCTGCTGCAAAGTGTTTAGTAGAAAAGTAGTATGATAGTAGTGGTAACAGTAACAAAAGTAACAGTAGCAAAAGTAATATTTTGGTGTTTTGTAGTGATTGTAATAGTAGCAACGGAAAAGTAAATAAGTGAAGAACAATATATGAAAAGCTCGTAGGCATTGGATCGGTGATGGAGAATTACGCCGGATGTGGTTCATCATGTAACAATCAGAACATAGGGTGACACAGAACTAGCTCCAATTCATCAATGTAATGTAGGTATGTATTCCGAATATAGTCATACGTGCTTATGGAAAAGAAATTGCATGACATCTTTTGTCCTACCCTCCGTGGCAGCGGGTCCTAATGGAAACTAAGGGATATTAAGGCCTCCTTTTAATAGAGTACCGGAACAAAGCATTAGCACATAGTGCAAACATGAACTCCTCAAACTATGGTCATCATCGGGAGTGGTCCCGATTATTGTCACTTCGGGGTTGCCGGATCATAACACATAGTAGGTGACTATAGACTTGCAAGATAGGATCAAGAACTCACATATATTCACGAAAACATAATAGGTTCAGATCTCAAATCATGGCACTCGGGCCCTAGTGACAAGCATTAAGCATAGCAAAGTCATAGCAACATCAATCTCGTAACATAGTGGATACTAGGATCAAACCCTAACAAAACTAACTCGATTACATGATAGATCTCATCCAACCCATCACCGTCTAGCAAGCCTACGATGGAATTACTCGCGCACGACGGTGAGCATCATGAAATTGGTGATGGAGGATGGTTGATGATGACGATGGCGACGAATCCCCCTCTCCGGAGCCCCGAACAGACTCCAGATCAATCCTCCCTTAGAGGTTTTAGGGCTTCGCGGCGGCTCCATATCGTAAAACGCGATGAATCCTTCTCTCTGATTTTTTTCTCCCCGAAAGTGAGTATATGGAGTTGGAGTTGAGGTCGGTGGAGCGTCAGGGGGCCCACGAGGTAGGGGGGCGCGCCCTAGGGGGGAAGGCGCACCCTCCACCCTCGGGGACAGGGTGTGGGCCCCCTGACGTGGATTTTTCTTCCGGTATTTTTCTTATTTTCCAAATAGATGTTCCGTGGAGTTTCAGGTCATTCCGAGAATTTTTGTTTCTGCACATAAATAACACCATGGAAAGTCTGCTAAAAACAGCGTCAGTACGGGTTAGTTCCATTCAAATCATGCAAGTTAGAGTCCAAAACAAGAGCAAAAGTGTTTGGAAAAGTAGATACGACAGAGACGTATCAATGGTTAATGAAGGCATTGTCTTGGGACATAAAATTTCTGAAAGAGGTATTGAAGTTGATAAAGCGAAAGTTGATGCTATTGAAAAGATGTCGTGTCCTAAGGACATCAAAGGTATCAGAAGTTTTTCCTGGTCATGCCGGTTTTTGTAGGAGGTTCATTAAGGACTTCTAAAAAATTTCTCGGCCTCTGACTAATCTATTACAAAAATATATTCCTTCTGTCTTGGATGATGATTGTGTAGAAGCATTTGAAATACTTAAGAAAGCTTTGATTTCTGCACCTATCATTCAGCCACCTGATTGGAATTTACCCTTCGAAATTATGTGTGATGCTAGTGATTATGCTGTAGGTGCTGTTTTAGGGTAAAGAGTTGATAAGAAATTAAAACCCTAGTTCATATCTTGTATCCAATATTTGTCCCAAAGCCTCAGATTGGTACCTGTGGGTTGCTAGTAGTGTTGGTTACTCCTTGTAGTTGATGCTAGGTTGTTTACATGGTGGAAGATCATATGTTCATATCCGTTATGCATATCAATACCCCTCTGTTTATGAACATGAATATGATTTGTGAGTAGTTGCATTTGTTCCTCAGGACATGGGAGAAGTCTTTCTATTAGTAGTCATGTGAATTTGGTATTCGTTCGATATTTTTGATGAGATGTATGTTATCTTTCCTCTAGTGGTGTTATGTGAATGTAAACTGCATGACACTTCACCATTGTTTAGGCCTAGAGGAAGGCATAGGGAAGTAATAAGTAGATGATGGGTTGCTAGAGTGACAGAAGCTTAAGCCCTAGTTTATGAGTTGCTTCGTAAGTGGCTGATTTGGATCCATATGTTTCATGCGATGGTTAGGTTTACCTTAATACTTCTTTTGTAGTTGTGGATGCTTGCAATAGGAGGTAATCGTAAGTGGGATGCTTGTCGAAGAAAGGATAGCACCCAAGCACCGGTCCACCCACATATCAAATTATCAAAGTACCTAACACGAATCATATGAACGTGATGAAAACTAGCTTGACGATAATTCCCATGTGTCCTCGGGAGCGTTTTCCTTCATATAAGAGTTTGTCCAGGCTTGTCCTTTGCTACAAAAAGGATTGGGCCATCTTGCTGCACCTTATTTACTTTCATTACTTGTTACCCTTTACAAATTACCTTATCACCAAACTATCTGTTACCAATAATTTCAGTGCTTGCAGAGAATACATTACTGAAAACCGCTTGTCATTTCCTTCGCTTCCTCAAGGTTCGACACTCTTACTTATCGAAAGGACTATGATAGATCCCCTATACTTGTGGGTCATCAAGACTCTTTTCTGGCGCCGTTGCCAGGGAGTGAAGCGCCTTTGGTAGGTGGAATTCGGTAAGGAAAAATTTATATAATGTGCTGAAATTTACTGTCACTTGTTACTATGGAAAACAATCCTTTGAGGGGTTTGTTCGGGGTATATTCACCCCGTCCGGAACCACAATTAGCTACCCCTCAACCTACTGAACCTACTGAAGATGTTTACTATGAAATTCCTTCGGGTATGATAGAGAAACTGCTAGCTAATCCTTTTGTAGGAGATGGAACATTACATCCCGATTTACACTTAATCTATGTGGATGAAGTTTGTGGATTATTTAAGCTTGCAGGTATGCCCGTTGATGGTATCAATAAGAAGGTCTTCCCTTTATCTTTGAAGGGAGAGGTATTGACATGGTATAGGCTATGTGATGATATGGGATCATGGGACTACAAGCGATTGAAATTGGAATTTCATCAGAATTTTTATCCTATGCATCTTGTCCATCGTGATCATAATTATATATATAATTTTTGGCGTCGTGAAGGAGAAAGCATCGCTCAAGCTTGGAGGAGGCTTATGTCGGTGTACTAGAGTAGGGGTACCATAGTATCCCGAACTTGTGCACGGGCAGTTGCAGCCCTCCGTGGCAAGGCTTACCGGGTGACCGCCAAGGTCCTCCGTGGTTCCTTTGGAGCCATTCAAGAACAAAGTATTCAAGCCAAGGATACAAGGCTCCGGCAAGAGGAGCTTGCCGGGAAGGCCACCCAAGGCACCTAGGAGACAGGGCCCCGGCAAGAGGAGCTTGCCGGGAAGGCCCGGTGAGCGACAAGCTTCCGGACGCGACAAGACAACAACCGGCAAAGGCGCTTGCCGCAGACCACCACTCAGACTGCGCTTCCAGCACATCCACTAACGTGTCGCCTGGGACCTTTCCAGCGCGGCGGCAAGAGGCCGTGCAGCCAGCCGGAGCTGTGGCAAGCGGCGCCGACAAGATTGCCATCGTGGCAAGCGGTGGCGCCGACGGTCCCTTTCGCAGACCGTTAGGGCGACGTGAGACGGGCATTTAATGCCTTTGTCCCCCGCCGTCGTGGTTAGGTATGATACCTTTGTACAAGTAGTTGTACCAACCACTCCTTTTCCATTTTTACCCTTGTCTATGATGCCACCTGTCGGAGACCCTTTAGCATATAAAAGGAGGCCCATGCGCAACGTAGGGGGGGTAAAGGTTGAAGCCGAGAACACTCACGCCGGTCTCGTTAGCAGCTTGTGTGTATCAGTAGCACTCAGCCGCTCTGAGCAAGAACTCAATACACTTTCGGACATGCAGCAGTAGGAGTGTTATCTCTCCGGAGAGCTCCAAAGCTGGGTAACCGCCGTGTGCATCGCCTCGTCGCTCTTCGTGCGACCTCCGCCCCCCGAACCGAAAGGGGCTCGGTCCGCCGGTCCCATAGGTGTTCGTGGGCCGATCAGCTTCCCGACATCTTTGGCGGCGCCCGGGTAGGGGGCATCGAGATTGTGTGAACCTGATCCGGCGTCCACGAAGCTAGATCTTCATCATCTTCATCGACATGCCACCAAAGAAGAAGGCTTCGGCGGCAGATGTTCCGTCCGCGTCGAACCCACCACCACCGGAGCAAACGGGTGGTGGGGTAGACGCCGGCGGAAGAATGGATGTCGACGGGGGAGCCCACGGTGCTGCCAAGTCCAAGGACAAGGCTGCACAGACCTCGGCGTCCGTACATGCACCGCGCCCGTCTCAGGAGGCGCGGGACCAACAGCGTCATGGTATTCACAACGCCATACGCTCGTTGGACCAAGATCGAGCTGGTGGATCTCTGGATGCTCAAGACCAGCATGCACGCCGACATGCTGGCGCGAGCGAGGCACGGTCGCCTGGACGGGATACTGCTCCTTCTAACATAGTTAGAAGTCCGAGCATATCCCGCTCCTCGCGCCGTTCGCCACTGCCACCCACCACTCCAGCAGAAGCTTTGGCGAGAGCTCAACTGCCCTCGGATTATCATTCAACAGCCGACAAGGTCGATGAATGGAGGGCCACCATTCGTAGTCTTATCGGCTTTGCTAACGGCGACGCCCGCGCAGCCGAGTGCATCGCTGCCGCGGCAGGACTGCCAAACACGAGCCGGTGGCGATGAAACCGGTGGGGGTGCAACCACCATGCACTCTCCGCCCCGAAGGCCAAGATCGCCGACTCGCCGGATCCACCTCGACAACAACTCCACCGCATCATCGGATCCACAAGCTCGTCGCGATCAGCGCCAAGTTCTTCGCGAACGACAGCAAGAAGACGCCGAACTCGTGATCGAAGCGCCAAGAGAAGCGCGGCGTCAATCCGACCAGCGCTAGCTGGGCCCTTCCGTCGACATGCATGCGCCAGGGGAACCAGCGACTTGTCAGACGCTGTAGGTTGCCCTGCGTTCACTCGTGAGCTGCGGCAAGTCCAAAGGGCCAGAAGAAGAATTTCAAGCCGACGCCAGAAGTACGACGGCAAGACGATCCGTCGGAGTTCCTCAAAGCATCTACACCATCGCGGTGCAAGCTGCCGGGGCGAGACGATAAGATCCTCGCCAACTACTTCACCGGTGCTCAAGCCCAATGTCGATCTTGGCTCATGCACTTGCCGGACAACTCCATATCCTCTTGGGCAGATCTATGCCATCAGTTTGTCGGCGCCTTTACAGCGCCACAAGCCCCATGGCCAAGAAAGCGACCTTCATCCGCCGCCCGGAAGGGAGGAGAGCCCCGCAAGTACATTCTGTGATTCAGCCGCCAGACAAAGCACAACATTCTAGATGTCCACCCTGCCGCTGTAATCAGCTGCTCCATCGTAACGTCGCGAAACCGCAGGATGTGGGAGGAGATGGCGATGTGCAAGATCGTAGATGTCGGTGAGCTATATGCCCCGGCCGACAAGTGTGCACGCTTGAGGAAGGGAGGAGACTCCCGGAGAGAATATCAAGCAGGAGGATCTGATAGTGAGGAGACCGCCCCGACAAACAAAAACCGGCGGCGGAACAACAGGAAGAAGAAAGGCAAAGATGTGCTAGTTGTTGAGCAGTCCGGCAATGGAGGTGGCGCCAAGAAAGCCAAAGCTGGTAGCTCCGGCAAGGAGGTTGCCGCTGGCACCAACCGCCAAATGGGCGGTCGCCGACAAGCAGGACGGCTCCAACAAACAGTACTGCAAGATCCACCGCACCAAGGGCCATGACCTCCAGAGCTGCAAAAAGGTCGAGCAGCTTGTCGAGCAGCAGAAGGCTGAATACGAGCGACGCGACAAGGAGAAGGCCCAGGAAGATGCTGGAGGAGCTAGAAAGAAACGTCCCGGCCGAGGAGGACGCCGCGGGAAGGCCAAGCAGCGGCAAGGAGACAGACCTCCCCGCGGCCGCGACAAGGATGAAGACGACGACGATGATGAAGACATGCATGATGACGAGACCGATGAGCAGGAGTTCCAGAAAGCCACAGAGGTCCTATGCGTTGACAGCGGTGCTTCTTCGATACTTCACACCGCCAGCTCAAGCAAAGGTGGATGCGGGAAGTCAATGCGCGTAATCCATCCGTCGAGTCACGCAAGCCTCCGAAATGGTCCAAAGACGCCTATCATCTTTGATATTGAGGACCACCCTGATCGCGTGAATCGCGGTCGGGTGCTTGCCGATGTTGGTTTCACCAACTATCCGCAACCTCAAGGTCACTAAGATGCTAGTTGCGGCGGGCCGGCTTGAACTCGATTCCTCCGCGGTGCTCCGAAACTCCAGATCCTCGATGACGAAGCTCGAAGAGACCGCACATTCCATGGAATCAATCCGGGAAGGAGCAAGTCAAGGGAAAGATCACGTTGCGGTGACATTTGGCATGAAGTTGAACTTCAGGATCGAGAGGGTCACTTTTGACGTTGCTGAATTTCCATTGCCTTACAATGGGATACTTGGCCAGCCCAAAGACTCGCCAAATTCATGGCAGCCTCTCACTATGCATACAACATGCTTGAAGATGCCAGCCCGATAAGTGTCATCTGCCCCTCGGCGACAAGAAGGATGCTCTTATCTGCGCCGACAAGATCTATCGGGAAGCAGCAGCTGCGCAGATTGCAAGCCACTTGCCGCTGAAGCTCCTGTATGCAAGAAGAAGACCAAGTCCGGCAAGAGCTCTGATGCCACTCCGGCAAGCGCACCTCTTCGGAGTGCTGCGCTACCGTCGAGGACGCACCATCGAGCTCCACCGGCAAGTGCAAGAAGACGATGGCAGGCCATTGAGCAGATTGAAGCACCAAAGCGCGTCAAGGATGTATGAAGACTTGCCGGTTGCGTAGCTGCACTCAGCAGGTTTATCTCTAGGTCTGCTGAGCGCGCCCTGCCATTTTTCAAAATTTTAAAAAAGGCAGGTCCGATGAAATGTACTCCGGAAGCGGAGGCTGTGCTGCAGGACTTGAAGAGATACCTGTCCTCCACTCCAAGACTTGTCGCACCTAAGCCACAAGAGAAGTTGCTGCTATATATAGCGGCAACCAATCAAGTGGTTAGTGCTGCGTTAGTAGCGGAGAGGGAGGCGGATGATGAGCTAGCAACCACGGCGAGATGCATCCAAATGACGAAAGGTGGGGCTTCACCGGCAAGCTCTGGTCCCAACAAGGATGGATCTACGCAGACGCATGAGAAGATGCAGAAAGAATGGTGCAGCGCCAGTTTATTTTGTCGGGCCCTTCTGCAGGGCTAGGTCAAGGTACTCTGGTGTGCAGAAATTTCTTTTCGGCCTCCTCATGGCCTCGAGAAAGCTGCGCCATTACTTCCAGGCACATGAGATCACAGTCGTTACTTGTTTTCCGCAGAAGAGGATACTGCAAAATCCAGAGGCAACAGGCAGGATTGTCGAGTGGACACTGGAACTGTCAAGCTTTGGCCTCAAGTTTGAGAGCACTTCAACTATCCAAAGCAGAGCATTGGCGGAGTTCATAGCAGAATGGACGCCAACACAAGATGAAGAAATTCGAAACGAACATCCCTGGCCAAGGAAGCAAGTAAAGAGTGGCTGATGTACTTTGATGGTGCCTTCTCGCTGCAAGGCGCCGGTGCGGGCGTGCTACTTGTTGCATTCACCGGAGAGCACCTCAAGTACGTAGTCCAGATGCACTTTCCCAAGGAGCAAGCAACAAACAATACTGCAGAGTATGAAGGTTTGCTTGCCGGTCTCAGGATCGCAGTAGACCTTGGAATCAAGAAGCTCATTGTCAGGGGTGACTCACAGCTTGTCATCCTCCAAGTGAACAAGAGTTATCAGAGTCCGTTGATGGAAGCTTATGTTGATGAAGTGAGAAAGCTAGAAGAGCACTTTGACGGCCTACAAATGGAACATGTTCCAAGAGCTCAGAACGACATTGCCGATGGCCTGTCGAAGTGTGCTGCACTTAAGTTACCTGTGGAACCAGGGATTTTTGTGCTCAAGCTGACTCAACCGTCAGAGCGCCATCAACCGGACAGAGCAAGAAGAGGAAGTTGATCTCTGGTGACTATTTTCCGCAGAGCTTCCAAGTCGCCGTCAAGAAGGTCCTCAAGATCAACACCAAGGGTGCCGAGGAGCGCTGCTCCGGCAAGCCCTAGGGTTTGTTCCGTTGAAGCAGACGCTCCCGACAAGTTTTGCTCCGGCAAGCTTGCCGGGGAACGTCAAGCTCCGGCTGAGCCGCAGGTTCTCGCCGTGGAAGCAGATGTTCCGCAGCAGCAGATGTGCCTCTAGTCCTTGTTGTCGAGCCGCAAGCTCCAGCATGGGCACAACAGATTGTCCGTTTCCTTCAGACAGGAGAACTTCCCGAAGAGGAAGAAGAAGAGGAAAGAGTAGCCCGGCAGTCAAGTATGTACCAGTTTGTCGACAACACACTGCATGTAAGAAGACTCAACGGTGTGAAATTGAAGTGTATTCACCGGAAGACGGACAAAAGCTGTTGGCAGAGATACATGGAGGCATATGTGGTCACCACATTGGCGCCAGAGCACTTGCCGCAAAAAGCTTCGGTAAGGTTTCTTTGGCCGACAGCCCTCCGTGATGCAACCGCACAAGTAACCAAGTGTGAAGCGTGCTAGTTCCATTCCAAGCAGATTCATCAGCCAGCTCAAGCTCTCCAGACGATCCCTTTATCCTGGCCATTTTCGGTCTGGGGGCTCGACATCCTCGGCCCCTTTCCCCGAGCTGTCGGGGGCTTTGAGTACTTGTACATTGCAATCGACAAGTTCACAAAGTGGCCGGAAGTGGAAGCAGTGAGGAAGGTGACATCACAAAAAACAGCAGTCAAGTTCTTTAGGTCGATTGTTTGCCGTTTCGGAATCCCTAACAGGATCATCACCGACAACGGCACACAATTCACGAGCCGCACCTTCATGCAGTACGTCCAAGATCTTGGCGCCAAGGTCTGCTTCGCTTCTGTTGCTCATCCGAGAAGTAACGGTCAAGCGGAGAGGGCGAACGCTGAAGTGCGCGGGCTCAAGACCGTAACTTTCGACAGTGCTGCACAAGTGCGGAAAGAACTGGATTGAGGAGCTGCCGGTGGTTCTTGGTCGATCAGACGATGCCAAATCGAGCCAATCGCCAGACACCTTTCGCTCTAGTCTATGGAGCAGAGGCAGTTCTCCCCACGGAACTCAGATACGGATCACCTCGAGTGCTCGCTTATGATGAGCTTGAGCAAGAGCAGATTGCGATAAGATGACGCTGCTGCTCCTTGAGGAGGATCGCCTTGAACTCATCAGACGAGCTGCTCGATACCAGCAAGCTTTGCGCCGCTACCATAGCCGCAGTTAATGTCGAAGTCTCGAGGAAGGCGACCTTGTTCTTCGGGCGCTGCTCAGTCCGCCAAGAATTCCAACAAGTTGGCCTTGAAGTGGGAAGGCCCTTACCGGGTGAAACGAGTCACTAGGCCTGGCGCTGTCCGCTTTGAGACCGAAGATGGCATTCCGTGGGCAACTCTGGAACATTGAGCATCTTCGTAAGTTTTACTCAGAAGCGCTGTTGCCGGAACTTGTTCCGCAACCACCTTTTGTACAAGTCTTGCCGATGTTGCATGTAATCCTTTGTACAAATGTATGCGCAGACCCGATGCTAATGTGCTTCGCACATCTTGTCAATTTCATGCTTTCTACTTCTATTTTGCATGCGTTATCGACACTTTGTGCAGCACCTACCCCGGTAAGCAATAACGAGCCATAAGGCTCCATATCTTTATTTTCTTCTTTCTCTTTCTCAAAGAAAGGAAGGTTCCCTCACCCACAAGTTTGCCGGGGAAAGGAGAAGATAATGGTGTGGACCAAGCGCCGCTCAAGGAAGTCTAGCCTTACCGGAAGCAAACGATGTAAAAGCTAAGTTGCTAAAGTTTGAGCAATCAATTTTAAAATTTTAAGTTATCTTCCTCGAACGAGTACTTTTGTATGGAAAACCTGTATGCGGAGGAACCAACTCGTAGCTAGTTGCGCCTTACTTTGTTTCGAGTCCGCTCAACAACTTAAGTGAGCTACGACTAGTTGCGACAAGGTTTCTTGTCGGTAGCAAGACCGCCAAAGAAGTTGCCGACGTCTCAAGACTTCAACATGCCTGTGTGCTCACAATGACAAGTTCCCTAAAAGCGTGGGCAAAAACATACAAAGGAAGGAACCAAGTAAAGGAAATAACATAGCAATTGCTACCCGAAATAGAGTTATATTACAAGATAGCTTGTCGCAGCTCTAATAGATTGTTCTCATAACATGACCAGCAGCGGCAAGAAAGAGAAAGCGGGCGGCCTAATCTACACGATCGCCCTCAACCCTCTTGATCCCGCTCACCCTGTCCACGATGGGTGCGACATAAGGGTCTTGAGCGCTTCCACATCGGCATCCGTCGGCAAGGACTTGAGGACGTTGGTGAGGTTGAGGCCTGGGTTGCGGAAGGCCACCTTCATCAAGACCTTTTGAAGAGCTCCAGCAGATCTGGCGCGACTCCTCGACCAGCTGCTTTGGGATTTCTTCCCGAGTCGCTGGAGGGCCGCCACCACGCCTTGAAGAACAAGCTGAGCTTGGCGCTGGGTCGGAGGTGCTCATCGGAGGAATATCCAAGATCCTCCATCCCCACCGCGCCAGCCTCCTGTCAATGGCTGCAAAGAACATCCACGAGACCCTCGGTCCAAAGGCTCCACATTCTCCCTAAAGGTATTCTGGCGGCAAAGACTTCGCCAAAGAAGTGCCTCGTCGGCCTTGATCTTCTCCTTCAAGGCCACCTCCTGCTATGCGTGGTGGGTCCGGGTGAGTTACGGCAGAACCCAGCCAAGGCTGCGTCTGCAGCCTGCTTTTGGGCCTGGCCCAACAGCCTAAGACCTTTGTGTGGCCCAGCCCGGGCTCTGCCGGTGTACTAGAGTAGGGGTACCCGAGTATCCCGAACTTGTGCACGGGCAGTTGCAGCCCTCCGTGGCAAGGCTTATCGGGTGACCGCCAAGGTCCTCCGTGGTTCCTTTGGAGCCATTCAAGAACAAAGTATTCAAGCCAAGGAGACAAGGCCCCTGCAAGAGGAGCTTGCCGGAAGACCACCCAAGGCACCTAGGAGACAAGGCCCGGCAAGAGGAGCTTGCCGGGAAGGCCCAAAGTGAGCGACAAGCTTAGGACGCGACAAGACAACAACCGCGGCAAGGCGCTTGCCGCAGCATCACCACCACTCAGACCAAGGCGCTCCAAAGACATCCACTAACGTGTCACCACAGGACCTTTCCAGCGCCAGCGTGGCAAGAGGCCGTGGCGGCTGAGCACGGTGGCAAGCGGCGCCGACAAGATTGCCATCGTGGCAAGCGGTGGCGCCCGACGGTCCCTTTCTCGCACTATTAGGGCGACGTAGACGGGCATTTAATGCCTTTGTCCCCTACCATCAGGGTTAGGTATGATACACTGTACAAATAGCTGTACCAACCACTCCTTTTCCATTTTTACCCTTGTCTATGTTGCCACCTGTCGGAGACCCCTTTAGCATATAAAAGGAGGCCCATGCGCAACGTAAAGGGGGGGGGAGGTTCGAAGCCAGAGAACACTCACGCTCGGTCTCGTTAGCAGCTTGTGTGCATCAGAGCACAGGCCTCCCCGAGCAAGAACTCAATACACTCGGACATGCAGCAGAGAGGAGTGTTATCTCTCGGAGAGCTCCGAAGCTGGGTAAACTGCTCGTGTGCTTCGCCTCGATCTGCTCTTCGTGCGACCTCCGCCCCCCGCCGAACCGAAAGGGGCTCGGTCCGCCGGTCCCATAGGTGTTCGTGGGCCAGATCAGCTTCCCCGACAGCTTAAGTCAATGTTATATTCATGCCCCAATCATGAGCTCTCAATAGAAATGATTATTCAAAAAATTTATGCTCGGCTTTCTAACAACAATAGCTCCATGCTCGATACTTCTTGTACTGGGTCATTTATGATGAAGACTATTGAATTCAGATGGGATTTATTGGAGAGAATTAAACGCAACTCTAAAGATTGGGATCTCGACGAAGGTAAGGAGTCAGGTATAACACCTAAGTTTGTTTGTGTTAAATCTTTTATGGATACCGATGCTTTCCGTAAGTTTGGTACTAAAAATGGACTTGACTCTAAGATAGTAGCTTCTTTCTGTGAATCATTTGCTACTCATGTTGATCTCCCTAAGGAGAAGTGGTTTAAATATAATCCTCCCATTGAAGTAAAAGTAGTTGCACCTATTAAAGTTGAAGAAAAGACTATCACTTATAATGATCCTATTGTTCCTACTGCTTATGTTGAGAAACCACCTTTCCCTGTTAGAATAAAGGATCATGCTAAAGCTTCAACTGTAGTCAACAAAAGTCATATTAGGACACACAAACCCCCTGAGCAAGTTAAAGTTGAACCTAAAATTTCTATTGTTAAAGATCTGTTGGCTGATAATATCGATGGGCATGCTATTTACTTGTGTAATGAGACTGCTAGAATTGCTAAACCTTGTGCTAAAGATAAACATAGACCTATGGTAGGCATGCCTGTTATTTTTGTTAAAATAGGAGATCATTGTTACCATGGCTTGTGTGATATGGGTTCTAGTGCTAGTGCAATACCTCATTCTTTATACGAAGAAATTATGCATGATATTGCACCACGAGATAGAAGATATCGATGTTACCATTAAGCTTGCCAATAGAGATACTATTTCACCGATTGGGATTGTTAGAGATGTTGAAGTCTTGTGTGGGAAGGTTAAATATCCTGCTGATTTTCTAGTTCTTGGTTTCCCACAAGATAGCTTTTGTCCCATTATATTTGGTAGACCCTTCTTGAACACTGTTAATGCTAGGATAGATCATGTAAAAGGATGTTGTTACTATTGGTTTGTGTGATATGTCTCATGAGTTTAATTTTGCTAAATTTAGTAGACAACACCGTGATGAGGAATTGCCTAGTAAAGATGAAATTATTGGTCTTGCTTCTATTGTCGTGCCTCCCAATGATCCTTTAGAACAATATTTACTCGAGCATGAAAATGATATGTCATGAATGAAAGAAGGGAAATAGATGAAGTAATCTTCAAACAGGGACCTATTCTGAAACACAACTTGCCTGTTGAAATCCTAGGGGATCCTCCTCCACCCAAGGGTGATCCCGTGTTTGAGCTTAAACCATTACCAGATACTCTTAGATATGCTTATCTTGATGAAAAGAAGATATATCCTGTTATTATTAGTGCTAACCTTTCAGAGAAGGAGGAAGAGAAATTATTGAAAACTCTGAAGAAGCACCGTGCTGCTATTGGATATACTCTTGATGATCTTAAGGGCATTAGTCCCACTCTATATCAACACAAAATAAATTTGGAGAAAGATGCCACCAACGACGGCTAAATCCTAAGATGAAAGAAGTGGTAAGAAAGGAAATATTAAAGCTCCTTTAAGCAGGTATAATTTATCCCGTTGCTGATAGTCAGTGGGTAAGTCCTTTCCATTGTGTCCCTAACAAGGGAGGTATTACTATCGTTCCTAATGATAAAGATGAATTGATCCCGCAAAGAATTATTGCAGGTTATAGGATGGTAATTGATTTCCGCAAACTAAATAAAGCTACTAAAAAAGATCATTACCCTTTGCCTTTTATTGATCAAATGCTAGAAACATTATCTAAACATACACATTTTTGCTTTCTAGATGGTTACTCTGGTTTCTCTCAAATACCTGTCTCAGCTGAGGATCAAGAAAATACCACTTTTACTTGCCCTTTCGGTACTTTTGCTTATAGAAGTATGCCTTTTGGTTTATGTAATGCACCTGCTACCTTCCAAAGATGCATGATGGCTATATTCTCTGACTTTTGTGAAAAGATTTGTGAGGTTTTCATGGATGATTTCTCCGTTTATGGATCTTCTTTTGATGATTGCTTGAGCAACCTTGATCGAGTTTTGCAGAGATGTGAAGAAACTAATCTTGTCTTGAATTGGGAGAAGTGCCACTTTATGGTTAATGAAGGCATTGTCTTGGGGCATAAAATTTCTGAAAGAGGTATTGAAGTTGATAAAGCTAAAGTTGATGCTATTGTAAAGATGACGTGTCCTAAGGTATAAGAAGTTTCCTTGGTCATGTCGGTTTTTATAGGAGGTTCATTAAGGACTTCTCTAAAATTTCTAGGCCTCTGACTAACATCTTACAAAAAGATATTCCTTTTGTCTTTGATGATGATTGTGTAGAAGCATTTGAAATACTTAAGAAAGCATTGATTTCTGCTCCTATTATTCAGCCACCTGATTAGAATTTACCCTTCGAAATTATGTGTGATGCTAGTGATTATGTTGTAGGTGTTGTTTTAGGGCAAAGAGTTGATAAGAAATTCAATGTTATTCAATATGCTAGTAAAACTCTAGACAATGCCCAGAGAAATTATGCTACTGCTGAAAAAGAATTTTTAGCAGTTGTTTTTGCTTGTGATAAGTTCAGACCTTATATTGTTGATTCTAAAGTAACTATTCACACTGATCATGCTGCTATTAAATACCTTATGGATAAGAAAGATGCTAAACATAGACTTATTAGATGGGTTCTCTTGCTACAAAAATTTGATTTACATATTATTGATAGAAAGGGAGCTGAGAACCTGCTGCGCATAACTTGTCTAGGTTAGAGAATGTTCTTGATGACCCACTACCAATTGATGACAACTTTCCCGATGAACAATTAGCTGTCATAAATGCTTCTCGTATTGCTCCATGGTATGCTGATTATGCTAATTACATTGTTGATAAATTTATACCACCTATTTTCACATACCTGCAAAAGAAAAAGTTTTTCTATGATTTGAGACATTAATTTTGGGAAGACCCACATCTTTTAAAGAAGGAGTAGATGGTGTTATTAGACATTGTGTACCTGAGCATGAACGGGAACAGATCCTATGCAAGTGTCACTCCGAGGCTTATGGAGGGCACCACGCTGGAGATAGAACTGCACATAAGGTATTGCAATCCGGTTTTATTGGCCTACTCTCTTCAAGGATGGACGTAAGTTTGTCTTGTCTTGTGATGAATGTCAGAGAATTGGTAATATTAGTAGACGTCAAGAAATGCCTATGAATTATTCACTTGTTATTGAACCATTTGATGTTTGGGGCTTTGATTATATGGGACCATTTCCTTCCTCTAATGGGTATACACATATTTTAGTTGATGTTGATTACGTTACTAAGTGGGTAGAAGCTATTCCAACTTGTAGTGCTGATCATAACACCTCTACTAAGATGCTTAAAGAATTTATTTTTCCGAGGTTTGGAGTCCCTAGATATTTAATGACTAATGGTGGATCACATTTTATTCATGGTGCCTTTTGTAAAATGCTTGCTAAGTATAATATTAATCATAGAATTGCATTCCCTTATCAACCACAGTCTACTGGTCAAGTAGAGTTGAGTAATAGAGAGCTCAAATTAATTTGCAAAAGACTGTTAATAGATCAAGAAAGAATTGGTCCAAGAAACTTGATGATGCATTATGGGCCTAATAGAACTACATATAAAAATCCTATGGGTATGTCTCCGTATAAGATGGTTTATGGAAAAGCATGTCACTTACCTCTTGAACTAGAACATAAGGCATATTGGGCTATTAAAGAGCTCAATTATGATTTCAAACTTGCCGGTGAGAAGAGGCTATTTGACATTAGCTCACTCGATGAATGGAGAACCCAGTCCTATGAGAATTCCAAACTGTTCAAGGAAAAGGTTAAAAGATGGCATGACAAAAGGATACAAAAGCGTGAGTTTAATGTAGGTGATTTTGTGTTGCTATATAACTCTCGTTTAAGATTTTTTGCAGGAAAACTTCTCCCTAAATGGGAAGGCCCTTACGTTATCGAGGAGGTCTATCATTTCGGTGCCATAAAATTCAACAACTTCGAAGGCACAAATCCCAAGGTGGTGAACGGTCAAAGAGTCAAACATTATATCTCAGGTAATCCCATAAATGTTGAAACCAATATTATTGAAACCGTAACCCCAGAGGAATACATAAGAGACACTTTCCAGAATGTTTCAGACTCCGAAAAGGAATAGGTACGTGGTACGGTAAGTAAACCGACTCCAAAACATTTCTAATGGCAATTTTTCTCCGTTTTGGAATATTTAAGAAAATAGGAAAATAAGAAGTAGTCCGGGAAGGATACGAGGCTTCCACGAGGGTGGGAGGCATGCCCTACCCCCTGGGCGCTCCCCCCTGCCTCGTGGGCACCTCGTGTACTCCCCGGACTCCGTTTTCTTGCACAATACTTCTTTTAGTTGGTAAAAATTCATTATAGAATCTCCTGAACGTTTTGACCCTCATATCACGCAAATATCCTCTGTTTTCGTTTTGAGCTGTTTTTCCGACAGATCTAGATCCCCATGATGTCTCCAAGCGCCCCCAAGGACAATTTCTTCGAGAAGGTCATCAACCCCTACCTCGCGGAGGTGATGCAACACCCTCAAACCAATTAGATGCGTGAGGGGGTGTTGCACATCCGTGATGTTGAGGGGCCAAGGAGGACCGGAAGCGTGGAGACAAGGCTCGAGGCAATGGAGCAACAAGTTTTCAAGTGTTAGGAGATGGTGGAGCATGGACTCGACTCCAATCACATAATGATCATGGAGTTCACTAACAACCACAAGCTAGATGCTAAGGACATTGGGGAGGCCATCTTCAAGCTTCATGAGAAAATCGAGCACCTCCAAGCCCAGATCTATGACCTGCAAAACCAAAACTGTGAGTATGAATATAGATTCATGAGGATGAGTTTGGCTGCAGATTTAAGGATCCCGGAGACTCGTCCTTCTATGATGGTGAGCCTATGCCTTGGAAGCGGGACGTAATGCCTACATCATCAACAACTCCATCTCCTTCACCAGCAAACGAGACATAATCACATGGGTATGGGCACTCCCCTTGGCAACTGCCAAGCTTGGGGGAGGTGCCCCGGTATCGTATCACCATCACACTCCTATCTTTACTGTTTTTCTTAGTTCGATCCTTTTAGTAATATCTTGATCTAGTAGAATAAAGTTTTAGTATGATTTAGTTTTCAGTTTTGCCTTATGATCCTTTCTATGTAATCGAGTCCGTGAGCTATATATAATAAAGATTAGTGTTGAGTCAAGGGCTTGATTATCTTGCTATGATCTTGAGTGAATAAAAGAAAAGGAAAGAATAAAAAGAAATAAAGAGATCATATAGATCTTATGGAGAGTAATTACTTCACATATAAAGAGTATGATGATTAAAAGTTGTTGAGAGTTGACAAGCATAGTTATGGTCATCGTTGCAATTAATAGGAAGTAATAAAGAAAGAGAGGTTTCCACATATAAATATACTATCTTGGACATCTTTTATGATTGTGAGCACTCATTAAAATATGACATGCTAAAGAGTTGATGTCGGACAAGGAAGACAACGTAATGGTTATGTTTTCTTATATCTGAAATAAAGTATATTGTCATGGATCATCCAACATGTTGAGCTTGTCTTCCTCCCTCATTCTAGCCAAGTTCTTTGCACCAAGTAGAGATACTACTTGTGCTTCCAAATACCCTTAAACCCAGTTTTGTCATGAGAGTCCACCATATCTACCTATGGATTGCGTAAGATCCTTCAAGTATGTTGTCATCGGTGCATGCAATACAAATTTTGTTCTCTAAATATGTATGATTTATTAGTGTGGAGAAAATAAGCTTTATACGATCTTGTGATGTGGAAGAAATAAAAGCGACTGACTGCATAATAAAGGTCCGTATTACAAGTGGCAATATAAAGTGACGTTCTTTTGCATTAAGATTTCGTGCATCCAACCATGAAAGCGCATGACAACCTATGCTTCCCTCTGCGAAGGGCCTATCTTTTACTTTTATCTTATGCAAGAGTCGTGGTGATCTTCACCTCTCCTTTTTATATTTTATCCTTTGGCTAGTACATTGTGTTGGAAAGATCATGATATATATATATATATATATATATATATATATATATATATATATATATCTAATTGGATGTTAGTTGACATGAACAATTATTGTTGACATTACCCTTGAGTTAAAAGGTTGGGAGGCAACACTATAAGCCACTATCTTTCTCTGTGTCCGATTAAAACTCCAAACCCATAAATATTGCGTGAGTGTTAGCAATTGTGAAAGACTAAATGATAGTTGAGTATGTGGACTTGCTGAAAAGCTCTTATATTGACTCTTTCTGATGTTATGATAAATTGCAATTGCTTCAATGACTGAGGTCATAGTTTATTGGTTCTAAATGAAGTTTCTGATTCATACTTGACATTGTGAATAGATTATTACTTGAGCATAAGAAATCATATGACAATATCCATGTATGTTGCTATTATAAGAATGATCATGATGCCTTCATGTTCGTATTTTATTTTATCGACACCTCTATCTCTAAACATGTGGACATATTTATCGTTATCGGCTTCCGCTTGAGGACAAGCGAGGTCTAAGCTTGGGGGAGTTGATACGTCCATTTTGCATCATGCTTTTATATTGATATTTATTGCATTATGGGCTGTTATTACACGTTATGCCACAATACTTATGCCTATTCTCTCTTATTTTACAAGGTTTACATGACGAGGGAGAATGCCCGCAGTTGGAATTCTGGGCTGGAAAAGGAGCAAATATTAGAGACATATTCTGCACAACTCCAAAAGTCCTGAAACTCCACAGAAGTCATTTTTGGAAATAATAAAAAATTCTGAGCGAATAAAATACCAGAGGGGGCCCACACCCTGGCCACGAGGGTGGGGGACGCGCCCTACCCCCCTGGGCGCGCCCCCTGCCTCGTGGGCCCCTGGCAGGCCTCCGGTGCCCATCTTTTGCTATATGAGCTCTTTTACCCTGGAAAAAATAATAAGCAAGCTTTCGGGAAGAAACTCCGCCGCCATGAGGTGGAACCAATCTAGGGCTCCGGCAGAGCTGTTCTACCGAGGAAACTTCCCTCCAGGTGGGGGAAATCATCGCCATCGTCATCACCAACGATCCTCTCATAGGGAGGGGGTCAATATCCATCAACATCTTCACCAGCACCATCTCCTCTCATACCCTAGTTCATCTCTTGTATCCAATCTTTGTCCCAAAGCCTCAGATTGGTACCTGTGGGTTGTTAGTAGTGTTGATTACTCCTTGTAGTTGATGCTAGTTGGTTTACTTGGTGGAAGATCATATGTTCAGATCCATTATGCATATTAATACCCCTCTGATTATGAACATGAATATGATTTGTGAGTAGTTACGTTTGTTCCTGAGGACATGGGAGAAGTCCTGCTATTAGTAGTCGTGTGAATTTGGTATTCGTTCGATATTTTGATGAGATTTATGTTGTCTTTCCTCTAGTGGTGTTATGTGAACGTCGACTACATGACACTTCACCATTGTTTGGGCCTAGAGGAAGGTATTGGGAAGTAATAAATAGATGATGGGTTGCTAGAGTGACAGAAGCTTAAACCCTAGTTTATGAGTTGCTTCGTAAGGGGCTGATTTGGATCCATATGTTTCATGCTATGATTAGGTTTACCTTAATACTTCTTCTGTAGATGTGGATGCTTGTAATAGGAGTTAATCATAAGTGGGATGCTTGTCCAAGAAAGGACGGCACCCAAGCACCGGTCCACCCACATATCAAATTATCAAAGTACTGAACGCGAATCAGATGAACATGATGAAAAATAGCTTTGCGATAATTCCCATGTGTCCTCGGGAGCGTTTTCTTTCATATAAGAGTTTGTCCAGGCTTGTCCTTTGCTACAAAAAGGATTGGGCCATCTTTCTGCACCTTATTTACTTTCATTACTTGTTACCCGTTACAAAATACCTTATCACAAAACTATTTGTTACCGATAATTTCAGTGCTTGCAGAGAATACCTTACTGAAAACCGCTTGTCATTTCCTTCTGCTTCTCGTTGGGTTCTACACTCTTACTTATCAAAAGGACTACGATAAATCCCCTATACTTGTGGGTCATCATTATGCTACTACTGAAAAAGAATTCTTAGCAGTTGTTTTTGCTTGTGATAAGTTCAGACCTTATATTGTTGATTCTAAAGTAACTATTCGCACTGATCATGCTAATATTAAATACCTTATGGAAAAGAAAGATGCTAAACCTAGACTTATTAGATGGGTTCTCTTGCTACAAGAATTTGATTTACATATTATTGACAGAAAGGGAGCTGAGAACCCCGTTGCAGACAACTTGTCTAGGTTAGAGAATGTTCTTGATGACCCACTACCAATTGATGATAGCTTTCTCGATGAACAATGAGCAGTCATAAATGCTTCTAGTACTGCTCCATGGTATGTTGATTATGCTAATTACATTGTTGCTAAATTTATACCACCTAGTTTCACATACCAGCAAAAGAAAAAGTTTTTATATGATTTGAGACATTAATTTTGGGATGGCCCACATCTTTATAAAGAAGGAGTAGATGGTGTTATTAGACGTTGTGTACCTGAGCATGAACAGGAACAGATCCTACGCAAGTGTCACTCCGAGGCTTATGGAGGGCACCACGATGGAGATAGAACTGCACATAAGGTATTGCAATCCGGTTTTTATTGGCCTACTCTCTTCAAGGATGCCCGTAAGTTTGTCTTGTCTTGTGATGAATGTCAAAGAATTGGTAATATTAGTAGACGTCAAGAAATGCCTATGAATTATTCACTTGTTATTGAACCATTTGATGTTTGGGGCTTTGATTATATGGGACCGTTTCCTTCCTCTAATGGGTATACACATATTTTAGTTGTTGTTGATTACGTTACTAAGTGGGTAGAAGCTATTCCAACTAGTAGTGCTGATCATAACACCTCTATTAAGATGCTTAAAGAAGTTATTTTTCCGAGGTTTGGAGTCCCTAGATATTTAATGACTAATGGTGGTTCACATTTTATTCATGGTGCCTTTCATAAAATGCTTGCTAAGTATCATGTTAATCATAGAATTGCATCCCCTTATCACCACATTCTAGTGGTCAAGTAGAGTTGAGTAATAGAGAGCTCAAATTAGTTTTGCAAAAGACTGTTAATAGATCAAGAAAGAATTGGTCCAAGATACTTGATGATGCATTATGAGCCTAGAGAACTGCATATAAAAATCCTATGGGTATGTCTCCGTATAAAATGGTTTATGGAAAAGCATGTCACTTACCTCTTGAACTAGAACATAATGCATATTGGGCTATTAAAGAGCTCAACTATGATTTCAAACTTGCCAGTGAAAAGAGGCTATTTGACATTAGCTCACTTGATGAATGGAGAACCCAAGCCTATGAAAATGCCAAACTGTTCAGGGAAAAGGTTAAAAGATGGCATGACAAAAGGATAAAAAATTGTGAGTTTAATATAGGTGATTATGTATTGTTATACAACTCTCATTTAAGATTTTTTGAAGGAAACTTCTTTCTAAATGGGAGGGTCCTTACGTTATCGAGGAGATCTATCGTTCCGGTGCCATAGAAATCAACAACTTCGAAGGCACAAATCCGAAGGTGGTGAACGGTCCAAGAATCAAACATTATATCTCAGGTAATCCCATAAATGTTGAAACCAACATTATTGAAACCGTAACTGAGGGAGTCCTGGACTAGGGGGTTTCCGGATAGCCGAACTATCATCTTTGGCCGGACTCCTAGACTATGAAGATACAAGGTTGAAGACTTCGTCCCGTGTCCGGATGGGACTTTCCTTGGCGTGGAAGGCAAGCTTGGCGATACGGATATGTAGATCTCCTACCATTGTAACCGACTCTGTGTAACCCTAACCCTATCCGATGTCTATATAAACCGGAGGGTTTTAGTCCGTAGGACGAACAACAATCATACCATAGGCTAGCTTCTAGGGTTTAGCCTCTCTGATCTCGTGGTAGATCTACTCTTGTACTACCCATATCTTCAATATTAATCAAGCAGGAGTAGGGTATTACCTCCATCGAGAGGGCCCGAACCTGGGTAAAAACATCGTGTCCCTTGTCTTCTGTTACCATCCGCCTAGACGCACAGTTCGGGACCCCCTACCCGAGATCTGCCGGTTTTGACACCGACATTGATGCTTTCATTGAGAGTTCCTCTGTGTCGTCACCTATAGGCCCGATGGCTCCTTCGATCATCAACAACGACGCGGTCCAGGGTGAGACTTTTCTCCCCGGACAGATCTTCGTATTCGGCGGCTTTGCACTGCGGGCCAATTCACTTGGCCATCTGGAGCAGATCGAAAGCTACACCCCTGGCCATCAGGTCAGATTTGGGAGTTTGAACTACACGACCAACATCCACGGAGACTTGATCTTCGACGGATTCGAGCCACAGCCAAGTGCGTCGCACTGTCTCGATGGGCACGATCTAGCTCTGCCGCCGAACAGTGTCCTGGAGGCCGCACCAGCGTCCGCTCCGACCCTTAGCTCGGATATGACTCCCCCGATCGAGGACGAGTGGTTGGACACTTCCTCGGGTACTACGATCTCAACAGCAATTGAGCCGAACTCCATCCCTGTCCTTTGTGAAGACTGTGACTCCAAGGTGCCGGACTCCTCTCCGGACTCCGAACCCTCCGCGCCCCTATCAATCGAATCCGATTGGGCGCCGGTCATGGAGTTCACCGCCATGACATCTTTCAAAGCACTCGCCTTTGGCGACATCTTGAATTCACTAAAGTCTCTCTCTTTATCGGAGAGCCCTGGCGGACTACGGTCAGGAAGGTTGGGATGCGGACGGCGAAGAAATTCAACGCCCACCCACCACCCACTTTGTAGCCACTGTCGATGATTTAACCGACATGCTCGACTTCGACTCCGAAGAGATCGACGGTATGGACGACGATGCCGGAGACGACCAAGACCCAGCTCCTACAGGGCACTGGAAGGCCACCTCGTCATATGACATATACATGGTGGACATCCCAAAATATGGGAATGGCGATGGAACGGCGGAGGATGACCCCTCCAAGAAACAACCCAAGTGCCGGCGTCGTGGCGCCGTTCTAAATCCCGCCACAAGAAAACGGTGATTCCGCACGGAGACAATAATGCCCTTGACGGTTGAAGACGACCCCCTCCAGCAGGACTCAGCGCAGGAGGAGGGAGGAGCAAGACCGTACGACAGTGTGGCAGAAAGAGAGGTAGAGGATGATAATTACGTGCCTCCCTTCGAAGATGAGGCAAGCCTCGACGACGACGAACTTGTCGTGCCTGAGGATCCCACTGAATAGGAGCGTTTCAAACGCAGGCTTATGGCCACGGCAAGCAGCCTCAAGAAAAAGCAGCAGCAGCTTAGAGCTGACCAAGACTTGCTAGCTGACAAATGGACTGAAATTCTTGCAGCCGAAGAGTATGAACTCAAATGCCCCTCCAAGAGATACCCAAAACACAGGCTGCTACCGCAATTAGAGGAAGCAGCACCCAAACCTACATCACCAGCGCATGATGCGGCCGACAGGCCACCCCGTGGCCGCGACAGAGAGGCCTCTAGACCCTCCATTCAAGACGCACCCCGGCGCCACTCGACCAAGGCACGGGGAAACGCGCCAGACCTGCGAAACATATTGGAGGACCAGGCAAGGCAAACAAGATCGATCTACGGATCGCGTGGGCGCCCCACGACTCGTGATGATAACCGGCCACGCCGGATACGGCAACTCCGCCGGGCGAACACGATGAGACAAAGCTCATTTGAGCTACGCCGTGAAATAGCCCAATACAGAGGCGCCAAGACACCCACTATGCTTCACAGACGAAGTGATGGATCATCAAATCCCAGAGGGTTTCAAAACCGTAAACATCGAATCATACGATGGCACAACTGATCCTGCGGTTTGGATCGAGGACTACCTCCTCCATATCCACATGGCCCGTGGTGATGATCTACACGCCATCAAATACCTCCCACTCAAGCTTAAAGGACCAGCTCGGCATTGGCTTAACAGCTTGCCAGCAGAATCAATTGGTTGTTGAGAGGACCTGGAAGCCACATTCCTTGATAACTTCCAGGGCACATATGTGCGACCACCAGATGCCGATGACCTCAGCCACATAATTCAGCAGCTAGAAGAATCGGCCAGACAATTCTGGACATGGTTCCTAACCAAGAAAAATCAAATTGTTGACTGTCCGGATGCAGAGGCCCTTGCAGCCTTCAAACATAACATCTGCGACGAGTGGCTAGCCTGGCACCTAGGACAGGAAAAGCAGAAATCCATGGCAGCCCTCACCACACTCATGACCCTCTTTTGCGCGGGAGAGGACAGCTGGCTAGCTCGTAGTAACAACTTGACCAAAAACCCTGGTAGTTCGGATACCAAGGACAGCAATGGCAGGTCGCGTCGCAACAAGAACAAGCGCCGCATTAACGGCGACAATGATGAAGATACGACAGTCAATGCCGGATTCAGAGGCTCTAAACCGGTCGCCGGAAGAAGCCATTCAAAAGAAATACCTGTGTCCCGTCCAACTTGGACCGAATACTCGATCGCCTGTGCCAGATACATGGCACCCCCGAAAAACCAGCCAACCACACCAACAGGGATTGTTGGGTGTTCAAGCAAGCAAGCAAGTTAAGTGCCGAACTCAATGACAAGGGGCTGCATAGCGATGACGAGGAAGAGCCCCGGCCGCCGAACAATAGAGGATGAAGGGCTTTCCCACACAAGTGCGGACGGTGAACATGATATACGCAACCCACATACCCAAAAGGGAGCGGAAGCGTGCACTAAGGGACGTATATGCGATGGAGCCAGTCGCCCCGAAGTTCAACCCATGGTCCTCATGCCCGATCACATTTGATCGAAGGGACCACCCCACTAGCATCCGTCACGGCGGATTCGCCGCATTGGTTCTTGACCCAATCATTGAACGGATTTCACCGCACTAGAGTCCTGATGGACGGCGGTAGCAGCCTGAACCTGCTTTATCAGGATACAGTGTGGAAAATGGGCATAGATCCCTCAAGGATTAAACCCACAAAGACGACCTTTAAAGGCGTCATACCAGGTGTAGAGGCCAATTGTACAGGCCCAGTTACACTCGAAGTGGTCTTCGGATCCCCGGATAACTTCCGAAGCGAAGAGTTAATCTTTGACATAGTCCCGTTTCGCAGCGGCTATCACGCACTGCTCGGACGAACCGCATTCGCAAAATTCAATGCGGTGCCGCACTACGCGTACCTCAAGCTCAAGATGCCAGGCCCTCGAGGAGTAATCACGGTCAATGGAAACACCGAACATTCTCTCCGAACGGAGGAGCACACGGCGGCCCTCGCGGCGGAGGTGCAAAGCAGCCTCTCACAGCAATTCTCGAGTCCGGCCATTAAACGTCCGGACACTGTCAAGCGCCGAGTAACCTACAGCAAGACCGCTTAGCATGATCCAAGCACGCGTAGTAATCCGCCCCAACCCCAGCCCTCGCGAAATTGCGAAGCCGATTACATGCTGCATACATAACTACGCTCTGTAGATACCATGGGCATAAGGGAGGGCACGACCACGGCACGCCTGCACGCGGCTCAACCGCACTGCAGGCTCCGATTGTGTCATTCTTTTCTTCTCTTCTTTTTCTTACTTTCAGGACTCCATTTTCCAGAAGTCCCGTCCGCACTAGAATTGCCGAACTCACGATGCAACAGCCTGTGGAAGCAGTAGTTACGCCGAGTGAACAGGTGGTCTCTACTACGATCATTATACCTGTTTTACATACCATCCCACAGCTTACCCCTGGAGGGGGACATGTTAAATAGTCCCACCCCTTGCTTATCGCACAATTTGTATCATTCCGCGTTCATTGCAGTACCTTTCTTGAATAAACAATACATAGCTTTTGCCTATTATTGCAATCCTTTCTTTATCTATATATATGTTCAGGTATGACATTGCGCAACCGTACAATTTGGTACGGCCAATACACCAGGGGCTTAAGTACCCCAAAAGTATGGTGTGATAAGTCCGAACACTTTCACAAGTGCGGTACCCCGAACTTATAGCATTATATGCATCGGCTCTGAATCATGTCTTGGGTCAATAGTTGGGTTTGCCCGGCTCCCATGTTTTGGTTCCTTACGTTCCGTTATATCGGCTAAGGTAGCACCGGGAGAACCACTGCGATTGTGCCCCGGTTGAGCTGGGTTGAGCACCTCAGTGGAGAAAGCTAAAATTGACCGTCATGATAAGGCGAGAGCCGGTCGCTGTTCGAGAGGTTTTTTCGGGTCCCTAAAGACTTATGCCGCTTAGAGCAAGGAACCGACATCGTCTGGCCAAGGCGTGGATAGCACCCCGAACTCGGTCTTCCGAATACTAGGGGCTTCGCCGAAATTTAAAATTATAGAATTCTATGGCTAAGTGAGAGAAGCACTATAAGTGCGGTTGCCTTGTTCGTTGCGTTGAGCGCCTCCCTCGATGGACCCAAGAATGGGAACAAGAGCGCTCAAGTTTATCCCGAACACCCCAGCACTCGTGGCATGGGGGCTGAAGCCAACGACTTGCCATCTCTCAAAATCTGATAAACGGCCGCACAGAAGGTAATATTTTAAATTAACAAGCGTTGCTTAGCGCATATGAACAAGTTTTCAGCGTACAGGATAACAAATGCGAGTCTATTAAAAAATTACATCTTTGGAGCACTCATCCGCTATACGACGGGAACCCTACAGGATGCCCTCATAGTACATTTCGGGCTTGCGATGATCCTTGCCCTTCGGTGGCCCGTCCGTCACAAGCTTCTCCGCATCCAGCTTGCCCCGGTGCACTTTGGCACGGGCAAGAGCCCGACGGGCACCTTCAATGCAGACGGAGCGCTTGATGACCTCAATCCAGGGACATCGTCCCACCAGCCGCGACTAGCCCAAGTAGCGCCAGCATGGCTTCCACGGCCATACCAACTATGAGGCCCTTCATGGCCTGTTCGGCGACATTGTGGGAGCTCGACCAGCTGCTTCAGCTGGTCGCTCAGGGCACGGACGCTCGCCTCGTGGATACCGAGACTGAACACCTTCTCCGTTGAGCTCCCTCCTTGGCGCAGAGAATGCGGCAGCATCGCATACACCATGTGGCAGATATGCGAACGCCCCGGAGAGCTCCGGATTCGGGTAAGTACTAGATAATTGACTTTTACATTCTTGCTCTGCATAAAGAATGCCTTACCCGCCACGATCTTCTTTATTGCTTCAATCTCCTGGAGGGCTTTTTGGGCCTCGGCCTTAGCAGCTTGGGCACTCTCAAGAGCCGAGGCAAGCTCGGATTCTCGGGTCTTCGAGTCACGCTCCAAACCCTCGTGTTTTTCCACGAGAGCCTGGAGCTCTTGCCGTACCTCCTCCAGTTGCACCTCCCCCTTCTCTCGCTCGGCGCACTCTGCGGCCACTTTGTTTTCGGCCGCGGACACCGCCTCCTTCAGGGTCGCCACCTCGCTCGTGGCCCCTGCAGTACCCATGTTATTCCTGTTATCTTTTGCAACCAAATCCTTTCTATAAGGTATTTCTTTAATAAGGTATTACTTACCTTCCTTGTCCTCGAGATGCTTCTTGGCAAGGCCGAGCTCGTTCTCTGACCGCTCAAGGCTCTTCTTCAATGCATTGACCTCCGTAGTCGGGGCGGAGGTCAAGAAGAGCCTGCATTCCCATATTGACATACTTATGTTAGACTCCTGCGTATATCTTTTTAGATCCTTAGTCCGGCTTTTCTTTCCGAACACCGAACTAAGCATCAGGGGCTACTGTCTATGCGGTAATATTTTTACATATTCTAATCTTACCTCAAAGCCTGTTAGAAGGCTGGTACAGGATTCAGTCAGCCCTCTCTTGGCGGATTGAACTTTCCGGATCACCACACTCATAACAAAGGCGGTGCTCCTCCTCGATGGAGGCGCTGTTAAGCGCCTCAAGATGCTATCCGGTGTCTCCGGTTGGACGGAGGACACCGACGCCTTACCCTTCCTACGAAGGACCGCTTGCGGACTTGAACCGCTGAAGGTTCCGGTATGGAGTCCGGACAAGGGTCGGGCTTAGAGCCCCGGGGTCTTGCTCCTCGCTTGGAGTCCGGGAGGCTGCCTTGCGGCGCCTCTGCGCCACCTCCTCTTGACCAGACCCCCCTCGGGGCCCCACCTCGGCGTCGTCCGCAGCGTGAGGTGAGGAGGCGGCCGGAAGTGAAGTACTCTCCACTTCCGACGAATTCAGGGACCCGCTCGACGAAGCGGCTAGCTCACCCTTGGGCGGGTTGCAGGATTGCTCGGCATTAGAGAACACTATGCAATGAAAAAAAACCATGGGTATCCGGACACTTACGATCTCGCCAGGGGCTTGGCCCTTGTTGGCCACTCCTCCTCGTCGTTGTCGGTGTTGGTGGAGAAGTCCGGATGAAGGGTCCTTCCCTTCTTGGACCCTCCGGCCTCCCCAGTTGGGGCGGCCTTCCTTTTCTTCTCTCCCCCCGCAGGGAGAGAGGCTTCTTTTTACTCCTCCTCTTCCTCAGAGGACGATTCTGCCTCAGGGTTGTCAGGCGATGAGTCCGACAGCCCCTAGCGTCGGGAGCTCCTTCGAGTTCCCGTGGCCTCCTTCTTGGCCTTCTTCTCCGGCACCACATGAGGTACCGGAGCCAGCAGCCTCCAAATCAGGCGTCCACTGGGTCCTTCCGCAAAGGGGCTGGATAGTTAATCTGTCAACGTCTTCAGCCAGTCTGTTAAAGGTGAGGGAGTTTTAGATCCCGCATAGAGTCAAACTATGAGAAAAGAGTCCCATAAAGGGTAAAATAACTTACCTCGCTGGCTTGACGCTGCGAGCTGAATCCGCGATCTTCGGTAGCGGATGTGGGAGCCTCGGCGCCCTTGAACAGCACCTTCCAGGCATCTTCATACGTAGTGTCGAAGAGCCTTTTCAGAGTTGGGTGCTGTGCCGGATCGAACTCCCACAATTTGAAGGCCCGTTGTTGGCATGGGAGAATCCGGTGGATGAGCATCACCTGGATTACGTTGACAAGCCTGAGATTCTTGTCCACCAGGTTGACGATGCAGGTTTGGAGTCCGGATAGCTCGTCCGAATTCCCCACGTCAGGCCCGTCTCTTTCCATGATGAGAGCCGTGTGGGGAAGCCAGATCGGAATTCGGGGGCCGCCGCCCATTGAGAGTCGCGCGGCTCGGTGATGTAGAACCACCCCAATTGCCACCCCTTTATGGTCTCCACAAAGGAGCCCTCGAGCCATAGGACTTTGGCCATCTTGCCAACCATGGCGCCTCCGCACTCCGCTTGGCGGCCGCCCACTACCTTCAGCTTGACATTGAAGATCTTCAGCCATAAGCCGAAGTGGGGCTGGATGTAGAGGAAGGCCTCGCACACGACGATGAACGCCGAGATGTTGAGGATGAAATTCGGGGCCAGATCGTGGAAGTCCAGGCCGTAGTAGAACATGAGCCCCCGGACAAATGGTTGAAGTGGAAAACCTAGTCCGCGGAGGAAGTGGGGGAGAAACACCACCCTCTCATGGGGCCTGGGGATTGGAATGAGCTGCCCCTCGTCGGGTAGCCGGTGTGCGATGTTGCTGGAAAAGTATCCGGCCTCCCGCAGCTTTTCGATGTGCCCCTCCATGACGGAGGAGGCCATCCACCTGCCTCCCGCTCCGGACATAGTTGGAGAAGGTTGAGGCGGGATGCGCGGACTTGGGTGCTGGAGCTCGAGTGCGCGGAAATGGATGAGCAAAGGAGGAAGAAGGCGTAGGTGAAAAGGTGGATCCCTATCCCCTTATATGGACGGACGAAGCTTATCGTCCCCGCCACCGGTAAAACTCGCTTATCTCGCAAGCACCGTAATCAATGGCGCGGATGGGTTACCCACGTCCGTATTGATGAGAAACCCGGAATAAGGGGGCACGATATATGCTTTGATAAGACGTGCCAAGGAAACCGCCTTGCTAAACGCGCTAAGGTGGAACAGTAAAAAAACGATTCGTATAAAAGCTTGGCCGTGGTGTGATGTCACGCCGGAATACGCCAACAGATCCGTGCAAAATTATTCTCTCTACGGTGGTATGTGGAACTTGTTTTGCAAAGCGGACACTATCCTTGTGTTCAAAACCTTCTATGAAGTATTCGGAGAAGGAACCCGCCTTTGCAATGCCGAAGACAATATGCGCGTCGGACTCGTCGTCATTGAAGCCTGGTTCAGGGCTACCGAGGGAGTCTGGACTAGGGGTGTCCGGATAGCGAACTATCATCTTTGGCCGGACTCCTAGACTATGAAGATACAAGATTGAAGACATCGTCCCGTGTCCGGATGGGACTTTCCTTGGCGTGGAAGGCAAGCTTGGCATACGGATATGTAGATCTCCTACCATTGTAACCGACTCTGTGTAACCCTAACCCTATCACGTGTCTATATAAACCGGAGGGTTTTAGTCCATAGGACGAACAACAATCATACCATAGGCTAGCTTCTAGGGTTTAGCCTCTCTGATCTCGCGGTAGATCTACTCTTGTACTACCCATATCATCATTATTAATCAAGCAGGATTAGGGTATTACCTCCATCAAGAGGGCCCGAACCTGGGTAAAAACATCGTGTCCCTTGTCTCCTGTTACCATCCGCCTAGACGCACAGTTCGGGACCCCCTACCCGAGATCCGCCGGTTTTGACACCGACAGTAACCCCGAAGGAATACATAAGAGACACTTTCCAGAATGTTTCAGACTCCGAAAATGAATATGTATGTGGTACGGTAAGTAAACCGACTCCAAAACAGTTCTAATGGCAATTTTCCTCTGTTGTGGAATATTTAGAAAAATAGGCGAATAAGAAGTAGTCCGGGAAGGACACGAGGCTTCCACGAGGGTGGGAGGCGCGCCCTACCCCCTGGGCGCGCCCCCCTGCCTCGTGGGCACCTCGTGCGCTTTCCAGACTCCGTTTTCTTGCACGATACTTCTTTTGGTCGGTAAAAATTCATTATATAATCGCCCGAAGGTTTTGACCACCGTACCACGCAAATATCCCCTGTTTTCGTTTCGAGCTGTTTTCTGTCAGAGTCGTGAAGGCCAGGCATCATGTCGTCCCCCAACAATCAGGGCAATGATGCTTGGCTAATGAAGATAGAGCTAAAGAGATCAACAAGGATGATGGGATCAAGAAGGCTATGGACGATCAGGCTTTGGCAGCAGAAGAAGAAGACATCCTTCCACCTCTCTTTACCCCAACTCAGATTGAAGCTTTCAAGATGATTGAGTTAGCTCGTATACAAAACAAGTATCTCACACGTGAAAATATTTTGTTGAAGGAGCATATCGTCGCACTCAAGGGCATCATCCGTAAGCTGGAAGATCTGCTACACTCGATGTGCGACTATCCATCATCACCACCTTCTTCTTCGCCTGCAAAAGTGACATAATCACATGCGTATGGGCACTCCGCTTGGCAACTGCCAAGCTTGGGGGAGGTACCCCGGTATCGTATCACCATCACACTCCTATCTTTACCGTTTTTCTTAGTTCGATCCTTTTAGTAATATCATGATCTAGTAGAATAAAGTTTTAGTATGATTTAGTTTTGAGTTTTGCTTTATGATCCCTCTATGTAATCGAGTCCATGAGCTATATATAACAAAGACTAGTGTTGAGTCAAGGGCTTGATTATCTTGCTATGATCTCGAGGGAATTAAAGAAAAGAGAAACAATAAAAAAAGAGCATGTGGATCTTATGGAGAGTAATGACTTCACATATAAAGAGTATGATGAATAAAAGTTGTTGAGAGTTGCAAACATGGTTTTGGTCATCGTTGCAATTAATAGGGAGTACTAAAGAAAGAGAGGTTTTCACATATAAATACACTATCTTGGACATCTTTCATGATTGTGAGCACTCATTAAAATATGACATGTTAAAGAGTTGATGTTGGACAAGGAAGACAACGTAATGGGTTATGTTTTCTTATATCTGAAATAAAGTATATTGTCATGGATCATCCAACATGTTGAGCTTGCCTTTCCCTCTCATGCTTGCCAAATTCTTTGCACCAAGTAGAGATACTACTTGTGCTTCCGAATACCCTCAAAACAAGTTTTGCCATGAGTGTCCACCATACCTACCTATGGATAGAGTAAGATCCTTCAAGTAAGTTGTCATCGGTGCATGCAATAAAAAAGTTGCTCTCTAAATATGTATGATTTATTAGTATGGAGAAAATAAGCTTTATACGATATTGTGATGTGGAAGAAATAAAAGCACTACATAATAAAGGTCCATATCACAAGTGGAAATATATAGTGTCGTTCTTTTGCATTAAGATTTCGTGCATCCAACCAAAAGCGCATGACAACCTCTGCTTCCCTCTGCGAAGGGCCTATCTTTTACTTTGATCTTTTACCCTTATGCAAGAATCATGGTGATCTTCACCTTTCCTTTTTACATTTTATCCTCCAGCAAGCACCTTGTGTTGGAAAGATCCTGATATATATATATATACATATATCCAATTGGATGTAAGTTAGCCTGAACTATTATTGTGGACATTACCCTTGAGGTAAAAGTTTGGGAGGCAACACTATAAGCCCCTATCTTTCTCTGTGTCCGTTTAAAACTCCATACCCATAAGTATGGCGTGAGTATTAGCAATTGTGAAACACTAAATGATAGTTGAGTATGTGGACTTGCTGAAAAGCTCTTATATTGACTCTTTCTGATGTTATGATAAATTGCAACTGCTTCAATGACTGAGATTATAGTTTGTTGGTTCTCAGTGAAGTTTCTGATTCATACTTTGCATTGTGAATAGATTATTACTTGAGCATAAGAAATCATATGACAATATCCATATATGTTGCTGTTATAAGAATGATCATGATGCCCTCATGTCCGTATTTTATTTTATCGACACCTCTATCTCTAAACATGTGGACATATTTATCGTTATCGGCTTCCTCTTGAGGACAAGCGAGGTCTAAGCTTGGGAGAGTTGATACGTCCATTTTGCATCATGCTTTATATCGATATTTATTGCATTATGGGCTGTTATTACACATTATGTCACAATATTTATGCCTATTCTCTCTTATTTTACAAGGTTTGAATGAAGAGGGAGAATGCCGGCAGCTGGAATTCTGGGCTGGAAGAGGAGCAAATATTATAGACCTATTCTGCACAACTCCAAAAGTCCTGAAACTCCACAGAAGTCATTTTTGGAAATAATAAAAAATACTGAGCGAAGAAAATACCAGAGGGGGCCCACACCCTAGCACCGAGGGTGGGGGCGCGCCCTGCCCCCCTGGGCGCCCCCTACCTCGTGGGCCCCCTGGCAGGCCTCCGGTGCTCATCTTCTGCTATATGAGGTCTTTTACCCTGGAAAAAATCATAAGCAAGCTTTCGGGAAGAAACTCCGCCGCCACGAGGCGGAACCTTGGTGGAACCAATCTAGGGCTCCGGCAGAGCTGTTCTGCCGGGGAAATGTAACATCCCAAAATTCTAAATTTTGGAATGTTATATTAAATAGATAGATTTGATTGATTGTTTGATTGATTGTGTGAAATTGAGTGAAATTCAAAACTTTTTGAAAGTTAAATGAGAGGGAATTCAAATCCTTTTCAAATACAAAACCCTTGAGCGAAGATGATATGACTTCTTCCATTTAATTAAATGAAAGGGTATTTGAAAATATTTGAATTTCATTTGGAAATAATTCAATTCAGAAACTTTAAGCAAGTCAAGGATTTTCATGAGAGAAGATAAAATGACTTCTTCAAAACATATGAAATATGAGTTGGGAGTTTAAAAGAAATCCAATATAAAGTCCTTTTGAAAATTATTTTCAATTTGGTACTTATTTGGGTTTTATTAAAATTATTTTTCTCCGAAAATAAAATATATGGAAATTAGGGTAAAATGATTCCCTACAATAGAAAATTGGAGAGAACTTAATTTGAAATCATTTTGGTATTTTTTAATGATTTTTATTGGATTTTACTATAGCTGTAGCACTCTTTGCTTTATATGAATTTATGTGGATTTTATTTGATGCTAGAATAATGTTCATCTTGTAGAAAATATTTTTCTGAAAATTTTGATATATTATATGCCTATATAATATTTTTATTTCTTTTGTTTTTATTTTGTTTTTCCGTGTTTAAAAAAAAACTCCCTCCGCCGACTAGGCCGGCCCAGCTCCCAGGCCAGGCCACGGCCCAGCCCACGTCGCCCGTCGCCACCGTCCCCAAGCTCCCGTAGGACTCCCGCCGCCGCACAGCATCGCCGCTGCGTTTGACCGCCTCGGCCTCCGTGCCCCCTTCCCCACGCCTCCCGAGGCCACCCCTCCCCTTTAAATGCGCCGGCCCCGCCGCCCTCTCTCTCTCTCTGCTCGCGCCGCCGCCCCTCGCCAGATCCACCGCCGCCGCCATCGGTTGCAGCCGCCGCCGCTGTGGTCAACCACCGGCGCCGCTGCTCTGCACCACCGCCGCCGCCGCCACACTCCTCCCCTCGCCGCTCGCCTGCGTCGCCGTCACCACTGCCCCGCATCGCCAGAGCTCGCCGTCGCCACTGCCCCGCCTCGCCGGAGAAAGCCACCGTCGCCGCCGGTTCATCTCACCCGGTCCGGTATAAACCGAGAAAACCCGCCTTGTTTTTCTGTATATAGATCGGTTTTTCTTCCAGATCAGTTTTATATTTTTTTAGGTTTTGTTAGATAACGAACGTTTTTCGTTTAGATCCTTTTAGCGAACGGTTTGCATTAGTTAGCATTCGGCAGCGAACGTTCACTGTTTAATCGTTTCTTTTTCTGTTTATTTACGTCAGGGACCCGCCTGTGATTATTACCTTTGCAGATTAGCCCCTGGAATTTTCAGAACAGTCCGTGAACTTCAAAACCCTCCAACTTTTTATCGGTAACTCCATTTTAAGCGATTGAGCAAATCAAATTTATTCAACTTCAAATCTAGTTCAAACCTTCGTTCGATCGTAACTTTTGAACCGGAGCTTCGTTTTCGACGAAGCCAACGCCCACTTCTTTGTTATGATCCCCTCTATCCAGTAAAACAACTTCAACATATTTTTGAAAGTTTAAAATTTGAATTCAAACAGATTAGTATTTGAACTTCGTTTGATCATAACTTGAGTTTCGTAACTCCGATTTAGTTGATTCTTTTTGCAAATCGTAGCTCTTGACCTAAACTTTATGATAAGGCCAAATTCACATATTTTTGGTACTGTTAGAAGTTTTTTTATGTTGCAAGAGTTATTTGCTTGGTTTTGATTGTTTTCCGAATTGTTTTCTTCGTTCTTTCCGATCTTTTGATTGATTGCTTATGTGTGGTTACTATTGCTTGCTTACGATAGATTGACCGGAGTGTGATGGAAGAGAACTATCAAGAGTTTTGAGTGCGAATCATCTTCATCAACATTGCAGGCAAGTTCACACTTTGATCATATCCCTTTTCATACCCAGTTTTTATGCATTAGATCAATCCTCAAAACATTGCATGATTAGGATCTAATTAAACTGTGGGTTTTGGGAAAGTAGATGAGGTAGTACCTATTACCTGTTTTATTATCAAACCCTTGGGAGTTACTTCTACGTTTGCTTATATTGCCATGCTATGCTAGTAAATGTGGATTGGGTAAGTGTATCCATGACAGATGTGAGATTTTAATTAATGGTTTATTTAAGGTGGCAACTTTAATACACATCTGGGTGGATTGAGGTACCTGGGTATTCCAGGATTGCCTGTTTTTTTGGACCGCCACCCAGGCTCAAAGGGATCATGAGATTATTCATGCTAGAAACTTCCGTGTGCAGCCACAAGCTACTATGGGCTCTAGCATAGTTGACTAAGTCGTGCGAACTCTTACAGTGGTTGTCGGTGTCAAAACCGGCGGATCTCGGGTAGGGGGTCCCGAACTATGCGTCTAGGCGGATGGTAACAGGAGACAAGGGACACGATGTTTTTACCCAGATTCGGGCCCTCTCGATGGAGGTAATACCCTACTCCTGCTTGATTAATATTGATGATATGGGTAGTACAAGAGTAGATCTACCACGAGATCAAGGAGGCTAAACCCTAGAAGCTAGCCTATGGTATGATTGTTGTTCTTCCTACGGACTAAAAACCTTCGGTTTATATAGACACCGGATAGGTTAGGGTTACACAGTAGTCGGTTACAATGGTAGGATATCTACATATCCGTATCACCAAGCTTGCCTTCCACGCCAAGGAAAGTCCCATCCGGACACGGACGAAGTCTTCAATCTTGTATCTTCATAGTCTTGGAGTCCGCCGTGATGATAGTCCGGCTATCCGGACACCCCTAGTCCGGACTCCTCATTAGCCCAGAACCAGGCTTCAATGACGCATTTAGTCCGCGCGCATATTGTCTTCGGCATTGCAAGGCGGGTTCCTCCTCCGAATACTTCATAGAAGGTTTTGAACACGAGGATAGTGACCGGCTCTGCAAAAAAAGTTCCACATAACACCGTAGAGAGAATAATTTTTGCACAGATCCGCTGACGTATTCCGCGGCGTGACATCACACCACGGCCAGGCCTTTATATGAATTGTTTTTTATTGTTCCACCTTAGCGTGTTTAGCGAGGCGGTTTCCTTGGCACGTCTTATCAGAGCGTCGATCGTGCCCCCTTATTCCGGGATTCTCATCAATACGGACGTGGGTAACCCAACCGTGCCCGTTGTCCCGCCTTCTCTATCTAAGGCACGTCCTAATCGACCACGGGGTGGGCTCTTGGTATTCAACTTCTTTATAATGAGACCAAGGCCCTCTTCTTTTTTACACCCTCCATCGAGTTCGCCTCGCGCTTCGAGTTCCAACACCCAAAGCTTCAGATTCAGGCGCTTCGCACTTTCGACGATGTCCGGATCCGACCAGCATGGCTGATGGATGTCTTCCTTCGTCACAGAAGAAGATTCCTAATCGACCAGAACAACAAATACGTATCCCCTCCACCCCTTTTGGCCCACTAGGAAGATCGAGGAACCGGTGCTGGCGCTCCTGGTTCATGGGATCCTAACCGCGATGGGGAGATTAGATATTATTCTTTCGTAAGTCCAACCAATGGAGATAGGTTGAGCACGCTGCTGGTGTGCTTCCTGCCCACGAGGAAAGAAGAGCGACAAGGTTCAGATTTGACTATTTGCAGCATGGGAGCTGCCCTATCTTCCCTTAAAGAGCCAGCTTATTGAATAGAGTTGTCACTCCTTACCTTACCTAAGACCCCTTCGGGATATCTTTTGAAAACCTTTTCTCTGAA